>OZ022580.1:19717235-20002235 GCA_963669155.1 Arbacia lixula | reverse complement strand
GCAACTCAAACAGTACGACTTTGCTTAGTGTGTGGATATAAACAACCTCTTACAAGAAGTGTCTGTATTTATTCAATGTGATTATCTGAGTTATCATAAAGGAGCCGTGTGCGATATCATCTAAAGGGGTGATACGTTTTGTTTGAGTGTACACATCGCATTTTGAGATAACCGGGGCGATGGAGTTAAATTGTTGAGTATTCTATGGTTGTTTTTAGTCTGAAGCTTCATCTTCCTTTTCTTTCCTTTTTTCTCCTTTTTTAATTTTCTGTTTCTTCTCAATCTTCTCTCCTCTTACTCGTCTTCCTCTTCTTCATGTTCATCTTCGTTTTATCGTCATATATTTCCGTTCACTCTTCGATCGTTTTTATGATTTGCACCAGCATCATTGCTATCACTAACGTCAGTAACATGATCATCATCATCGTACTAAATATAATGGACATCATCATCGGCCTCGCAGTATCACCGCTGCAATCGTCATTATAAGCCAATATCAATACCATCAACATGACTATCACTATCATCATCATCATCATCATAACAATCAGTAGCATAATCACTACCAATAGCATCATCTCCGTCATCATCATGAACAACATTATCTTCACCATCACTATTACCATCATCATTATCACCATCATCATTATTATCATCATAGATACCATCATCTCCGCCATCACTATCATTATCATCCCCATCATCACCAGCACCATCACTATCACCAGCTCCATTCAAACATGACCAATGGGCAGCGTGAGAAATGGGAGTAGAGCGTTCAAACTACTCCCCAAAATAATCCATCAAATCATCACAAAAGAGTACAAACTGAATTTCAAAGACGCGAACCATTGGTGATTGTACATACATATGAACGACATTTTAATTCCAATGCCAAAAACATCATAGTAGCAAATAGGTTTACATAATGAAGAAAGTGAAGATACTTTTTTTTTTACAAAAAATTGCAGTGTGAAAATAGATGCATAGAATAATATTTTGTGAATTCCCACACAACAAACTCCCCTCGCATAAAGGCCACAATACAAAACCCGTGGCAGCACAAACGCGGGAAGATTATGATCATGTGCGTAATTTTCTACACATACACAAAATACTGAAATCTATACAAAACGTACATACTACGTCTAATCAAAATCTATTGACAAATATCGTTTTTAAAGACCAGTGAAAAAGGCAAATTTGCATAGGTTTCACCATTCCTCCTCCTCCTCTTCCTCCTTCAACGTGTTTGTGCAAAATAGGCACAATTTCACATTACACCCCCCCCCCTCCCCCAATAAGCACGATCGATTCAAGTTAATTATACTGATATTGAGAATGATAATAAGTATTATAATAATGATAACAATAATAATATTAACAATACAAATGCTTGGATCTCTTCGCAGACCTTATTACAGCGTTTGCAAACAGGAGAGGTATTTGATATGAGTTCTCTCGCCCACACAAACAACATGTAAATACCATAATGAGATTCTACATAAACAGTATAATCATATCAAAATAGTCTTTGAATACTTCAAGGTAGCAAACGGCAATATATAAGTTCACTGGAGAGAACTGAATACTGTGGATTTTAAAAAAAAAGAAGCTGTTTGATCAAAACTGCAGCATCTCCAAACACGCGTGCCAGGACAAAAACAGCCTGGCATAGCTACTCTTGAAAGCCAAGCTATTGTGAAATGTTTACCTCCATCTCTACCCATGCCACTTTCACATTCCTCATTGCCATGGCAACCATTCTAATACAAATGAATGCTGCATTTAATGGTGCTCACAGCACAGTAGAAAATGTGACTATGTCCATATTGTAAAAGATAAATTGTACAAACGAATTTGCATCACCCGTTTGGAAACCTAGATTAATTCCTCTATCCTGCCAGCAACTACTACGATGTGAGGTTTTTTATGAGGAAGTAATGTTTGACCTATTTTACTAATATACAAAAACTAAAATATATGATGAGACATGCTCATTTCAAAACATTTCAAAATCAGCACCCACTAAAGCATAGGAAGGCATTCAAATGTGACTCCATTCAAAGCTAACAGATTAGAAATACTATAATACGTTCATAATACACATTACCACAGAAACATATGAAGTATACAGCAGCGAGCCAATGTAGCACAAAATTGATGTCCGTGGGACACCAACATGAATATATAGACATGAACATATCCACTTGTTTTGCATATCAATAAATAACATATAAACAACAGTTTTTCTTTCTTCAGTGTTGATATTTGCTTCTGCATGTTTTAAATTACAGGAATATAACCAATTTCATACACCCCTAACTATATCACATACTATATATAGATATTTTTTGTTATATATTTATATATTTATATTCATATACTTTAATTCGGAGGTGTTTACAACAGATGAGAAGCAGTTTTATACAAATATTATGTACACAGTGTATCATACATTCATCTCGACAGTAACTAGCAAAGACTCCAGAATCTTTCTCCGCGTGGAGCCTAGGTTAAGACTTTCAATTTATTCCTAACAAAAACCAAATTCGCTGCATCTTCTTAAACAAACTATTATGTTTCTCAAAATGTAAAACTAAAGCACCATGGAAGACTTCAAATTCAGACTTAATAAAACATTACGATATTCCTAATTTTCATCTCATTAATCAATTTAGCAGAAGGCACATATGGTACCCCAATTGCAGTTTGAATATTCATAGAGTATGTGTGCATCACCCACACATCGTGATGCAACACAATAGCACTTTCAACAATATCATCAGTTATGACATTTACATAAAAGTAATAAAAACATGCTAAATAGTACTTCAATTTATATTTTTTTTACAATGACTACCCTAATGGCCTTAAATATATCTTTACATATGTTACAACCATGAAGAGCCTATACCCAGAAAAAAAATATGTGGACAAAATATATTACACGTTCAGGTACTGACAGCCTTTTGCTCTTGTTTCATTTTGTTGGTCATGTTCTGAACATATTTCCACAGTCCCACAAATCTATAACTTCTGTTCTCTCTGTATTATCCTCAGTAAACATGAGGAAATAAGCCATTAGAATACAACTTAGTAACCTTCACGGATAGCCATATTATGTACTGCACAGAATTTCCACTTTAGCGAAAAGGCTTTCTGGGGTGATTGCAAAGTCTTGCAGCGACTTAAAACTGCCAGGCTAATTCTAGTCTACTGATTAATATACAAGTCTCATTAATATTCATGAGGAGTAAGACACACTGTCTTCATCCATGGACTAGAAATACGGGGACAATTTAATCGTTGCTGCCCTGTAAGCAGCAGATTGCAAGTTCAAATCCTTCTGGATCCAAATGTGTTGCCTGATATATCATTCATTCATGTACAGGATGGAGCACGCTATCCTTACTACTTCTGGGTGTATGCCTAACATTTCTTTTAAAAAATAAAGACTTTTCATTATTTTCATGTACCATGCAATACCAAGACACCATTATTACAGGGTTAGTGATTATCACCACCATTACCAAACTAAATGAATTTACAAAACATCCAAAGCCTAAACAGTAGCGTGTTGTCCTGTTATGCAAAGATAGTAATGCCCATATGGAAAAGGTCAACACACCAACAAAAGCAAAATATTTCTGTAATTCATTTTTAAAATTTTGAAAAATATCCAGATGAAATGTTTGTGATCACGATGGCATAATCATGAACACGTTTTGTATTTGGCTATCGTTCATAATCGCAAAATTGTACTTTGGAAATACAGGGATATTTTGTTTGCGAATGCAGAATCGCTTCTCGGATTGTGCATATGACCATTATTGTGCATAGTGAGGAGGGGGCCTCATTAGAACAAGGACTTACAGTATATCTATACCTACTGGGAAAGAAGGTAGTAAACTTGTAGCTTGTAAAGTAAGATTGACTCGCATATTTCCTTCCTCAGAACATTTTGACAAGTATACCCACACAACTTACATTACAACATATATGATAGCACCTGGTGAGATAGATCAAATGAAAGTTTAAAAATCTTAATTTCTAAAATGCATATTGAAAGAACACAAGAGGCATCCACAGCTTATATTTGCATACATGAATAATAATGCATATATTATATCCATTATCCATGCAAACAGCTATGAAAAAAAAAAATCTGCCATTTGAATCCTCTCTTTATCCTCACTGTCTACCTCTAAGCTACTTCACACACGGCACAAACATGACGTTAAGTACTTTTAAATAATTGTTCCTCTCTCGTAATATCGCTGACACACAAAAACAACATGATAAATTTACAACATATCTTTAGTAAAGAAGTGAAGAAACATCCTCCTAGTTAAGTTTAAATATATGCCCTTTTTTAGAATACATGGTTTTGATGAATAGAAAATCCATTTGATGAAAACTAAAATCATGTTACTTCTTTTAATATATTCATCCAACACTTTGTACTAGAACCTATCCAAAGTTGATGATGTGAGCATTCATGTAGCTCATGGTTTTCTATTCTGAATCACATTCAATGCTATCATGATATTTTCTTTCCTAGTTTCAGATATTCATCTAATCATTGAGCTACCATAGAAGGATAAAGGAAAAAAAATCCCAAATGATAAGTTCTTTTCAGGAAAGCGGAAATATCAGAAGTTGAATGACTGAAAAAAATCCTTTCGCTGCACAGTGATGGTGCATTATGGGAAGGCTTTTCCTTTTGTACAGTATGAATAATTCTTTGTGACTGGTGATGGTATAAATAGCATAGTGATACTGTTACCATCTTGAGCACACTGCACATGCATGAAGCACCTCTTAAGCCTTTCTTCATCTCTGAGTTAAAATGGCTATTAACACTCTCTGTACCAAGTGTATATTGTATTCACCAGAAATCTGCCCCACTGTGACAAAAGGAAGCAAGTGACCACTCACTCAAAGTTGATTTATTGATGTTGTTAGACTGTCAGCAGCCTTCCCTACATCCTGACAAAGTTTGGAAAAAGACAAATTCATCTTGCTGTGAGATATTCAGTCTTACATGATGGGAGGTTGCACTGAAACAAATGCAAATAACATGCATATTGTGCTCAACTACAAGAAAAATGTCACTTGTTATTTGCTTCCTTTTGTCAAATTTGGGCAATGATACACACAAATCTAACATTGCTTTTTTTCAATCTGATCAATTTTCCTTTTGAATGTAAACTTGTTATGCACCCTATAACAAGCAAGGTTTTTAGTGACAGCAGGAAAGGTGCCCAAAGAATTTGCCTGACCTAGCAACAAATGAAACTTGCTGTTGGATAGTAGTCAGATAATGCCCATCCTAAGTCTATCAAAAATGAAGAACCTTTAAAGTCACCTCAGCATAAATATAAATATATGACCACAAGAGGGCAGTAGACTCTCTTTGCTTGCCATGCTATTTGAAAAGTGGATAGCCATTATTTTCTGTGACCATCATAGTATATGATGGGGTTGGCTGTTTCTTTGTTTATTTCCTGCTCACAAGGAAATTTCATGATCATTAATACAAGAGCATTTTGTGCAAAAACATTAAAATGATTAAGTCAGTATTTTGATGAGCTGAAGGAAAATACTGACTTGACTTAGAACTTCTTCTTTCCTCATGATAAATACTTTCTTTATTCTGAAACAAACAATCAACTCTACATGCACATAAGCATTGAATATGCTGCATAAATCATTCATCATTCATTAACACAAAGCTGACCTAGAAATCATCGGGTTGGCATCTTTAAGGTACTGCTGCCTGAATAAGTCATCTTAAATGATGATATGTTAAGAACCGATGTTTATTTATTATTAGAAAATGTGAAAATTAGATTTACAAATCAACGAAGACATTTTGTAGTTAAAGGCAGGAATCAAGGTTATGAGATATCGACAGAAATACAGCTCTTTGCAAGTCGTAAAACATTATTTTCATATCTGATACAATTCTATACTTTCTCATTCATCAAGCCTTCTCAGAAAGGCATAAAGACATGTCCAGTGTCCACATTAAAATGTTCTGAAGAGGACCAATTCAGGGTTTACACTAGTTGCTTCACAGGCCACTAGGAATATATGTCACATGACAGATCATGTGATCCTGTGCCTGTCAGGTGACTGCAACGCACCAAATCAGGTGGCTAAATACAACATCACAATGAAAGCTGTTTTCAGTTGTCCAAATCCCTTCCACAAGAGCATACACCACAACGAACGTTAGTTTCGGAGGAAGACAAAATTGCATTATTCAAGATGGTTAATTTTGCGTGTCTTTAGCTAGCGTCCGCTGTCACATGACCACTGATAATAAATCACATGACCATCTGGCTTAGTCAGGTGACCGATGTCAGAGGGTCATCAGCTGGAACACGTCCGGCAGCACATTCTCCTGAAATATTCGTTGTTGCAGAAGCGGAATTTCTTGACCAGTGGGCAGTATGTGACCGTGACATCGTCTTGGCAATCTGTGAGGTAAGAACAAAGAGTAATAAGCAGCTATTATCATATATATCATCCGACATTGACTCAGATACATGAAACATCTCTTTTTTTAAATCCTCATTTCTCTCCTCTTCTTTCATTTGCCTTCATTTGTATCACCTCCTCTTTTTATCCCGCTCATCTGATTTTTCTCTTTCATCTCTTCCTCAATTTCCTTTCATACTCTTTTTCACAGTCTTCTTTTAGTTCTTGTGCATCTTCTTCCTGATTTGGCTTTTCTCCTCCTTGTTGTTGCATATCTCATTTACATCACTCCACTCTGTAGCCACACAATGTAGGACAGACTGGTGCATTGACCAGTGCAATACGGTTTATGAATTCAGATTATCGTCTCTACAAAACAGGGTGTATTTAATGTAACCGAGGATAGATTTATTCACTTTTCCTGAACACGTTTGTAAAGCTTTGGCTACTAGAGTTCATAGACAGTATTTATCAGGGAATACTGCTGATCCATGCAGAGTTTGATGACTTTTCTAAAAAGGACACACTATCTGAAAGGGTTATCATCAACTCTAATGATCATGGAGGGTAAAATTGAAGGCAGGAGAGGAAGAGGTAAAAAAACAGAAAAGTTGGCTTGGAAATATTGAAGAGATGATAGGCAGAAAGATAAATGAATGCTGTGAGATTGCACTGAACAGGGAAAGATGGAAAACCATGACATCCGATCTCTTTAGAGGGAAGGAACAGCGATAGACAGGTACAAAACGAATGCACAGCATGAAGCCACTCACTGTCCGGGGGTGTTGGGATGGTGCCACAGGGGCTCTCGCATTGCCTGTCCCTGCTGGGCCTCTCTGATGCCTGACAGTTTGCGTCCCGGAGGATCACGCCGTTGTGGATGCACTTCACCGGCCTCATCTGCCGGCCCACACCGCAGCGCGTATTGCACTGTGAAGATGGAATAGGTTCACAATTTAATGACAGAGAAATGTTTGTATGAACAATGATGTAGATGTATGATTCACTGCTACCATTGGTCAGTATCATCTCCATTGGTGTTACTGTCATCAACACCACCAATGTCATCATCATTATCATAAACATCACCATCACCATCACCATTACCATCATCACCGCATCATTACCATGACAACCACATCAGTACTATCACTACCATCATAATCATTATTATCACCAACACTACCATCACTACATTACCACCAGCACCATCACCAAACTCACCTCACTCCAGTCTCAAGTGATCTATCTTCATAGAGACAGTCTCCTAGGTTACAGGGCATCCAATAAATTGACATCATTGTCACCACCATCACCACCATCATCATTATCAACATGATCACTATCACAATCACCATCACTACCATCATCACCATCATCACCACCATCACCATCATCACCATCGCCATCACCATTACATCACCACCACCACCACCACCACCACCACCACCACCACCACCACCACCACCACCACCACCACCACCACCACCACCACCACCACCACCACCACCACCACCACCACCACCACCACCACCACCACCACCACCACCACCACCACCACCACCACCACCACCACCACCACCACCACCACCACCACCACCACCACCACCACCACCACCACCACCACCACCACCACCACCACCACCACCACCACCACCACCACCACCACCACCACCACCACCATCACCATCACCATCACCATCACCATCACCATCACCATCACCATCACCATCACCATCACCGCATCACTGCTATCTCAACCCACCTCACTCCAGTCTCCAGCGATCCATCTGGGCGGAGGACACTCTCCTAGGTTACAGGGCATCCGATAGGCTGGCATCTCAGCCTTGTTGCACATGATATGAGAGTACGTCTGCCTACGGTCGCTGCTCATGCACTGGACGCTGCGCTGCTTGTTGCCGGGTCCACATGATGCATAGCACTGCACAGGGACAGAGAAGGATTGCAAGTTTGTACAACTCTGGCTAAAGAAAGGAACTACAGTGAGACCTGAATAGAAAGACCGCTTAAGGGAGTCAAGAAATGTGGTCTTTACAAGCAGGGGCTCTTAATTTACAGGCTTTTTGCTTAGCCAGTTTGTGCTCCTCTTCCAAGCCCCCATCCACTATTAAACCACATCAAAACATGCAAAGAAGAGTACCCCTTTTACCCTGGCATGTACTGAGTCCACATATTTGTGCACTGGCTTTTTCCCATTCAGATACAGAGCAGCACGACTCACACGCTGTACTAACACTAGTCAACAGTGTATGAATAAACTTCAAATTGTATCATCAAAATAGAGCGCAATCAAATCCCAACCCTTTAGTTACCACAGTGTCATAGCAAAGTTTGAAATTCTTACTGAACCAGGGTTCACAAATTCTTACTGAACCAGGGTTCACAAAGCCCAATCAAGCCTTTACGCTTTGGTTATCGCAGTTCAATGACAAATTTTGACATCTTTACTGGACCAAGGTTCAGAAAGCCAGAAATTGTAATGGGTCAAACTCACCAGTCCCCAGGGCCCAGCCACCCAGACCGGTGGGCACTCCCTGCGTCCACAGGCCATGCGCTCAGCTGGTTTATGCTCCTCACATAGGCCCTCGTCCACCACCTCATCCTCATGCTGAGAGACCTTGGTGGTGCACAGCACAGTGCGAGTCTTCTCCCCATTACCGCAGGTCCGTGTGCACTCCGACCACGCCCCAACCTCCCAGCTGCAGCATAGAAAGAAGGGGGGAGGGGAGAAGAAAGAAGGTAAAATTAACCATCCACTGTTCAATGGAAATATATATAGCTGACATGTTTGATTTCATGCATGAATGATTTCCTTTTAGGCCATTTACTATGAACGTATTACACATTTTTGTGTGTAAACAATCCGATTACTCCAATACAGCACATGTCTACTCCTGTTATAAAGGACATGGATACAGCCAGATTTCAATACACTGAGGCATTCTCCTGGCCCCAGTTTCAAATTTGTGCGCTTGCGTCTATGTGTCTTATGTAAAGCAAAACAAGATATTGTTACTTCAAGGAAATTATTTGGTCCAGAGCAACTTGTTATAAATGGGAGTGGATTGCATCAAACCATTTTTTATCACCATGGAAAGAGATGACTCCACAAACTACTCACACTGGCGGGCAGGCCTGAGTGTTGCATGAGACCGTTCTCCTTTCTGGTTTCGGGTGATCGCAGTATGTGTCGCTGACAACAGTCTCATCATCTACTCGTACACACTGCATCTCGGACACTGACTCACCTAGCAACGAGATGAAGGTAGGAATAAGACCAGTTGAAAGAGACAATTCATAAATCATAGAAAATATACTCAAAAGATCTGGAAGTTTACAAATGCCAATAGCCATTAACCTGGTCTTCACTGAGCACACATTTATGTGAGCTGGCTTTTTTTGCTCAAACACTAAGCATCATGACTCCCATGTAATCTGTAATACTGATAATAAATGACAGGCTATGAATCGACTTCAAATTCCTTATAGGCAAAAGTAAGCCCCAGTTCTTAAGTTATTACAGTTCCATGGCAAATTTTGACATCTTAACTAGACCAGGGTTCACAAAGCCAGAAAACCTATCCATGAGCAACGAATAAAAAAAAAAAAAGTCTTGTATTCCAATAAGGACTCAATTCCAAGAGCAACCCAAATTTTCAGTAAACTCTAGAAACTGTTTAGCATCCAACATTCCCCCTATGACTGCCAATGGCACTGTTCAAATAATTTCCTAATACAAAATGATGCAAACTTGCTGCGCATGAACAGTGCTTTAAGTTGCTCCATTCATTCCTGCCATACATACCTCCAGCACAAGTCACTGAGCACTGAGAGAACTGTCCTCTCTCCCAGGTAAAAGACATCTGTCTGTCGCCCTCGTTTGTCCTTGTCACCAACCGATTGAAGGAGTACTGGATGCCCTGGTTCTCCTCCTGCACTAGCAGCTATGCACCAGAAAAAAAGAAACAATAATGAAAAAAGATGAGGTTTAAAATAGTGCTTTTCTTGTATGTAGTGCTCAGGTGGCTTGGAAGTGTGAACGATGGGTTTAGATTTTTTTTTCAACATATTTATTAGCTTTGAAACATAATTGGTTTACAAATCACTGAAATATGAAATAAGAAATAAGAATTGATATTAATAAACATATTGCTGCACTAATAAACCTTCAATTTGCACATTCATTTTTCTCTTTAAAATCAGAGAGAAATAGCGTTATACTCATAACATGTTATTTATTGTTCATGCCTATCACTCTATATCATCTACATAACAAGATCTCAAGCATCATGATATCTATGTTCACATCCATGATGTCATAGGTATAATAATATATTACCATGACGACGAGTTCCTGGTTGGTCGGTCCAAGAGCCCGGAGCGATTCAGGAGCATCATCTGGTCTCTCGTACACAAACATTGTCCCAGCCGCATCAAAGGATTTCGGCCAGTCAATCATCCATTCAGCATTGATGTAGTAATCATTGTTCACTGACTTCAGAGCTGTTGTGTTTGAAATAAGAGACAAACCACCATATTGAGGCTACAAGCACACGGCTAACATGATAAGGAATGAATATGGGCAATCATCATGTTAGAAATGTTTCAATTAATTCCGATGTTTTCATCATACCGAGATGATTCCTTTCTGGTATCATAAATTTCAACATTAAATATTTCATTGCATTTCTTATACCCTCACAAAACATTGTTGTATATACACACATACAGTACATGTGCTGTACATGCAGGCACTTAGGTGTATTGCTAATGAGTGGTCCCATGCACAGGTTTCACAGCAATATTTTCATTGGCACTAAGATACTGATTAACCCCTTCTGTAGAAAACCCATATGCGGGCTGGTTTTTTTTGCTCTCAGATACTGAGTAGCATGACTCCCATACAATCTGCTGTTCGGACAATAGACACCAGCTTATGGAAACACTTCCAATACGTAATATGACACAATTCAGCCACATCCCTCTGGTTACTGCAGTTCCATGGCAAGTTTTGACATCCTAACTAGACCAGGGTTCACAAAGCCAGAAAATCTAGCAGTAAGCAATGGGTAATTTAAGTGATGTCACTTCGCCCAAATACATACTGCAACAAGGCTTGCAGGTGCAGACCCACTTACCAAGATAATTCCTTGAGACGGCTTTCTCCTCGAGGGTGATGTGGACGGAGCCGCGAGGGATGGTCAGAATCTCCTGGTAGCTCCCGGCAACCAGCTCCCCTTCATAGGAGTCTGACACCGTCTCACAGGTGCTCCCGTCCCCTCCGCACACCCTGCACTTGTCCTCCCGCATCTCTGAACCCAGGACCTTGTCACAGCCTACCGCCTGAGAGAAAAAGCATTACAGAGAAACACATGAGGGCCTGTGGTTAGGTATCTGACTTGTAATTATTAGGTTGTAGATTCAAGCCTGCAAATACAACACTTGTTCTCCTGAATCTCTGAAGCCAGGACATTGTTGCAACCTACCAACCTAATCATTACAAGCCTGGGAGAAAACAATAACGGACACACACATGATAGGAAACGGTTAACATATTAGTAAAATACTCTCAGCTAGCTAGAAATCCTCCCTTCTTTTAAATGACCCACACTTTGTTAATGATGATAGCACCATCCCCTGTGTTTATTCAGATGTTATTTTGCCAAAATATGCCACAATGATTACTTATCATCCCATCACAAACATAATAAGACTTGGTATTTGCACCACCTCTCCAAAAAAGAACTTCGCAACGACATCCAGATTTCTTTTGCAGTCATGTTCACTTCCAGTGTCACTAGTACACTAGACCTGCAGCAGACATGACTGCAAACAAAGCAATTATGGGCTATATTTTAGGTTGAACATACATGTATTATGTTAATTGCCTAGAATACAACTTTGATAAACACTTATATTTCATAAAATGGCTGAACATTTGCCTTGGGGTATTGTCCAGAAAATGGAGAGATATCTGCTTCTGTGCAAGGGTATGTTTTAAGGACGTTCCTGAAATACAGTCAGAACAAGTTTTCAGGAAACCCGGTAGGGTAAACCTAGTTCCCATTTCTTAGCATGTAATGTGGGGGCCTAATATATGCAGCTCCCACTGAGGAAAACAGGTTTTAAGGTCACTGAGTCACAGTCAGAGTCAGAGTATAACTAATGCTTCACTTCAAAGACTTTAACCCCTTTGTGTGCCAGACAAGATGCTGCTCTATGGGATTTGTGTGTATTAATAGTGAAATAATCCACATGCAACACATTAAGGGTTACAGACGCAAACTAAAACTACCAGGCATGGCCTACATTCCCAGACTGGTTCAGACATGCAGTATAAACAAAGTTCAAACTATCAATATAGTCATCTTCTATTCATATCGATCTAATAAGACAAAGCTTGCACGAGTCTATGTCAGTAATGTATTTGCACACTCATTCTACATCCATCAGTGTTTTATATCACACAGCACAATGTCACTGGCGCTAAGACATAGAGTAAATAGAGCCACATTTGTTTGCTTTCCTAATGGTCTTTAATGTCCTCTTTATGGGACAACTTTGCTCTTGGAAACTCATTCAGTGTCTGGCACTCCCGTTATTAGCAAATAGAACCATACAGTTTTCTCAAGATTGAAGTAAACTCTCCATTCATTTTTGTTTAACTAATAGACCATACATACTCACCCTGTAGCCTTCGGAGACAATTAATCCTTTGTTTCATTTCGTTCTTACTCATGATACAATATGCACATGAGAGGATATGATTGCCTTATTATATGAATAAAGACCTGATATCATTCAAGACACTTTTGCGTGATATTTTTATCCTTCACACAGGTGAACATTTACTTCCACTTTAACCAACTGCATCTAAACTTATGTATCAAACTTGGAAATTATAATTGCAATTTGGTACACTGTTTAATGACACAACCTAGGATCTAGGGTTTAGTGCTGCCGTTCACAGAAATATAAGTTTGACCATTATTCTGTTTTCAAGCAATGCTTAAGATTTGCAGTTGATAGAGGCCTGTATCCACAAATTAACTTAGACCGCAAACTTAAGGTAGACTAACTTTATCAGGTGCAAACTAATCATCTCATGCTGTCACAAATCCATTGATTTTCAGCACAGAATTACAACAGTGAATGATGTCAATTATTCATAGTCATTATCATGTGGACAAAATCTATCATATTGAATCAAAACTAATGTTTCATGTTGTTTTATTTGGCATCCCATGAAGTTAGTCCACCTTGAATCTTGAATCTTAGTACACTGTTTGCCTTAGACCTCTGTTCAGACTACAGGCCATAGCAAGTATTATTTTTTGAGAGAACGTTGATAGAATGCTCTACTCACCTGGCACTTGCCATTGATGCAGACATCGAGGGAGTCTGGCTTCAGCTGCTTGGGGTAGCAGCGGGTGCCATCGATGACCTTGGGGATGCGGCGCAGGTGGCTGCCGTCAGACGAGATGCAGGAGACATGGCAGGGCTCGGGATTGCTGCCCAGGTATGGCTCCCAGGAGAAAAACTGACCACTGTAGATGAAGTTGTCGAAGGCCGTGGAGCACTGGACGGCCAGGAAGTCCAGAGAATTCTCCGGACACTCCTAATGAGGGTGCACGAAAAGAGGGGTTACAGATGAGATGTGATGACGATGGTTATGATAATAGTACCAGTGCTATAACAGCAAAACCAGCGTACAGACACTGCTCAATATTACCATTATAATTACTATATCACAACCACTCCTACTACTTTCTTGTGAGAATGATAACCATCTTTATCATCTTCATAACAACAACACAAATGATTCTACTCAAAAAGATAAGTTAACACATATCTTCATATATATAAGTTGATGCAGATGCTCCAGCAAAAACATAAGGGTAGTTTATGGCAAAATCATAGATAGGAGAAAGGCTTTGCAGCCCAACATTTAACTCTTAACCTGCCGCTGTCGCATTTTTGCGAAGAAAAAATGTAATAGAGAAAACCTCCAGCACAGTAGGGTTTTACCCCCGGCAAGTTAACAGTTGATAGATAAATAAGGAATATTTGAAATGGAGATGAAATGGAATATCATACTCACATTTGTATGACATGACCTGTATCGACTCCGTTCCCCAGTGCAGTACTGACCTCGGTTTCTGGGCCTGCAATAGAACCAATAATAATATCAGTTGCACTGTAGTAACACTGACAATGTCTGGCGAGCACACATACATATCATTTATGAGTAAGGGCATATACCAGAAAGCAAAACTATACAAAGAAATATACCAATGTGACTTTGTGACCTCTTCTCATGAATATACATCCATTACTTTACCATTTCATTTTATCTTCTGCTCCTCTTCTTTTTGTTCTTTCTTCTCTTCATCTTTGTCTCTCATTTTTCCTTCTCCTCCTCCATTGTTTTTGTTTCTCTTTATTTTCTTTTTCTTTAATAAATTCCTCCTCATTCTGCACTCCTCTTCTTCTCTTCCAATTTTTCTTCTTCATCTTATTTTTTCCTTTTTTTCCAGTTCCTCCTCATCCACCTTCACCTCATCTTCCTTGTGAAAAATGAGAAGATGAATGTAATGATAAAGCAAACCCTATGATATACAACATAGACTTACTCTGGGTTATTGCACTGTCTCTCTGAGTTGGACACGCCCCCTCCACAGGTGCGTGAGCACTCTGACCACGATGACCACGCCCCCCATGAGCCATCCACTGCCTGAGGCCTGGTGCCATACTCCACACAGTCACCCAGGTAGCACCACTAGGAAGGAACAGGGAGAATAAAAGGTTACATTAACTCTTAGCCTGCCCCAACGCATAGAGCCCAGTGCCACGCTGCTAATCCCCATTGTGCCAGCCCCAAATCCGCCCTGTGCCAAGTTTATTTTGAGTCCTCGTTAGTTGCGCTTCATTTTCTATGTTGGCATTTTCGAACCACTATATTTTGAACTTATACACTTTTACAGAAAAATGTGTACACAAAAGTTGTAGAAAATCTTATCAGCTTCATTATAATATCACATTCGTACAGAGATCTGACTTTCTTATTTTGTTATAAGCTAATAATTAACATTTAGCTGTACTTTTCAAGTCATTTCTATGCTATATTCGGTTGAACTGCACACATGCTTCTTTATTTTCAGATCTTATTCGTAATGTTGTATGTTTATATGGTAACTTCCATTTTGGCATTTTGTGACAAATATCTTCCTTGGACCCCACAAATAGGCTATGCCTTGACTAGAAACGATTGGGTACACAATGTACATCCTGTCTTTTATTCCTTTATTTGCATGAGGGAGTGATAAGGTACATCCTGTATATCAAATACAAAACACTAAATTACTCAAGAAAATTCAATCTGAAAGGTGTAAACAAACATGCGTAATCCAAAGCCGATTAGCTGGTGCGTGCGATGCGATGAACAATAGCGTGTGCGAAGCATTAAGTACAAGTGCAATGAGCATGAACAATGACTGCTATGACGAATGCGAGCAAGCGCGCTTCTGGCACTCGAACGGTAGCGCCCTTGCTTGAACAAAGCAGTCAAGCGATAGCGCGCTAGCGTGTATGAAGCACCGTAACAATAGCGTGTTTGCAGCGCTATGGCACTTTAAGAGTTAACCAGTTAGTGTGCATTGATATGTGTGGTGATTTCAAACATGTTTGATGGATACTCTTTAAAAAAAATGGGGGGGGGGTAAACAGAAATATAAAATGGACTGCACATTGCCCATAAATGTGCCTGTGGTATGTTGAAAATGTATTAACCTTTTACCTCTGACCTTCTGATCAAAAAAGGCTCCTGACATTAAATATAATGTGATTGTTGGCGAGTTATTATGTGGCAATTTGGGCACAGTTCATTGACCACTAAAAAATCTCAAATTTCCAGGGTTTTTTTTCAAGCCTGCTGTCTTGAAAAGACCACACACTGTCCCAAATATTCTATGAGAAAACGCAACTTGTCACAGTGTGGGTTTTTTTTTCACACATTTTGGGGTCTATACCCCTTTTAACACCCCCCACCTCCCGTATTTTTTTAATTGATCAGAGTGATAGGCAGTGACAAAATTACCCATGGGGTCAGGGCAAAATAGCCCCTGCAATGCCAAAATGATGCCCTGCTAATAACTAAACAGGCCCTCGTAGGATATGACACAAAACAAAGTTTTGGGTGTTCATTTCGTAACATCAGGCTTGTAACAGGCAGCCCCTACAAATGAATATGTCCTGTCTTCCCCTGGTGACAGGTTACATGTAGCTGGTCTTACCCCGTCTGAGATGAGCGTTGTTTGGCAGCGTGTCCCCTCAGCGGCTGGCGTGCCTGTCCTCCAGCAGGCCCGTGTGTTAGGCTTCTGACAGGCCAGCTCACGGCATATATTCTGTCCCAACAGACAACACCAGATCACAGTTTCATTGAATGTCAATTTCATTCAACCATTTGACAGTAAAAATGGGTGTACAAACAGCGTAAAATGAGACATACCCTGCCAGAAACCTGAAACTTTGACTTTTGTTGCTAATATGAGATTTTTACACAACTAAATTATCTGTTTTTTTTCTCTTTCATTTGGTACAAGTTTTGTGATAACTTGGTACAAAATAAAGTTCTGATTGCTTTAGAAATTTTTCATTTTACTAAAACAATGGAACCAATCAAAGTTAAATGTACTGTTTCTCAAAGTGGGTCTCAAATGATACCTTGTGATCAAAAATATGTTATGGACCCAACCGAAGCAATGCTAGTGGCTAGTTATGGCCCTGTTAAAAACTACACAAAATAAACATATTATGTACATGAATGTCACTAATAAAGGACAAATGCCATGTGCAAGGTGAACTTGGGTTCTGTACTATAAAACAACAAAATACAGGAAACTATAGATGGCCTCACATGTATCTCTTGATAGATCAATTTGAACATTATGTCATGAACAAGACCAAAAAACATGCATCCTCAACCATAATTTTTTTATCTAACAAAGTCAAGTGTGATTAAATCGAGTCTAAATTGATCTGCCAGGTACCGCCGACATACAGTATTCTCCCAATGATAATTGAACACTTCTACGAAAGCCGATGCCAAACCGGCCAAAATCAGATTATCCAAGTTTTTTCCTGCCTCTATCCAATGGCTAGGTGAATAGTTGCGTGGCAATGTATTCAGGAAATGGTGGTTAGAAGGCGGTTGGAAAAAAAACTTGGCTCGCCTTAATCGGCGACAAGCTGGGTAATATGACATAATATAACCTAATCTTTCTCCTGTGTATATGTTATGTGATTAGAACGGAAGTGATTACAATTTACTTGCTAACAAGTGCGTGGCACGATGTAAAATTACAATGCTTATGAACGCAGGTGTATTACAAATGTCCTTATTCATGATACTGCATCTACAGTGCATCAACCCTGTTAGTCCAATAGGGAATAAACTAAGTAGGAATCGACATGGGACTATGGTTTACCATAATCAGCGATAAGCTCGGTGATATTATGACATACATGTAATATAACCTAATCTTCAAACTGTTTACATATTATGTCATTAGAAAGGAAGTGATTACAAGTTACATGTTAACAAGTAAGTGGCATGATTGAGAGAACCCACCAAGTAATGTAATTATTAATGCAGGTGTTTTTAAGACTGTCCTAATTCATGATATTGCATGTACATTAACCTTCATAGATCCATAGGAAACACACTGTGTAGTCATCAAAATGAGACTATGGTTGGTTGGTTCTAATCACATAACATAAAGGAGAAAGATTAGGTTATATTATGTCATATTACCCAGCTTGTCGCCGATTGAGGCGAGCCAAGTTTTTTTCCAACCGCCTTTAAAATCCTCACTCTTGTATTCAAATGCTTATGTGGAAATGCTCCTGTCTATCTTACTGAACTCATCAAACCATACCAGCCTACTCGTAATCTCCGTTCTCAATCAAAAAATCTTCTTTCTGAAATTCGTGTAAAATCTAAGACATTCGGTGATAGAGCTTTTGCAAATACGGCACCCAAATTATGGAATAACTTCCCTCAAGGCATTAGATCATTGACAGACTTCGATCAATTCAAATCAAAACTAAAGACGTATCTGTTTGATAATTATTAGTTATTTTCACATTTTCAAATTCTCACATAATCAATTTTTACTTTCACACGCATAGAGACTATTTGAATGGTATTATGCGTCTCTAAGAATTGAATATTATTATCATTATTATTGAAAGGCTAAGAATATGCTCTCTCAATAGCTCAGGCTGAACTACAGTTGTAATTTTAATACTAATAATGATGTACTGCATCCTGTACATAAAGACCACTCAAACAGACAAGACATGTGGTCTTTATGAGCAGGTGGTCTTTCTGTAAAGATTTTGGTAATACATGTTTTACTGGGCAATATTATGCAAGGAAAACTTAAATTGTGCTCTTTACAAGTATGCAAGTGGTCTTCTATATGTCAATCAATGTCTCTTATGCCACACACTTGTTACCAGTCTTTATGTACAGGTTTTGCTGTAGTTGATGTGATAGGATAGGGATTAGCCAGTGGCCTGCTTACATTGGTGTTGCATGCTTTGGCTCCCTTGCCGTATTGTAGTTGGCACTGCTGGTTCCCATCCACCAGTTCTCCTGGCATGGCAGTAGGCAGCCAGTAATCTGCTAGCTGGGGCCTGTCATCCAAACAGAGAGCTCTGCCTGAACTGGGTAGCAGGAGGGAGGATGGACGGAGGGAGTCAGGGGTGGAAGGATAGATGGTACCAGGGAGTGAGGAGAGGAAGGGAGGAAGGGAGGAGGGGAGGAGGGGAGGGGGGAGGAGAGGAGGAGGGGAGGATGGGAGGAGGGGAGGAGGGGAGGAGGGGAGGAAGGGAGGAGGGGAGGAAGGGAGGAGGGGAGGGAACGAGGGAAGGAGGGAATGATAGAAGGCGAGGAAAGTATTAAGGAATTAAGATCATAAGATGTAAGGAGAGGGTATGATGAGGGGGAGAGGGAAAAAGGAGGGGGAAAAGAAGGAGAGGGAAGAGACAGAGAGAGAGAAATAGTCATAAAGAAGAAAGAAAGAACATGGCATGAGAAGGAGAGAGATAGGGTGTGAGGAAGAGGAGGGGGATAGAGAAAAACATGAAAAGAGATGCAGAAATAAATGGAAAATGAAAGGAGAGAGAAAAGTTAGCAAAATGTATAACGAAAAGTTCTCAGAACACATACCACTAGAATTTCTGACAACACTAGTGGAAGGAACTGGGTGCGGTATTGTACTTCCTTAATTTGAATAACATTCCATAAAAACACATCACACTACACTATGATCAAATCCCAATTCAATACAACGGAAAATAAGTTTTGTAGGAGCTTTAATGTCAACACAATAGCTGTGACGGTTTGTGTTTGAAGCAGAGCCTCAACTTATTACTTCACTTTAAGGTATGAGGGTGGTCTCACATGAAATATATGCTCTCAAGTGTTTGCAAGCAAAATTTGAAAAGAGAGAGAAACAAAAATGTCATTTTCATCCTCTCACACTCTCTCTTTCAATCGTACCAACATTCCTAAGAGAAAATAACAACAATATCACCTTTATCCTCCCACACGCTTCCCTTCAATTTTACCAAAATCTGAAGGAGAAAGAAACAAAATAGCATTTTAACCCTCTCAAAAAACTCCTTCAATCTTACCAAAATTTAAAGGAGAAACAAACAAAAATAGCATTTTCACCTCCTCACACACTCTCCCTCAATCTTATCACCCGCAAGGGAGTAATTCATAGCCAGGGAGTGTAAATACAAAGTCAGTTACATGGGGCCAGAGTCAACAATCTGACTTGATTAATAGTAGGGGCGAATGGACATGGGGCTCAATTACCACCCATCCTTGTACTTAGGAAGCCAGTAAATCAAACTTGACCCCCTCCAGTCCTTGAAGCCAGACAGAACAGGACCCACAAACCAAAGAGGTGTTCCTGGGAATGGTATGACCTCAAACTTCCACATTTTGTATCAGTGATTTTATTATCAGTCTTCACATTTCCCTCATATTGTCTGAATATCACTTTACTTGTACAGTGAAGGTTAACATGTGTTGAAACATGAAATCCTCCCAATGTCCTTTAATGATGGATTTGAATAGGTTCCTCAGCCATATTCATATGTAAGTTCACTTAATGATTCTTAAAGGTCACATCTTTCATAGAATGACAAACTAACCCAAGAGGTTAAATTTGGTGTCCTTCTGACTACTGATCCCCAGCCCAGTGGGTTACTCCAGCAGCCCCTTCAAAGCCCATATAAGGCAAGTTACAGATGACACTGCACAAACTACAACCCCCCAATCTCTCAACATCAAAATCCTATCAAAGTTATCAATTTGGCATCCAGTACGCAGAACAAATCAGCACACACATGTTTGTGCTGCAGGTATGTAAGGGGAAAAAAATTCTGTCAACTAATTTGATTCATGATCAGCACAAGTGGTTGACTTCGTTTTGGAACAGGTTCGCTGTGAACTGATTCCTGACTGGAGCACTCCCAAAAGCTGGTGGAAACAATCTATTATTCCATCTTCTCGCTCCCTGACAGACGGACAGACAGCATGATGTATTGCCCCGTCCTAGAATGGGTGTCTTCTTTTCTCACAATACTCCTCATGGTGAGTTTAATTGCATTGTCACCCAGAAGGTCAGAACTCAGTAAGGAATTTTAGGGTATAATATCTCCAGTTAGGTTGTGTTCATTAAGGTGGGGGGGGGGGGGGGTAAAACTGACCAATAGTGGCCTCCTTCTGGCCTCATCCATCTCCCTCTGTTGGCCTTCTCTTGTCACTGACCCTGGTCAGCGTCAGCGTAGTGTTGACTGAGGATCGCTTTTTGACATCAAAACATGTCAACCTGCAGTCTTTGAGTTTGACCTTCCCTCTTGAAAGGAATTTTGAAAGGATCCATTTTTGTTAATCTCTCACTGATTCTAGTGCCTTTGGTGGAAGGCCTATAATTTAGCACAAGCACTCTACCGTACTGTCTTATTAGTGGAGGGGGGGGGGGGCAGGGAAAACATACGATGCCCATGTAATCTTTGAAAATTTCTTCCTTCACTCTTTTTATGAAACAATAGGTGTATACACCTGCCTTTTGCATACAATGCCATGTGTCAGAAATGATGTATCTTCATCTGTCAAGTCAAACAACCATGTTCCTTCATGTAACCATGACAAACTTGGGGCAAAGAAAGCCGGAAGGGAAAATACTCTCCAACGTGCAATCAGACCCGAATCACCATTTTGGTCCAGACCATAAAATGTCAAGAACCACTCCTGAGCCCTCAGAGAACAAATTAGGGCTGTTGTCGTTCCAGACATTTCCTGGGCTGTTTTTTCCTTTTCTCATCCAGCGGAAGATGAGACAACAATGGAAGGCTTGCTGGCAGAGAACAAAAATATTTTTGTGCAAAATATGTTGGGGGGTCAAATCAGAAAACTTAAAAAAGCAGGAAAACATATTTGTCTGCTGATCAGAAACTGACCCGCTTTGTGTGAAATGGAATCCATACTCTTGTTTGAAAGCTGGCAAAAAATATGATCAACACTGCTTGCGTGATATTTAAATTCTCAAGGAAAATAGTTTATCAAACTCTTACTGGGGAAATGAAATACTTTCCTTGAATAATGCTGACAAATGCAGCAGGATTAACTCTATTATCTACATTTGGTTTCAATGACTCTGCATAAACATTTGTATGCTAGACAATCTTGTCAAGCTTTCTGGGATTAGTGTGTATCAATGGAGAACAAATACCTATGAGGGGCCAAAAGTGTTCACCCATTTTTTTACTGAGCCATGTATTTGCGCGCTGGCCTTTCGCCACTCAGATATTGAGTACATGTATGTGACTCAAGTGTAATCTGCTGTACTGACAACACTCGAAACAGGCTGTGAATGAACTTCAAATTCCTTAGAGGGCACAATTAAGCCGGACCCTTTTGGTTACTGCAGTTCCATGGCAAATTTTAACATCCTAAACTGGACTGACCAGGTTCACAAAGCTAGAAAATCTAACCATGAGCAATGGGTTAAGATCTGTATTGCCTTGTATTAGGGATGAACAAAATCTCCAAATTCATTTGAGATCCGTCAACACAAAATCATTCCAAAGTTAACTTAAATAGATTTGTACAATTCTATTGTAAATTTTCATTCTCCATTTAGGAGTTTATACTTCCTTTGCATTGTGGGACAACTCTGGTACTGCTGCCCTTATAATCCAGGTTAGTTCATCACAAATTCTGGCAGGTGACTACGTGCCAGGAGCCAGGTAGAAATTGGCCTAATATCCAGCCTGCAGGACATTTATGATGCAAATGTTCAATCACTGGGTAGCCTTGGCTTCCAGGCTGTTGGAGATTTCTGATCCAAACTGACAAATAGAGTCTAGTACTCTAAGACTAGTCACTGTACCATTACCCTCTTTTCTCAGACAAGCTGGAGAAGAATTTGAGAATGATTAGTCTACCGCAGCCAGACTCCTTCATTGAAGGACAGGGACATTTAGCTCATTGACCAGAAGAGTATTTTTTTGTCACTTGCGTCCTTATGTCAAAGTATTACAGTGTTAGTCTTGATGGTATTAGACTGGAATGCACTTGTCCATTTTGGATTTGAGTCCTTTTATAAGTCTGAAAGGTATGTGAGGTTGTAACAGAGCCCCCCACCTCCCCACCCCTTACACCTTTATTGGTAAGAAAACTTTTTTGAATATAGGTCAGCTGACCAACTGACCAACTGATGGACACAAGTTCAGGGGTTATTTCTGACCCCTGGGAAAGATTCATACCAATTTCTCTCACAGATTCAGTATTGGAATATTACCAAAAGAGGGTTTCACAGTCCTGGGAGTTGAATCATATCAATTTCTCTGAATAATATGAAACCCTACAATTCTGTGATTTATAGGTAAAATGGAACCTAAACCAAGGCTCTTGAGCTGAATCAAGCACTTGTACAAACCCCATTATTCACTGCTTTGTCCTATCACATGTTATCCTACACCCAAGAATTTCTGTGCTTCCAACTTGCACTTGTATGAGCTCTGTGTAATGAGGTTTGGGGTGGAATGCAAAGAATGTTCATGATTTTTAGAAGCTATATTTCCAATAGGCATGTGCAGTCATTCTATAAGTTGTATATGCTATCTTGTTACAATAATTTCAGTAAATTTGAGGGGAAAATAAGATTAATTTCTCATATACTCATCCATTCTATTTGCTTTTATTAGCTGCGGATTGGCAGAAATAATTGTTTATGTTTATTGTTGTTTGAGTGCCTAGCTTTATACTTCATTTCTGTCTGCCTGTCTGTCCTGTGGGTGTGTGTCTCTCTCTCTTCCTCTCCTTCTCCCTCTCCCACCCTCCCTCTCCCTCCCTCTCCCACCCTCCCTCTCCCTCCCTCTCCCTCCCTCTCCCTCCCTCCCCCTCCCTCCCTCCCCCTCCCTCCCCCTCCCTCCCCCCTCCCCCCTCCCCCCTCTCTCCCCCCTCTCTCTCTCTCTCTCTCTCTCTCTCTCTCTCTCTCTCTCTCTCTCCCTCTCTCCCTCCCTCCCTCCTCCCTCCCTCCTCCCTCCCTCCTCCCTCCCTCCTCCCTCCCTCCCTCCCTCCCTCCCTCCCTCCCTCCCTCCCCCTTCCCTCCCTCCCTCCTTCCTTCCTCCTCTCTCTCCCTCTCCCTCCCTCCCTCTCCCTCCCTCCCTCTCCCTCCCTCCCTCTCCCTCCCTCCCTTCCTACCTCTCCCTCCCTCTCCCACCCTCCCTACCTCTCCCTCCCTCTCCCTTCCTCCCTCCCTGCTCTCTCCTCCCCCTCCCCTCTCTCTCCCCTCCCCAATACTTACTCAATATATGATGTGATGTAATGGGCGCTGCACTCTGACCATGAGTACGGGTCACTATTCTCTGTGATCTGGTCTGCCATGATACCTCCTCTTGATCCACAGGCGTTCCCATCACCATCGTGCTTCATCCCAAAACTAGGGAAAGAACCAGAAGAAATATGCTTGAGTTACGCTTGATCCTCATGGATCACAAGCCCAATCCCCTATCTTAATGTAAGGAGTTACAATTGATATCACTTGGAATCCAAGCTCCAATCAATGGCAAATTGTGAAAATATCATCCCCTCTCTTCCCCTCTGACTTGACTTGTGTGCAAAAGTGAAAGTGATAATGAAAGTGATAGTTAAAGCTGTAGTTTTGATCTGGCTGACAAATCTCTCTGATTGCTACTACTAATCCTAAATATATTACTACTTCTACTTCTACTTCTGCTACTACTACTACTTCTACTGCTACTACTCCTACCACTCTCAAAGATCATCACCTTTCTTCTACATTGACTTGACTTACTTGTGTCCTATCTCATGTGCGATAGTGAAAGCTGTGGCCAGACCTGTGTCCTCATTGATGTTACAGCTTTGGTCTGGCTGACACATCACTCCTACGGGAGCTAAACCTGTGAACAAGAGGAGGCAAAACATAGTATGAACCAGTAATATGCCACTTGTGAGCCCTTTCACCACAGTACACACATATTACACTCAGGAGCTTTTGTCTGGCACACAAAGTGTTAAGGAGCAATACAAGAAGAGCATTATTTTGCCCAGAACAGATGAATTTAAAGTTCTTTTCTTTAGGAAGACTGTTGTAGTTGTACATTATTTGAAAAGTAAGGTTTAGAAGTGGTAAAGATTCTAATTGATTCCCGTACTCATGGCAGTAGAGCTGTTCTGCCACTTCCATGTGTCCCATTCTTGTTTCAGGATAATGTAATATCAACTAAAAATTATACAGTTATTGTGATGAGTACGCTTCATTTGCAGAAGTGTCGTCAAACAGTCCCAATTGATCTTGAAATATTCTCTCGGGAATAATCATGCCAAATAGTCCATACAGGTTTACACCACAATAATATTCACTTCTCTCATATTATACGCATTTTTGTATTTATGTTACACAGAAATATATATTGTCAAGCAAACAAATAATAAGAGACTCTGTCAACTGACACCATGACAGCGTAACTCGAGAGTACTCTGACGAACACAGCCCATATATGGCTCATTACTAAAGTGTAATTTTAGTTTCCTGCCCGTTTCCTGTACAGATTATTTTCCATTACTGCGTCATTAGTGCAATTATAATCAAAGGTCATTTTGTAAATTGTATATGTTGTAACCTATTTTTAACTGCAATTAACTGCTGACTTATGCTCTCAAAAATACACATTAGCATAATTACTGGCTATGTCAATCAAAATATGCCCAAATGACTATGTTTTACAGGTGTATGAATAAACCACAACCAAACACCACATGAATGTGTGTAATAGACTATTGCGACTGAAAATGAGCTTTCCTTTCTTAGTACTCCAGTATTTCAAAATATATTTCTATTTCAAGAAAAGTCCTTTGTTCAGAACCAATTAGTAGCTTAAGATTGGATCGAGCAAAATTCTTTCACTTGAAATGTTAGAATGTCACAAGTATTTTATGCATTCTTTAATTAATAAATGTTAATTCATCAAATTTGACATTTGAACAGAAAATCAGCAGGTGCCATTCTCCTCTGATCCTCATAATAGTTTTATGCTCTCTCGCCTTTCTTTACCTCTTCCCTCACCTAAACCACTATAAAACTTTGCGGCAAGCCAATAAACTACACTGTCTTGCAAAGTCAAGTTCAATCCACTCAGAAAACTTGGCCCTATAAACAGCAAACTCAGGGCTGGAACTCATCAAAAAAATATAATTTGGACAAGTTTCCTATTCTTTTTACTTTATTGGTTTCCTCCAGATCATAAACATGACAATAATCATCTGTCACAGCTCAGTAAAATGTCCAAAACACTCTCTTTGTCTTGATACTCAGCTTTTTCATAAATACACTGTGTTCCCACTCAACAAGCCAGATATTTTCTGTACATGATATACACATGATGATATGAACATGTCTATTTGAACGTAACAGTATTGCCCTGGCCTTCTACCCTACATATGGGTACAATGTATGTACCACTAAATTAATCACTTGGCAATCACTGGGGTATTGCAGTCTGTCCATAGAGAGGATTTTGTGATGTTATGCACACTCTCCTCACTAAAAACAAAACAAAAGTATGGCATTCCCTTATAAACTGTTCATAATTACTGCACTACATTTTCGTCTTTCGTGGGGTGGTTACAAAAACAATTAAATACATTAAAATGGTAATTAATCATTAAGTTTACATGTTAAATTAAACACTTCTCAATCATTGTGATATTGCACTATATAGAGTGGATTTTGTGATGTTATGCACACTCACCTCAATAACCATTATACAGACAGTATAACTTTTCCTTTCAACTCTTCATGAATCTTGCAACAATTTTAATCTTCCAGGGGGTGTTTGATGTTATGCACACTCTCCTCACTAATAATTATACAGATGAGATAACTTTCTCTTTTAAACTGTTCACAAATATTGCCCAATCTTGGTCTTCCAGGGGGTGGTTACAGGAACAAATACATTAATATGATCCTGTTTTTGGCTTGAAAGATGGGGGATTCCAGACACAAAACAATCCACAGCCCCATGATCTGGATCTGTCTCCGCCAATCAGGAGTTGATTTCCTTTATACTGCAGATCCCCATAACTCACATCACAAGACATAAGACACGCTCATCAAAACTCAGGTCAATGGGGAATTGAGGGCATGAGGACCCCCCCCCCCCCCCCCCACCACCACCACCAATCCAAAAAAGAAGAAGTTGTAATTAAAGTGAACATCTTTTAATTTCTAACCATTTTAAATGTATTCATCAACCCAATTCAAACAAAGAAGAAGTTGCAACTGAAATTATCTAACTATTCTTGATGTATATTAACCCAACTCCACAAAAGAAGAAGTTGCATGAGATAATGCATAATGCATAGGATAGTAAGCAAATGATCAATGTTGGTGAAGGTGATGGGACGAACTATCACTTCCGAGGCGATCTGGATGTAGCTATCTGCGCTTCGGAAAGATAGCGTATACATTCAGATCGCCGAGGAAGTGATAGTTCGTCTCATTGCCTGAAACCAAAAGTTGATTATTTGCTTTATATTCCACATCTGAAACAAACTATCTATACCAAAAATGACAATTTGACGTACAAAAGTAATGTTTACTTCTCTACCTAACCCTGAGCCGCTGCCATGGGGAACACAGGTATAGGACGCGCATTAGGACATGTTAATAGGAGCCACTGTTAGTCAATTGATAGTCCAAGTGTAACACACTTTTATTTCGCACGTACTCAAAATATTGATCATGCATTAGGACTGTGAGGAGTGAAGAGATCAACGAAACCAAAAAGTACTATCACCTAGAGTGTAAAGAACTTTTCTTCTCAGGTGATCAGATGGGCAAAACTATGCTTTATCACGTGATCAACTCTTGACCAATCCTATAGCAACATTCTTAGTATGTGGAATATAACAACAAATAAGGCTACAATCGTACAACCCCTGCCAGGGCAAGAATAACACATTTATTTGCTAGAGCTAAGTCTTCTTTAACCTGATGTCATTATCAAAACAATTATCTGAACTTTATTTTGCATTATACCCCATGATGGTTTCATTAATTTCTCAAAAGGGGTCTCTTTTAATTCATGAAGACATTTTTTTCATAGCGGGGGCTAGATCGTCCCGAGCCCCCCTTTGTTTTCACTGTTCCCCCTGCCTACTCCCATTTATTATCTAATAAGAGACCCCCCTGAAACCCCCTTGTGTCATGTTGGCTTGCATACTTGCCATAATAGATCATCCTACGTGAAAGTCTGATACGAAAACAGATCTCATTCTCGCATCGTTTCCTCTCTATACACCTACGTACCATGTGTATGGCCCCAAGGAGTCCAGGATTGCATACTGGCCTCATTTGCTACCACAATACTTCCCCCACTTGCACTAAATATAGTTTAGATTCAACAAAGTATGTCAGGTTCTTATCCCTCTCTCTCTCTCTCTCTCTCTCTCTCTCTCTCTCTCCCACCCTCCCTCTCCCTATCTCTCTCTCTCTATCTCTCTCTCTCTCTCTCTCTCTTTCTCTCGTTCTCTGTCTCTTGCTCTCCCTCTCAATCCAAAATAATGCCTTTACAGCATGATAGAATCTCATTTTTTCTAATGATTTTGCTAAACCTGAGGGTGTTATCAAAACACCTATTAATAAACTTATTTGTGGCACTTAAGTCAATGTAGTTTTAATTCCACAAAGCATAACAGGTGTTTCTATCTCTATCTCTGCCGCTCTCTCTCTCTCTCTCTCTCTCTCTCGCTCTCTCTCTCGCTCTCTCTCTTTCTCCCTCTCCCTCTCCCTCTCCCTCTCCCTCTCTCTCTCTCTCTCTCTCTCTCATTCTTTCTCTCTCTCTCTCTGTCTGTCTTCAAAGCCTGACAGCATGGTACAATCTCAATTCTCTTAATGACTTAATAACTCCTTAGGGTCATTTTAAAAGGCAAGTTAATAGACTTACTACTTGACTTGAACTTTGTGGTGCACCATGTGAGAAAGGGAAGGATTGGTGATTGGATTTTTTCGAGGATGTGGTGGTCCTAGAAAGGACTGTTGGTATGTTTTCTAGAAGAGTCCTAAAAAGGACTGTTGATATTCCTTCTGAATGATTCCTGAAAAAGGACTGTTTGGGTTGGGAGTACCTTAATAGACCTACATGTGAGAAGCACACAATAATCTAAACCACAACTTAATGGAAAAGGGTTATTACGTGCTCACTTCTAATGAGATTATCACTTAACACTATGTTTAAAATTCCTTCTGGTCAGCTTATCCATGAACACATTACCAGGAGGATTAACAGCCCTAATCCCCTCCCTCTCAATCTGAGTCACAATTCTGTGAAAAAACAATCTAATGAGCTCATCAAGCCCATGGTAAAAGAATAATGGTGTAATTCTCTTATGCCAGCGATACAAGTTTTGCCAAAGTACTTCACACAAATGCCATTGAGCTGGATTTAGCTTAGCATACAAAGGGTTAAAAAGGTTGATTTTGCTTACCGATTGTTCCGCATGGTTGGGAGTACCTTATACACAGGTCGTGTCTGCAAATCAAGAGGGGAAAAGAAAGAAAATAAAAAAGATGTTACTTGAGATATTCTTTACATCTTATGATTCAATATATATGTTCAAATATCATGTATTAACACTGCTTCTGAACTGGCTCAGACAAGAAAAATACTTCTCTAAAGAGGGAGAAATGAAAACAGAGACAAAATGGAAGTTTGTGTCACATTCATTTTCTGTTTCTCCTTAAAACTGCTAAAACTCTCACCCAATTTTGCCCCCTCAATTTCCTGCACAAAATCACATGCACTCAGAATTTTTAATTCCCAACATGATACCTCCGCACATATGAGGTGAAGAGCTAAATGTCTAGCACTTGCATGTGTCCTATGATTCATGGCAGTTACTGCAAGAGAGTTCAAGACATTAATCTCAATCGTATGTTTAATCTCTTTCATTTCACAATGAAATAATTTCCCAATAATTCTTCCTATTCACTGCATGCCACAATTATGCAGGCACATAAAAGATTTATCGGAATAATCAAAGCATTTCCTCTTCATATTACTTCAGCGAACAATGTGTTGAGTGACTGCGCTGTATTTCAGTATTTTCTTCTTTTTAAACACCACACATTCTTTCCCCTCTAAAGTAGGCACTGTTCCAATTTTGTGTATGACTCATTATCTATTGATTACAACATAAGTATAACCAATCGTTCTATTAATTCTTTAGCGTGATTCTCCTCTCTTTTCCACGCAGATTATCATCTGTTCCTCACAGATGAAATACGACCTATAATGTCCACACTTTCATAATCCACTCAATTTATTTAGGTGAATAGCAATATTTTGAAGTAAAAAAGAAGCAATTACATGTAGCATGCTCTTTTCAAAATTTGGTCTAATAGAGACAACCTTTTTGACAATATCCTTCAATAATGATATATTATTAACTTAACTTAAGACCCCTTAACTGTTGTAAACACCTCACTATGTAAGATCAAACAAACAAAAATTTGAATGTTTGAGTGATTACATCATTATATTAGTGTTATGTATATACCGCTTATTATTTCAATGTTGTATACTGCTCCTTTCAACATTGCTAATAATCAGTTTTTGTTCAAGCTGGATGAATAAATCCGTAAATACTGTACATTTGCTGAAGTGCAAAATTGATGAGAAGTCATCTGGGAAATTAATTTGTCTTCATTTTTTTGTATAATGAAGCAGCTGAACTTTAACCCATAGCTTCCAGGAACTAGGTTGTCAATGTGTTAAGTCTATGAGAATGAGACAATCTAGGAGTTGGCAGGTTAAGTAACGCATTGAAAGATTCAATACTTAAAAATCTTTTAAAAGAACAGTAATTCAAAGCTACTGCAATGTATGGGCATAGCCCTAGAGATCTGAAGACACATACTGTAGCCCACTGTCGCAGGCCCATATCTGTCTTCTATCACCCTAATCGAAGAAACTAAATGTTTCCCTCCCTCAAACTCAAAACTGATAGAAGAAGTCACAATTTCAAAACATGCAAAATTCAATTAGTGATCCCTGTTACCTATTATGAAATGGAGACTGTATTCTTACAACATCTAGCCAAGATAACAGCAGTGTCTGAACTTTATGATGTAAGAGAGTGGGGCAGTCATCAAGATGTTTGTACTACTCTGATGGAGGGTGGCGACTGCTATCCTACAATCTCGTGCTGAGATAATTGGAGTGACTAGAAAATTTCTCATTAATCACATAGGAGCCAGCTAGAGTATGGGATGACATCAGTTGTTACATAACAGTTCATTTTCAGTTTGTCGTTCTAGAAGGTATTTGGAGTAGCCTAAATCTCATGCTGTTGCCAGTTTTGCTGTCCCCCCCCCCCCCCCCCACACACACACACTCACAAAGCGGATTTTAAACAAAGCTCAAAGAAGTGTTGAGCATAGATGATTGCCAATATCACTTGGATGATTGGCAGGAGCAGTGGACAAAGTACAGGATTGGGGGGCACAATGGCAAACAAAGCCCTTTTGAATAATGAAAGTGCCCCTGTAAAATAATCCTTTTCCTCAACAGGGTATAATGCATAAGGACTTAGGGTGTCTGCTTGATGAAATTACGCTTAATGGAAGAGTCAACTGAGGGCCAGCAATTGTTGCGCAAAAAGGTTATGGTGATGCCGCAACCTTTTTCATGGAACGTAAGCACCTCTAGATAGAAATATAAACATGGATCTTTTAAATGCGCTGTTGCATTTAAATACATTTCTAAACCCTTTCTCTTACCTCGATCATGTTGGAAAAGAAAAATGGTGTTGTATGATCATGAAAGTGACTTTCAGAAGTCAGGGCAGAAGAAGATTCCTGATTGGACGAATGCAATTGTAATCAGTATGCATTATGCATGAGAACTTCATGACATATATAACCCACCCCATTGTACACATTCTTAGATGGACGACTGCATGGCCGACAAAGAAGCAACAACATACCAACCCTAAAAGCCTGGTAACATTGAACCTGGCGCTATCGGTAAATCACGCTCCAACTTTCTATGAAAAAGAAATGCCCCGCTTGTGTAATGACACATTCCTCGCTCTATTTGCTTTCTTGGGCGAGGGGGTCAAATGCTGAATAAGTAACATAAATTAGAGGCAGATACAGGGGTGGTCTGAGTAGGAGAGACACTCATAACATACAAGAACGCAGAGGAGGTCGGGAATATACATCCCTATAACAATGTTGACTCACGAGGGCTCTTTGCATTCAAGCGTGACGTTTCTCAAAGTTTTTGACAGTTCAATCTTAGAAAAATAATCGCAAAGCATGTTGGGAACATTTTTCTGAGTGTAGGAGATCATATTTGATGTTATTACAAAATACAGGAAAGTGACTAAGATTTGATATATTGCATCTATATATTAAAAAGTAAAAGTTAGTGCTACAGAAACTGTACTCAACATATGACCAGGAGAACTTTGAAGAGAATATTCATAACAAACTAGATTACTGTACCTTTAACAGTGTAACTCATTCTTTTAAGGCTGCTATTCCACTAGACCATACAGCAAGAGCAATTTCCAAATCTGTAATTTATTGCCAATCATCAATAAGTTTTTAGAAACCTATCAAAACTACATAATAACTAAACAAAATTTGTTTCCCCATGTGATAACGAGCTTGTCCCATTTTAATATGGATTTATTACAATATTTTCATGACAGGATTTCAACTTCTGACATGCCTGCACCCTAGAGAGATACGGTGCCTGGATATTTTAAAACAAATTTGCTCGTCGTTGAACCTAAAAGTCAACTACCTGGCATGATCTCAACTCCTGTCTTCTGTCAAGCTTCAAGAGATAGAGAGAGGGTTATCATCATCGAAAGGTAAACCTCATTCCTGTTCTAAACCTTACCGCTGACGTGAATCAATTCCCATAACAACTGCAATAATTACTGTATTCAATCATCAGCAGACCCAGAATACTTGGCTAAAGGATATGTGCCAGGGTATATACATGTAAAATACATGCTCTTATCTGAAAAATTCCTGAAGTCTCTCATTCCTGTAGAATGAAGACATGACCAAGCCGATCTCCATTAACCCATCCTGTCAGACAAAGTTGTACCTCTATGGGATTTTTGTGTATCAGTAGTAAACACATGCACATGTGGCATGCAAAGAGTTATTGAAGTGAATGATAAATCAAACAGCTCAGGGTTCCAATTGAAAAAACAAACTTATAGATATACTTCTCCAGAAAACACACACTATAATGGATTTTTAAAAAATAATAAAAATATGGTATGTTAAATACAGTGGCGAACTGGCCTGGATAATGAAAGCAAATTCCATGCCACCAACGAGACTCTATCTCAAAGTCTCGACATAAAATGTGTCATCGGAGATAAATGAAAGAATAATAGTTCCCTCAAGATTTGATGAACAAGAGTTGAACTTTTTAAAGGAAGAAGACTCGCTCGGCGGATGGAATTGGAGCAAGGATGCGCAGCAGATATTACGAGGGGCTCAATGGAGAAGAGAAAATGAAGGAAATGTGAAAGGTGACAGATTATTATAACAGGAAAGGAGATGGAATAAGGAAGGAAGTGGTGGGTGAATGGAGACGAGAAAGAAGAGAGGGATACATTGATGGGTGCGATGGCAAATTAGGATGAAATTAATCAGGAGAATGCTGGTTAAAAAGAAGAAAACAGAAATAGTCATGGGGGTCAAACGGAATGAAATTGTCTTGAACACCCACTAAACATGGCTTGTTTTGTGTAGTTCTTGATAGTTTCCAGAGTGAGATTTCAACATTTATAAGGAAAGTTTGCCATACATCACAAGGAATTCTTTCAGAAAAGAAAAAGAGGTTACAATAATCCCCTGCAGACAGTGTCCTCCTTTTATTTTGAATGAATATAAAAGGGCTTTCCTGTAGATATTCTCTCTCTTTCCAGAACAGATGAATAAATCCATTGTTTTAATTCATTAAAGTTCACAAAGATCACCCCATTTTGTGATCACTATGAGATAAAAGCTGATTGGTTGAATAACAGTAATTCTTTCTTATTTCCTAGTTTGATTTAGGAACAGATATGCAAATGATCATATTTATGCATTTATGCAATTTACTAAACAAAGAAAAGTAACATCACAATGCCTACATGAAGAAACAGCACAGCTTGTCCATGTTGCAGTCACACCAAATGCAAGTTAAGGTCAACACTTTATTTCACAAGTGACCCTACCCCCTCTCTTGTTCAATCTCTCTCTGTCCATACACCAATCTCATACTGTTATGCCATTCCATCTGTACTTAACCACCAATTGCAAAACTTCATATCAAAGAAATTTCCCAGCCTGTAGGCCTATTCCAAGACGTCTGAAGCCAGATTGCTAGCACCCTGTATGGAGCTGGTATCAGTTTCCAGTCATATATTGAGCAAATAGCAAAGGAGAGGCAAGCTGACACAAACACAGATGAGAAGAGACTTACCCCATTCACATTAGAAAAATTAAACGTTTTGTGCAAACAAAATCATCATACAGATACATACATACAGAGTGTGTACATGGACGTAGATGTAATATCGTAAAATAAAACGTTACTTTGGATAGCAACCAAATCATGTTTGGCACGGCCATGATATCTGATAACAATAGCATCAATAAATACGATTGTTCACATTTTTGTGGGAAACATTACTTCTCATGTGAATAGGTCCATACAATCATGACAAAACAGGGAGATGTATGTATGAGCTGGGCTGTCAGAGTGCTTGACATGGGGATTGTTGGGATGGAGAGCTGGGGGTAAGATGTGGGTAAGATGAGGGTTAAGACAGGGGTAAGATGAGGGTTAAGACAGGGGTAAGACCAGCAGGAATACACCTGCATCTCATAGATTACAGGGCTAGAGGGACCTCAAAGTGAGGCTCACTCAACAGGTGACTTCAGAAAACCTTTGAGCGGCCGGTGGCCAGGGAATGTTTCTCTTCCTGGTAAAGAACACAAAAGGACCCGTTCAGACGCAGAAGACAGGACACACAGATATCATAATTCTGCACAGTGTTCTGCAGAGACCTAGGAAAAATACTGTAACATTGTGTTAAGCGCATCTTATGAACTGCATCACAAAATAGCTACAACATTTACAGATTGTGCATCAAGTTTTGATGGCACTCTGGAATGTGATTCGCAAATCGCAATGCTCGTATTGCTTAGCGAAATATGTCAATATCGCAAGTTTGCTCAAGCAAGTGATCTGAGGGAGAGTCCACCATATCCAAAATACCACAATATTATGGCTTTTCAGTGTATATGAACAGCATTTAAAAGGATTGTGGGAAACTTGCCTACCAACATGCATCAGTAATATTGCGGTAATGTGGTATATGAACAGGGCTAGACTGGATCAGAATTTACCCCATGTAGCTCAAGTAAGATTTCACATTGGACAAGAAAAAAATCCCACTAATTCTTGTCATCAATGATGGAGTTATAATTTCAGTTTCAGATGTGGAGTACTTGTATTCTTGCAGAACTAATATCACATTCACTTCGATGTCATTATAGCATTTTGTCCTTCAAAGTCTCTTCTTGTTAACTTTGTCTTCCATATCCAATTTAAACCCTTCACAAGAATGTATGGTAATCTGTCACCTGATACTTCAAATATTCATGCTACACATTTCATATCCAAATAGACTTTTCATTGCAATTTTAAGCAACTCATACATTGTAAATCTCTTAAAGGTGATATCCATAGGAAATAAAATCAAATAAATATAGTTTATTTTATAATTGAATGAGTTATTAAAGCAATTTATGCAGCTAACATGCCATGAAAGTGTTCAGTCATGTGTTTAATGAAAGTCAAATTTCACTTAATTGACTCTCTTCCTGACCTACGAAATCGCCTAGGGGAAAGTGGCGTTGTGTGTACGTCACAGCCGGGATATGCTTCACAATGACCATTGTGTATCACACCTGTTAATCCACTAGCAACTGCCATCACAGTTTCATTAACAATGCCTGATGCTTCTGGCAGAAAAGAAGCTGCGGATTGGCATGTGTGATGCACAATAATGCCTCCCGTTTCTTACGTCAGACCTAAAGGCCGTTTCGGATGACAGTAGGTCAAATTTTCCCCGAGAATACGGTGATTGTTTTCACCCTAATTTCGCTTTTTGGAAAGTGATATGTTGTTTGAATGTCATCCAAGCTCATTGTATGGCTTAAAATCTTTCTGTAGATGAATATCCTCATATTTTTGGATTTTCTATGAATATCACCTTTAATGCAAATTGAATGATGCATATTATAAGACATATGTACATGCTCAAACGACTGAGCCCCTTTTGCTGCAAACATAATACTGTTCTATAGAATAGACATATTTCATTGCCAAATAGTTGATCTGGGTTTTTCTCAGAAGAGGGAACAGTATGCGACACAGAAACACAATTTAAATTGTTACAGCACCTGATTCAGCTGCAAATCATTGTCTCGTCAGAAAACAAGGCATTAGCAATATTGTGTCTCGCCCACTTGCGAAAATAACCAGAAATATCGCGATCTCCGTTGCTACGCAAAAGAATTGTATCCCTGACCTCAAATGACCTTTGACCTTATCCTGTGACCTCCAACGGTACCATAACATGAAGGTACCCCCAGTGCATCTATGACCCAAGTTAGGTTGTAATCCAAGCAACCCATGTGAAGTTATTTGTCAAAAGAGAGTCTTGCAGGTAAACTTTAACGTATGACCTCAAATGACCTTTGACCTTATCCTGTGACCTCCAACAGCACCATAACATGAAGGTACCCCTAGTGCATCTATGACCCAAGTTAGGTTGTAATCCAAGCAACCTATGTGAAGTTATTTGTCAAAAGAGAGTCTTGCAGGTAAACTTTAACGTATGACCTCAAATGACCTTTGACCTTATCCTGTGACCTCCAACGGTACCATAACATGAAGGTACCCCCAGTGCATCTATAACCCAAGTTAGGTTGTAATCCAAGCAACCCATGTGAAGTTATTTGTCAAAAGAGAGTCTTGCAGGTAAACTTTAACGTATGACCTCAAATGACCTTTGACCTTATCCTGTGACCTCCAACGGTACCATAACATGAAGGTACCCCCAGTGCATCTATGACCCAAGTTAGGTTGTAATCCAAGCAACCCATGTTAAGTTATTTGTCAAAAGAGAGTCTTGCAGGTAAACTTTAACGTATGACCTCAAATGACCTTTGACCTTATCCTGTGACCTCCAACGGCACCATAACATGAAGGTACCCCCAGTGCATCTATGACCCAAGTTAGGTTGTAATCCAAGCAACCCATGTGAAGTTATTTGTCAAAAGAGAGTCTTGCAGGTAAACTTTAACGTATGACCTCAAATGACCTTTGACCTTATCCTGTGACCTCCAACAGCACCATAACATGAAGGTACCCCCAGTGCATCTATGACCCAAGTTAGGTTGTAATCCAAGCAACCCATGTGAAGTTATTTGTCAAAAGAGAGTCTTGCAGGTAAACTTTAACATTTGTGACGGACGACGGACGGACGACGGACGACGGACGGACGACGGACGGACGACGGACGGACGACGGACGGACGACGGACGGACGCCATTTGGATCCCTTAGTCTCGCCTTCACCTCCGGTGGGCGAGACAAAAATCATCCACTTATATTCCCCATTCTACAGGAAACACGGTCTCTATGCTGCAACAAAGTTGGCAGAGATGATTTCTGTGTGTCACACCAAAAATGATGAGTTTTCATTGGAAGAAGCAGGTGCACAGGAGGGGAAGTGCAGGTGCAAGGGGGGCAAACATGGGGTACTGGGGTACCTCATCAGTAGATTTGGGGTACATACATCTACCATGTTTGCATACGAGTGATCCTGCATACACTTTTATTCATGAAAACAATCAGAAGTATCAATTTCATTAGTGCCTTTACTCTTTCTAGACCACACAAAATATTGCTCTATTGGATTAGTGTGTACTGTAGATTATTTGAGAGTCGCACTGCTTAGTGGAAAAAAGCCAGCCCGCAAATAAGCGGGCTTGGTAAATCAGTAGTCGTGGGAGAATGTTTTTTGCCATGATTATGGCTCATAATAAAACCACTGCTGCCCTTTCTTTCCCTTTAAAGATTGTCCGTCCCTTTTGCAAGCTTAAAATTTGAAATTGTCTATCACGATCGTAAATTCAAGAAAGTGTGATTCAAGACCATTTCTAAGAATATAGCATGTTGAAGCTTTCTGTATATGTTAAAATTTCAGCCATTAAATTTCAAACCGACTTTTTTCGTACTACAAAAAAAGTATTAGTCTTAGTTACAGTATCTATGTGGTTATTATGCATGTGTGAAATCCTAGTTTTTTGAGTAATTACCAAACTTTGGAGATGATTCCTTCAATAGAACATTTTTTTTTCATAATGCATTTTATAATTTAATAAACAGATGAATCAATAAAGCAGATATTTCAACACAAACTGCTAAGAGCCTGAGGTAAAGACTATTAATCAGGCGTTGTTTATGTGCGTTATTTGAATTTTACACTACGTATCAGTTTCAAATTATGAATATACAGCTTGCTAACACTTCTCTTTATGTTTTGCCAATGTTTCGATGGTTTTGTGGTGATCTGAAAAAGGGACGAGCTGTCTTTAAATGTTACAGTGCTACCAAAAGAATTTATATTTGATTTGCCTGCCTGATAGTTTATGATATTTGATTCATATCTTAGGTAGATACATCCTTAACGTACACACAAATTATTTAGTTCAAAATGAAGTACATTCCTTCTGAAAAAAAAACACAGAAATTATTGAATCTCACAAAAGCTTAATATATGCACTCAATGTGATGGAGTGCCTGGTCGAGCATGACTCCATTTGAATATCCAAATGTTTTCATACTACATAATTTAGACCACATTACATATCATTAGTCTGCACATGGTATGAACTCTGTGATGTAAGACAAGGCAAGCAAAATTGAACAGTTACAAAACATACAATCTTAAGAATGTGACGTTCCCTCAGAGTTACATAATTGAGTTATCTTTCTTTTGGCAGATTCCCAGCAAGTGGATGGACAGTTCGATCTTCAGGAGCAATTCTTCCCTTTAAATCGGTCTTCTGAGGAGGGCATGTGGGTACTTGGAGGAAGGGGAATCTAAGGGCGAGTAGAGCCCAATCTGAGGGAGATCATGAGAGCCGGAGAGGGCAGGAAGAGGGCAGGAAGAGGTGCAACTCTACTGAAAAAATACTCAGGGGCTGAAAGTGATTTAGCTCCCCGCCCCCTTTTCCCCCTTTTGCAATAAAGAGCCTGCTAAATTAACCAGAGCCCCCTTCAAATGAAAGCAACAGGCCCCTCCAAATGGTAATGGCACAACACACAAAGTGGAAATATGGTGAGAAACTTAATAGTACTGAGCAGCACGAACTTTTGATCATCAGCACACCCCTTTTCTTCGTGCATGAACTCTGGTAAAAAAAATTATATGAGAGCGTGAGCTCAAAGTATGTGGGTAGGAAACAGGAAGGGGTTGCCATAATCCACCAGGGTTACAGTGAAGGGTTGAAGGGTTTACGCAGGGGAAGAAAACCGCACCAGCTACCCTCCCCCTTCTTCTCCCCTCTCCTCCCCTTCCTATGCCCTGCTCTGCTCTGCTTAACTGGTGCACTTTACACAAGTTTGTACCAACATCTACTGCTGCAGACGCTTACATCATCAAGCCAGCTTGGACTCTTCAGCAACACCTTAGAAGGCTGTCTGCGGACAGACACATGGGGGCAGCCAAGATATGGGTCAAGCAAGAACAGGTGATTTATAGGTATACTCTGTGAGGTAAAACTGGGCAGGAATCAGGGTGACTAATTTGTGATGTAACATGTGAGTTTTTCAGGAAAAAGGCACTGATTATCACTATGAATGTTATGCAAGCAAATCTACATGTAAGCATAGAATCTAGACAAACTACATGTAGGCCTTTATTTTTCTATGTGTCCTACACTGTACACAGCTATACATTAACACCTGTTATAAGTATTGAATTTAGGCACAACAACACATCACCTTTACATAGAACAGCGGGATGGGAAGAAGAGAGTGGTTAACTTCACACAACGGCCCATTGGATGATAATAGAATCATCAAATTGGTAACGCCATGCTGCCTTGTGATACCTCAAGAGAAAGAGATGAATGGCTAACTTTGACCAACAACACAGTAAATAATAACATAATTACTAAATTGGCAACTTCAAGCTGCCTATTCAAAGTATTTAAAGAGGGGGTAGTAAGCGGCTAACTTCAACCAGGAACATGCGGGGAGGATACTAGGAACAGCGGATCACACGCCCAAGAAGTATCAGTATCTAGGAAACCCGGCTTAGACTCACTGTTTTGTTGGGGATGACATCAGATCAAGACTTGAAACTGCCAAATGTTTTTTCCAGAGCGGGCGGTGTTCCTCGCGGAGAGAGAGGAGAACTTTGGCAGAAAAATGATGCAGGGAAAGTTCACGCTGCTGAACATACTAGGAGGTTGAGGACCTTAGCTCATGCATTTTGTACTTTAAGGAAGGAGGATGAATAGCCCACTCAACCAAAGGAAATGTTCTGCAAAGTAATGCCAATGAAAGAAACATTTTTTAGTTCAATTTGATTAAATAAATTGATAAGTTCAATCAGAATTACCATACTGTATACGCCATATATTTCACGAGTCTATTTTTTCGCGAATCAGGACTTCTCAAATTTCGTGAGTGGTTAAATTCGCGATCGTAGATTACTAGTACTAGTACTGGAGTACATGTGCTCGAACACGTCGTATGAATATTTTTATGTGTTGTTAAATTCATGAATAGCACCCGAACCGCGAAATTCGTGAAAATAAAAACCCCGCGAAATATATGGCGTATACACTAATGCACCTGCACCTTTACATAGAATAAACATTAACTCACTTGGATAACTATAATCTTGACATAATTTTATACCCATGGCATCTTAACCCTTCTTCTCCAACCAAACTGTTGCTCTATGAGATTTCTGTGCATTACTGGAAGAAAACAAAACCTGTTACATATATACGAGTTATTGTCTCATTGGAAACAAAAACTTGTATACACAAGTTTTGCCCCGCCCTTCACATATTACACTGCACTATGCACAACGTATGCATGGCCAGCATTGTGTCTACTATGGACTATATCGTGTGTACGTGCATGTAGCGGAGATCGCTTGACACAAATGTAAGCTGACAACCCTCGCTGGTGATGGTTTGCTGTCTCCCTGGATCATAATCCTGATCCACCCACTTTTTCTCTTTCCCTTTCTTTCTCTCTCTCTCTCTCTCTCTCTCTCTCTCTCTCTCTCTCTCTCTCTCTCTCTCTCTCTTTCTCTTTCTCTCTCAGGTCTATATGAACAGCTATGTGGGATCCTATCCCTACCCCCACCCCCACCACCATCACCCCCTTCACCCCGTCCCTTCTCTCCTCCTTGTATCCACTCTCTTCGCCAACATGTTAGATCCTTATATGCATTGCTCTCTGTTTTTTGGCGAGATTCAGTTGTTGGAACCAGCATGTGTTATAATCAGCATTGATCAGACTGACCAGATGTATGATCACTGTAAGCTTGCTCAGGCTCCTCCCCCCCCCCCCCCCCCACACACACACACACGCACAAACACACACATAGGCACACACCCTTCACTTTATTTAAATTCTTAACCTATCAATGAGTCATTTTAGTTGCAAATGAGGAGTGAAATTCCCGCAAAGTGGCCACAAAATTAGCCAAAAGGTGAGGCATATGATAAGATGTCTCCACGAGATTAAACACTTGCATCTAATTTATGATTTTAGTCATTTCTCCAGAGGGTACTCAATGAAACACTTAAAAACAAAATCTACACTGTGTGGATGCGTAATGTGTACTTTCAGCAGTGCCATATAGCCTGGCTTCCAAGCTGTTGGATATTTTTAATTTTGACTCTTCAATCACAACATGGATAACACGCAGGTCTCCTTGAGGTTAACCAACTGTTCTTCTCTTCACACTTCTAGAGAATAATGGAAGAGTTATTAGTCTTGTTAGCATTAGACCGGAGTGTACAAAAAAACCCACTTATATTTGATGAGAAATGTCTAGCAGCCTGTAAGCCAGGCTATGTTTCATAATAATTTGGCCTCAGGTTTTGATTGAGAACACATCCTTGCACACCAACCCAGGGCCAGGGGAGATTCATGACATTCAGTGTGAATGGCAAAATTAGAGTGATATTTCAACAAAATGTCACGATAAGACAGAAGAGAGGGGTGGGAGGGAAAAGGAAGGGGTAGGGGAGTGGAAACGAGGGTGAATGAGGGAAGAAGATCGACAGAAGAGTCAGACAAAAAGAAAGCTTGGACGAAATGAAAGACAGAGAAATACAGAGGGTAAGGGACAGAAGGAAGGGAGAGGGGGAAGGAAGTGAAAAGGAGGGAGGAAGGAAGGAACAGAAAATGCAAAAATTATGAAAAAAGATATGTTAGTGCAGTAGGCAATAGAGAGATAGCAGGGAAAAGGGACCATTTCTCTGCTTTCCAGACCTGAAAGTTCAGAGGCACTTGCTGGACCTTACACACACACACACACACACACACACACACTGCAACACAAAGGCCAGACAGCCTGAGACAGGGTCAGCAGAAGTCCAGAGTCACAGTACCCCTCTCCTGGCCATAGTGCTCCTGGCCTGCATCTTCTCTCTACACACTCACTCCTTCCTCCTCAACTTCCTCTCCTCATACCCAGAAGAGCTGGCATGTTGATCTATATGTAACAAATATTGTTCTACTATTGAATTACCAGAGTCCCCCCATACACACCCAACTCTCTCCCACACATCAGCACTCAGCAGCCAGCGATGCGGATCAGAATGAACTTTTGCAATAATCGCCAGCCAAATATGATGACTAAGAAGGGGCATGACTTGGGGGAGCCCGCCAGAAATGTGGCAAGACTTTCTTGGAGTTGGACGGTTGTCCGTCCTTGACCTTGGTCGTTTTTTAGAAGTTGTCCTATGTGCTGGATGCACAGGAAATGGAATTCTTTTACCTTCTGTTTGCATCATTTATTTAAAATGACACTCGTGGCTGCTTGGGGAGTTTGTTAAACGATGAAGGTGAAGGGCGATTACGAATCTGCTGATTATCGGTATATGCAGAATTGTCAGAAACCATCATGATATGCATAATCATCATCTCCTTGCCCTACTTTATTGCTCATGTCAAGTACAATTAATCATCAAAGAACTTCCCTCACAATGTTAGAACTAGAATTAAACTGAAACCAAATTCATATTCGAATAAGCTTTCATGTATTTTTGGATACGTCGTCCAAAACTCAGCAGTTCCTTTAGCCTAACAGACACAAGACCGCTCTAGCAAACCTCTCAGCTCTCCCCACTACACTGATGAGAGGGGAGCACCCTTACAGAAATCCAAGCTTGCAACAAGCTTGCCTTGAGCTTGCAGCAATCTTAATAAGCGTGCGTTCACAAATTTAAGATTGCAGACCTTGCTTGCAATCTTGCTGCAAGCTAACCGCAAGCTTGCAGCAAGCTTGCAGGATCTGCAGTTGCATCCTGCAAGCTTGCAGCGAGCTTGCAGGGCCCGAGGTTGCAACCTGCAAGCTGGCAGCAAGCTTGCGGGATCCGAAGTTGCACCCTGCAAGCTCGCAGCAAGCTCGCAAGACTGGACGTCATATCCTGCAAACTTGCTGCGAGCTTGCAGGCCTCATGTTCCGCAAGCTTGCAGGGTGCAACCTCGGGACCTGCAAGTTGGCAGGACTCAATCTTAGGTCCTGCAAACTTGCAGACTTGCAGGACACGTGTTCTGTACTAGTAACCTTATTCCTCTAAGCTTGCTGGACATAAACATGGTTACACACGTACGCTTGTAAATATTTATGTAAATGTAAGGCCCATAAGCACCACAATTGCACCCTGTAAATTAACACAGTACATTACTTGATAAATGTTAGCACATGACACTAATTCATGCATTGGCCCCAAAAGTGTCAAATCATATTTAATCATTTCAAGCCCCTTTCTTTTTAAATCTTCACCAAATCTTTAGTGTTTTAATAATGAAACTAGACAATATACAGACACCAACAACTTATTGTTCTGACCCTTGCCAGAACTCAACATCACCTATATAGCTGAGTTAAAACAGATATTCATCTGATATCCATCCCTTGCCATAGATATGCAGTTTTGAAAATATTCTAATTATCTTCATTTAGATAGAGGTCACATGTAAGTGACATGGAACTTAACATTAATATATGACGAATGCATGCCTAGATGCCGACCAAGACCAAAAGGTAAACAATTATTGCATTAAAGATAATGTTGATATATTTTTGCCTGTATTCAGTTTACATTTCAGTGTACATTACCATTGTGGTCCAAATCAAGATCCATTATTGTTTGTTGTGGCCACCCAGGTCGAAATTCCCATAGAAACCAGTAGAAACCAGTAGAGACCGTCTACTGGTTTCTACTGGTCCAGTAGAGTCTACTGGTCTGAGGAGGAACTACGAAATCAAACCAGTAGAAACCAGTAGAAACCAGTAGAGTCTAATGTGTTGAAGACCAGTAGAAACCAATAGAAACCAGTGAGATCTTATGGTTTGAGAAGGAGAGAAACCATTAGAATCCACTGGTCTCTAATGGTTTCTACTGGTTTGATTTTGTTTTTTTTCACACTCCTTCTCAAACCACTAGATCTCACTGGTTTCTATTGGTTTCTACTGGTCTTCAATACCATAAGAATCCACTGGTCTCTAATGGTTTCAACTGGTTTGACTTTGTTTTTTCACACTAATAGAAACTAGTGAGATATAATGTTTTGAAAAGGAGTGTGAAAAATTCAAAGTCAAACCAGGAGAAACCATTACTAATAGAAACTAGTGAGATATAATGTTTTGAAAAGGAGTTTGAAAAATTCAAAGTCAAACCAGGAGAAACCATTAGAGACCAGTGAAACTTAATGGTTTGAAAAGGAGTGTGAAAAATACAGAGTCAAACCAGTAGAAACCATTAGAGACCAGTGAATTCTACTGGTGGAGACCAGTATAAACCAATAGAAACCAGTAAGACCTAATGGTTTGAAAAGGAGTGTGAAAAATTCAAAGTCAAACCAGTAGAAACAAATAGAAACCAGTGAGATCTAATGGTTTGAAAAGGAGTGTGAAAAATACAAAGTCAAACCAGTAGAAACCATTAGAGACCAGTGAATTCTCCTGGTATTAGAGATCAGTAGAAACCAATAGAAACTAGTGAGATATAATGTTTTGAAAAGGAGTATGAAAAATACAAAGTCAAACCAGTAGAAACCAATAGAAACCAGTGAGACCTAATGGTTTGAAAAGGAGTGTGAAAAATTCAAAGTCAAACCAGTAGAAACAAATAGAAACCAATGAGATCTAATGGTTTGAAAAGGAGTGTGAAAAATACAAAGTCAAACCAGTAGAAACCATTAGAGACCAGTGAATTCTACTGGTAATGGAGACCAGTAGAAACCAATAGAAACCAATAGAAATAGAGATGCTCATGAATATTCATGCATGTATTTACGTGTCCTAATTTTGTACTTTTAAATAGATAACCTCCCCCTAACCAGATAAAAGGAATTTTACCAAGTAATGATTTCAAGTTTAAACATAAAATAGTGAATGTCACCTACTTAAGTGAAGACAATAATGATAATAACAACAAAAATGATCTTCTTAAATGTAAGTTGTAGTAACCAATATCTTATGAACCTTATAACCGTACTGCTATATATATGAAAGTCTGTGAAGGAAAGACCAGGAATTAGGATAGGTATAGGATAGAATAGGAATAAATATAAGATAGGATAGGATTAGATTAAAACGATAAGGAAATATGCCATAATTCGAATTATCATATACTAAATTTAAATTGATATGTCATCAATATTTTTAATTTTGATTCATATTGGTCTCCTGATGGCTCCAGTAGGTATTTTACTAGTTTCTACTGGTAAGCTTGCAGCAAGCTTACGGCAAGCTCACTCTGCAAGCTTGCAGCAAGGTTGCAGGTTGCAAGCTTACTAGCTTGCAGCAAGGTTGCAGGTTACGCGCTATATTCTTTGCCCTGATTGGCTAATAAGTTATCTCATTTGCATTTTTGGAACCATGCAAGCTAGTGGCAAGCTTGCAACCAGCTTGCGGCAAGCTTGCGGCAAGCTTGCAACTAGCTTGCGGCAAGCTCACTCTGCAAGCTTGCAGCAAGCTTGCAGATTTTTCTATAAGGGCAGTGCACCACTGGCTTGGGCAGTATGGTGTATCATTTTAAACTATAGCTGCTTCCAAATGGGGTGTTTCAAATGTACAGATGCAAACATGCAAACACTTCTCCTGAAAAGGTTTGGGAAGCTTTGAGAGTGGGATTTCATCCATGTAATCATTATGGTATATCGCTGATCCATACCAAGTTTCATAACTTTTGTAAAAGAGCTATACCCCCTTTAAAATGGAGTTGCATGGTGTGATGGTGGTGTGATGGTGTATGTGGTGGCAGCGTTTTACACCCGCTGGGATTGCAATGGCTCCTGGAGAGGGGCAACCCTGCCCCCCAGTCAGGCACTTAGGTAAATGACCACCTAAACCACAGCTTGTGAGTGGATTGGGGTGAGAAACAGAATTAAAAAGTGCATTTACCCCCCTCTTTATTGCAAAGTCATCATCTGTCCACAGCAGAGAGGTGTTTAAAATTTGCCCCTATAGAACGTTTAATTTGTCTAAAAAAAAAATCATGAAGTTTTCCATAACGTCTGTGTAACTACTGACTGTCTCTATTTGCTTGCTGATTGCTTTTTGGTAGCAAAGATCACCATATCTGCCATAATATCAGATGCACGGTGAAGCATGCACTCATTCACTTATTAACAATAACATAAACAAGCAGGAGGCTACATTAATCCTGTCTGTGTCAGAAAAAGAATGCTGCTCTATAGTTTGTGTGTACAATGATCAACCTGTATATAAAGACGGGTTAGGAATGATAAGAAATGCGGTCTTTATCGGCACATGGTGTCTATAAATAGGTTAATTCAATGCAGTTCTCATGTAAAACGTTTGCCACAGAATGCAAAAAAGTCTTCTTTATAGACAAGTGGTCTTTCTATGCAGGTTGATGCTTGGCAGGTTTCACTATAATACTCATGTAGAAATGCAGAACTGTATCAGTAATGTACCCATGGTGCATTTAGAATGTATTGTATACATGTATAAATGAAATGCAATTTGAGTGGTTGTATGGATAATATGCAAAACTGGCGTTGAATCAACCAGCGGTAATGGTTCATCAGTATTTGGTCCTCACAGCGCACCCCTTCCGACCGTGTTGGCCTACACCACATGCCTCGGCAGGAGTTGCACAGTTGTGTGTTATCCCAGAGACCGCTTAGGGAATCAAAAACCAAACTAAGGGGTAAGACGAGGGGTATAACCCCGACCCCCTGCATGACCATTGCCCCATTCATATACCGGAACACCGCAATATTACCGATGCACGACGGTAATGAAGTTTCCGCGAGCCTCTTGGAATGCAGCTCATATGCACTGAAAAAGGAGAAATATTGTGGTATTTGGGAAACGGGAGCTCTCATCACGCTCCTAGCTAGAGCAAACTTCCAATAATGACGAATTCAGCCAAGCAATACAAGCATTATGATTAGCAAATAACATTCCAGAGTGTTGATGAACAAGCTGTGAAATGTACAGCATTTTTGTGAACTCTGCTTATAAGATTCACTTAATGCGATAATGCTGAATTTCTCTGAGGTCTTAATCCACAAAAGAGCAGCTAAATGTCTCACAAAAAAGAGGAATCAAATAACGCATCATTCTAGAGAATCCTGTTCATAAATGCAGCTATCAATAATAGCAAAACAGCTGCAAATGTTGGGCGTATTTTGCATATAGTCGGCATATATGAACAGGGTCCATGGGGCAACAAGTGCATGAGGACAATGACAATGATGATGATATCACCTAGCCAGCCAGCGGAAGTTTGCACCTGTCAGGGTTTGCGGTCTGTGACCAATCAAGGTCTGGTGTCTTATGAACACTGAGTCCCACACACCCCTCCCCCATACACACACACACACTCCTTCCCATCAGGTGTCCAACCCTCAGACCTATGACTGGCTGCTTCATCCATCTCGCCTCCCCACACACCCCCTCCCTGTCTCACCTCGACAGCTCTGAAAATATTAGTCAACCTGTCTATGTTTTGCTATGTGTAGTCTGTGCTCCTAAATGTCTCTCCTTCTGAACAAGAGTATCAAACCGGATGTATATCAAACACTAAGCTTCTAGCCTGCAGCGTAGTGCATATTTCTTGCTCAAGCAATGCAGCAACAACCCAGTCTGGAAAACAGACTAAACATGCTGCCTTCTTCCATCACACATGCATGTAGAGAGAGGAAAAGACATAGATGGTTAGTCTGTGTGTATCTAGACTCGGCCATGATTACATGGTAGATGATGCATATGTACAGGTCCCAGCAGACTAGTCTCATTTCCTGACCTTTAATAAACGAGTAAACAAACAAGAAGTTAACTTTCTCAGTCGCTTGGACACACACAATGTCTAATAGGGTTTTTCATAGCTTGGGACTGACGGGCTTAAGGGTGATCAAGACAAATGTGTTTAATAGACAGACTAGAAGCCAGACTACCAGAGGGTCTACTCTGTGTCCACACACACCCCTCAATGAGCCATCAGACCTGATCCTGTGTGACAGGTTCCCTGCAACTGTGACTGACGGACGGATGAGTCAATCTAGTCTTCCTTTAAGGCTGTGGAGTGTGTGGAAACACTGCATGCATGGATACATAGGTCGATACCACATCTCAACATGGCTTTTAGTCTATTGGGTACATGTATTTTCAATCAAAATATTCAATAAATGAACCTGGCTGCAGTAACCTAATCATTTTCATTTCATTTTTCGGTCGCCCAAGGAATAAAGAGCTCACGAGAATGAAATAGTGACTAACCCTGTGTAGTCTCCTCTGTAGTCTCTCTACTGAAGCGCAACACTTTCTTTCTCAGGAAGTAAACTTGATCTGCAAAACTACTACAGAGAATTTAGTTTTCGACAACAATACCAGCTTTTCTTTAAGACCCTTGGGTCTTAGACATAGACTACAGGTGGAAAACTTCCATAATACAGGAGTGTATTCACATCTAACGCTGCCAAGACAAACAACAAGATCTTGTCAAAACAAGCCCAGAATCACTGGAATTTTAACCAGCTTTTCCGGTATAGGTTGGAAAATCCACCGGGGATGATGCGTACCAACCTTTTGTGCTCTGATGTCGCATTTTTGCACCAGAAATAAACACGCATCCAGTAAAGCGGTGGATTGTCTGGTAAAGGAATGACGTACATCCACACGCAAATCTATTTATTTCATATGTAGATATGTGTGACGTCGTAAGAGCATGTTGCCAAGACAACTGGTTCCCAACTATGTAGTAAATGCAAACAGCTTTGATCATAGAACTGAGGGTGCTCGACAATAGCCCACTAGACAATGTCGGAGCAGTGAAACTCTCACTTGAGCAATGTTCTTTAGAACCTGAAACCTGCAAAGCAATGAATATGAGATCACTACTTTTGTACAGTCTCTTTAACCTGGGTTTTCAGGTCTAAGAATATGTTTCTAAGATTCACAAAGTCCACAACTACATAATCACGTGAAGACGAGTATATGACAATACTCCACACTTATACCTTTATAGACCTTCCTCTAAACATGTAACCTTTTCTGTCCCAGACAAAAATTCTCCTCACTAGGCTTTGTGTATAAAATATGTACACTACAGCTCAAAGGAATTGGCATGGTTCCCTTTACCCGTGCCAATTCCTTTGAGCTGTAGTGTATGTAGGTGCCGTGGAACCATGACAAATTGTGGATAATTTCACCATTCATTCACACAAATCCCATAGAGAAACATTTTGTCAGGCAAAATCATTCATGAGCACCTAGACTGTAGGAATACAGATCCATTGGCAGCAATGAGACTTACACATGGGTGGCACTCGCCCAAGACAAACACATTCTGGCCTTGAATGGGCCAAAGTGCAGTAGCCCTTCACAGATATTAAAAACTTCCTCTCCATTATCTTGAAGAGAGAGGAAGGCAAGGGGACGAGAAGAAAACAAAGAAAGGGATTTATTCACAAAAAACACAGCAAATTCATCAGCAACTCTCCAGGATATGCTCAGTGCACGGCCTTGTTTTGTTTTCATCCACTGGTAGGAGTGGTCTGACAGAGGCGTATTAAAGGGAGGGTGGCTCTTTTACAGGTCAACAAAATGAAATGATGTCAATATCACAGAAGAAGGTTTAAATCTTCACAATTAATATGACAACTGGAAACTGGCTTTAAGCAGAATTATAGCAATCGCTTAACTTTGAGGAGGGCAGGTCGTCCAAACCCTATTGGTTCATATAACCTTTAGACCAAAGGCTGCTTTCCGTACCGCAAGGTTCTATTTCCACTGACTGATGTATTGCACACTGACATGGGCGACACAGTATGTGAATGCAGACCATGGTCTCTACGAAACAGGGTATGTAAATGGAAACAAGTTTTTCACTTTTCCTGAAAAGGTTTGCAAAGCTTTGACTGTGAGATTTTATGCATGATATCTTTAGGTAATACTGCTGATCCGTGCCGGGTGAGTTTCATTCATGACTTCTGAAAAACTGACAACCCTAGCTTTAAGAGACCAGTAGTGCCTCTCGTAGGGTGCCTGCTGTGCGCCCGTTACCCTCGGAATGCAACTGGCCAGTTACCCACTTTGAGGCTGGGACCTGATTGGTTGTGACAGCCCAGCCGGGAGACAAGGAGGGAGATGAGCCCGTAGGAAGGGCAAGGAAAAAAAGTTCACGTTGTATAAGGCACATTCACACCAAAGCTCAACACATAAACTTTGACGCAAGCAATTTGCCATGATGGGAATGTAAGAAATGGGCTAGATATGGGCAACCCACAACTTTCAAGGAGGGGAAGAAACCCTCAATCGGTCATAAAGAAATGCAATTATGGCAAATGCTAGTGGCAAAATCACTTATGTGTGAACTTACCTTTCAGCTTTATGTTTTGGCACATTTCATATCAATAGTATGACAGTGAAAAAATACACATGATATCATTTCCATTTACCCCCCCCCCCCTTTCCCCTTTTCTCATACGGTGTAATGCAGAACTCAATTCAGTGTGACCTCTTCAAAATTGGCCCTTGAAAATTTACATCAATTTCTTTTCTTTGGTACTCATTTCTAGGCTGAGATCCTAGTCAGTCAAAGAGTCTGAGTGGGCAAGAGTACTTACTACACACAAATCATCTGATTGGCCCAGTTAGACTGTAGTCTCATATCACAGACATGGTTGAGACCATGTAACCAGCAAGTCTGTGACTGAAGACTACTTGATGGCAGTGTCTTTTACAGGATCAGCTTGTCCCATTGGCAACCACTTACCTTGGTTGTCACAGCTGGTCTATTCTAACCTGTTGGTTTTTCCCTTACAAAGCATTTTCGCTCTGTCCAATTTCTATCGTATTGCATACATCCTAGCTATGCATCATCCAGAGCTGTGACATAATTGAGAAGTATAGAGATATTTCCTGAAGCCATTTGACAGCTTTATTCATGAGAGGGGAATAAATATATGAACATATTGTTTCATGCAATCAGAATCAGAAAACCTGCTTGAACTTAAAGGAAAGGGGCACAATGAAATAAGGGTTCTCCTTTCAGATAACTAAGAAAACCACAAAAATATATGCCCAATTTCTTCTGCACAAAAAGACACTTTTCAGGCAATTTCATGGTAGAGCACTAAATTTACACTTCCAGAAGTTTTTGATGTAAGGAAGGAAGCATAGGCATTAATGTCATAAATGCCTTCAGTCATGCTGTCATAATATTGTGGTCATGCTGCTAATCAATTGCCCACAGTCCAAGCTTTAATCTTAAACTTGGCAGAGTCTCAAATGGGAAGGGGAAAAAAGAACATCAAAGGAGAAAAGAATACCTTGAGATAGACAGAGTGGAGAAATGGTAAAAGAAGCTGCATGAGGAGATGGAGGAAATGGAATTCCAGAATCGAGGGCATCGTTCACTCATTGATTGACTCATCTTCTTGGAAACCAGTGGGATTTGTGACGTCAGGAACACTCTCCATTTGCACAAATTTTACGATCACATGTCACATGGTGCACCACCAAAGCCCCCAACAAAAAAAGAGAGAGAAGTAGATCGAATCGAGCTACAGAGGACTTTTCTTGAGGACCTTTCTTGAGAACTTTCTCAAGAACGGGGTGAGAAAGTGGGTCGTAGTAATAAGGCATGATTTTTTTACGGTACTCTCTTTCTCTCTAGCTCGAGTTCCTCTCCAGTGTTTGGGTTCACAACCTGATAAAAACATCATCATCATCGTTGTCTCGTTTTGCTTTTATGGCTTTGAGCAATATTTCGTCATCCTCTCATACCATCTCTCTCTCTGTCTCCTGTCTTCCTTTTCTCTTTCACTCTCTTTGCCTCTCCTTCTGTCCATCTCTCACTTCTCTCTCTCTTTTAATTTGTCTGTCTTTCTCTGCCTGTCCCCTCTCCCCTTCCTCTCCCCCTCCTCTTCCAAATTTCCTCTCTCCCCCTTTCTCTTTCCTTCTCTCTTTCCCTTCCTCCCTTTGTCTTTCTGTCTTTTTATGCCTCACCTCTCCTCTCCATCTGCTTTCTCTCTCTCTGTCTGTCTCTCTCTCTCTCCCTCCCTCCCTCTCTCTCTCTCTCTCTGTCTCTCTCTCTGTCTCTCTCTCCCTCCCTCCTCTCTCTCTCTCTCTCTCTCTCTCTCTCTCTCTCTCTCTCTCTCTCTCTCTCCATCATGCTACGCGATCCTACGTATGCTGTCGTAATCGTCGTAATTGACGTTCAAGATTGGGGAGCCCTGGCTAAGACAAACAAGGTGATGTGTCTACGCTAGTTGGCCCTGAACTCAAAAACCCACGAATTGACGTCACAACCAGACCCAACACCCTGGAGTCATTGACTCGGTAGGATTCCTTCATCCTTTTTTTTTATTTACACTTCGACAGAACTAACTCCTATCTTTTACCACTCCTGTCACATCTCAGGGCCCTGTCTTATAAAACATCGCATTTTATTTGAATCCTTTGCAAGCCGAATCCCCTATCTCAGATATACAGAGTTACGATTGATAGCAATCAATCGTAAGTCAAGTTGCAATCAATTGCAAATATATAGAATACAGGGCCCTTGGTCTTGAAAATAGCGTAAGATCTTGTGTAAGGGTGCCACAGTGCTGGTAGTGAAAGGCCGAAGACACAACTACATAGAGGTTCTCAGTAATCATTTCATGAATATCTTATGTTATTACATCACTTAAATGAATTAATAGAAATACACAAAGGTTTCATGAACTCACATACTGCTGGTGACGAAACATGTATGTTTTATTTTATGAGGCTCTGAGATCCACAGGCAATGCAGAGTTGTAGCACTACCTAGGTAGCTCTGACACATGTAAGCCTGGATAATAAAATAAACTTTGTCTTACGTTGTCTGGTTAACCAGGTCAAGCAATCAATCGTAACTTAGACATGCAAACCTATATCATTGTGACAACAATCATTAAAGTTGGCAACTCTGTTTACAACCCAGGGGACACTCATGAATGAAGAAGATACTCTCTGATCTTGATCTCTCCATCTCTCCTCTTTATCTCTCTCCTTTATCTATCTCTTCTTACTTTTTTTTCCTCTCTCTCTTCCTCTCTCTCTCTCCTCTTATCTCACTCCATCTCAGCCTTCTTCTCTTTCCAAATGATAGAATCCCCACATCATCTGGCGAGACGATTACGATGAGACTTGACGGCGATTATGCGTAGAATGCCTATGAGGAGGCAGTATTTGTTTTTCCTTCACTGGGGCACACACACTAACATACAGACAGACAGACAGACAGTCAGCCAGCACGGCTGGAAAAGGGCAATACTTGCATTTGCCTGTAACTGTAAGACAACCATCTTAACATACAGACAGACAGACAGACAGACAGGACAGCAAAAAGGGTAACATTTTTATTCATCTGAGACAGAAAGACAACCGCCTAAATACATACACACACCCATACAAATCGCAAGCCTGAAAGGGCAATGCTTGTACCAGCCTTCAACAGTACCATGCCCACCCACAAACCCACATACCTACACGCAGAAAGACAGACACACAGAGAGAGATGCTTGTCTTGCAGTAACAGAGCACCTATTAGCTGGACAAACTATGAAACATTCCTTAATAGAACACATAAAAGATTTTAATTATCATTAAGTATCATTTTGAATAGGGTGGGGTGGGGGGGGGAGTTACCAAGCTGTTCTGAAGCTAAGAACGATTTTACGCATGACTGGTGACCCCTTCTTGTGCTTTTATGAGATTTCCCAATTTGTTCCAATTTGACAAATCATAAACTTTGTAGTCATAGGCTTATTAACAAGAATCTTAATTTACAAGGATCAGATTTGAATTTGAGCTGATGGGAATCAAGCTCATTGAGAATCTCATTTAGCAGAAAAAGGGGTTACCAGTCGTGTGTAAAGTCATTCTTAGCTTAAGAACAGCTTAAGAACAGCAGAACCTGTAAACCTGAACATTTGTTTGTCTGTAAGATAGAACAGTGTTACTGGGTATGTACAGAGCAGATACTAGTATACAAGTTAGTCTCTGCATTTCAGACTCTCTGACTGACTGACACAGGTTTGTGCCTGCAAGCAGTTAGCCTGGCTAATTAACAGGCTGGTTGACATTTATAATCAAAACTGACAAGTACATTCTAATACTCAAAGGTCACTATTCATTCTCTTCTTTTCTTAGTGGTCTTTTCTTTGGCCATCCCAGGAGAAACCAAGAATGATAAGATGATTAGTCTACAGCAGTCAGACCCTTCCATTTAACAGTTTGATTTGGATATGCCCAACAGCCTGAAAGCAAGGTTAGCAAACGATATACAAGCACCAAGGCTAATGGGAGGGTAGTCTAGGCCGAGAATTGCCAGCCCAGAGAAAATATTTTCTACGGGCTGGCAATTCTCGGTGGTCGCACGATCACTCAATATATTTGTGCCGAGTTTCGTTGTGTTGAATTTCATTGCGCACTGTGTACAAGAATTCGGTCTGATAAAATATACGTCTAGAACCTAGACTAATGGGAGGGTGGCTGAGGACCTCACTACAGCCCAAACCATGTGAGCACACCCTGATAGAAGGATATAGAGTGTCGGGATCACGAAGCCAGATGAGGTAGCGAGATAGATTGGCTGGAATGTTAAATGTGTTCACTATCCGAGTCACTCAGGGGTCGCATTAAGGGTCGAATCACTCACTGTGCCTCTCAGTAACCAGTCCCTATGTATGCAACCTACCATTTGAAGATCAACGCCACATTCACACGCAATGCAAACAGCATGCAGTGATCATATTTTCAGCACCAAGCCAAGAGCAGCCCATTGATTCATGACACCTTTCATACGCATATAGTACCGAGAAGGTTAATCATATTTGCTATCCAGTTACCTAAGAGATAGTGTCTGATCACTCACGTTGCATCCCACCTCCTCAGTAACCATTCCACTTGTGTTCAACATACGCTTCAAAGACATGCATGCAACTCACACAGCATTGAGTCATACTTTCAAAGTGTAGGCCTTATAATCGTGTTTATGTTCCAGTAACCCAAGAGACGCATTAAGGGTCCAGTCATTCAATATGCCTCGCAGTAACCATTCCGTATGTGTGCAACCCACGATTTGAAGATATCACATTCACACGCACCTCAAACAGCATTCAGTCAAGTTTTCGTGGAATACTTTCAAGTCACTCAGGGCACAAGGTCACTTTCATACAAGAAGAAAGAGGATTCAATCAGTAAAAAAAATGAAAAAGATTGAGCTAAACTATCCCTTTAACCCTTTACGTGCAAGATGAAATGGCATTCTATGTAGCACACAAAGAGCTATGCCCTGTTTTGAAGAGACAAAATATGATGTATATCACCACAGCTTAATATGTTTACCATTCAAGTTACCCATAGAGCAAAATATCACTTGAGCATTCAATCAATACAGGTTTCTGTGGAGGTAAATTACCAATTTAATCTCTGCCTTAAACCTTCAAAGTACCAACCAGTGACAACCCTGTATGAATAATCCAACGCAGTTACTTGCCTATGGGACTGAACAGGTTAATGGACAGTGCCACTCTGCCATGTTTCCTGTACATGCAGCAAAATGGGACATCGCCATCGCTTGACAGGAAGACTCTGTCAGGCAGTCGGTAGGTCCGACGACTCCGATCTGACGTCGATTTAAATACAATCACTGGCCGTAACCAGACCCGCATAGTGTTTACCAAACAAAGTTTAGTCACATGTAAGGGAACCACGGAGGGGGTTTAATCGGCCGCTACCTCCCAAGATGACAAGTTACAATGGGCATAGATCAACGGGATCTCATATAGCAGCAGGCACGATGTTAGCGTCTTATTTCAGTCTGGCTGCAATCTTGAGGAGATGTCGAGTAACTTACTTACAGTCTATGCCTTTAATCCTTTCAGTGCCAGCCAAAATGGGGCTCTATGGGATTTGTGTGCAGTACTTTCAATAAATTGCAAAATAAAGAGTTACGGGTAAGCCTCATTTCATTTATCTGAATCTTCAAACTTGCACTGATTTTGCAGAGTTACTTATGGCCCTTCTGATCAGTCAAAAATATGCACAGGGAATCAGGGTGATTAAGTCCCTGCAATACCAAAAGACCCCCTTCAAAAAAGAAAAAAAAAAAAAAAATTCATTAGTGCCCCATGGGAACATTGTATTTCCTAATCAAGTAGAAATTAAAAATGCCATTCAGCAACCTCATTGCGAAGGCATAGAAACACATTTCAGGGTGTTTATTTCATGAAGTCAGGCTTTGAAAATGGCCCGCAGAATAATGTTTAATTCCCCCCCCCCCCCCACTACTTCTGACCCGATGTATGTGACCTGCACACGAACCTTATGAAGGGTTTCTCCAAATGTGGCTACCAGGCAACAAATGAAGTCTGTGGAATCCACTCAAAGGCAATCAGGGTCATTTGGTTAGATGGTGCTAAGAAGCCCAGTGACCCTCCAAGACGATTTGTTCAAAATGAGAATCGTTGGGCCCAATCGGTCCCTCCAAGGCTGTAACAAGCTGCAGACAAACCTATTCCTATTAATATGTCTGGGAGACTTAGCAGAGAAGGAGTAAGCTGCTTATAGAAGTCTATGGGTGTATTTATTACAGCACAATAGGATCAGGGTCCCATTAGAGGACATTTAAGTCAGAGGCTTTTAAAGGGAATTGTTTGGACTTTACTAAAGCTCTGCTGGGATTCCTATGAGGTTCTATGGACATGTAAGTATCTCAAATCAGTGCCAGTCACAGATTTGATCGGATCATGACAGCTTGTCACCGATTAAACATTTATGTAACTTTTTAAAATCACTATTGAATTAGGGTTACTAGTAGGCCTATACAAATCTATACTCCTTCCTTCATTCTTCCCCCCCCCCCCTTACCCCGCTACAACACACACAGTAACGTAATCCACAAAGGTGTGGAATTAAATTGAACCATGTGTACTACTTGATGCTTGGAGGTCTTACATGTCAAGACCTTCTACAGTATGTCTGGCAAAGAAAGAATGAGTCTTTATCTTTATCTTTAAAAACCTATCAGACATATTTGTGTACATTCTGAGGACTGACAGCGTGTATAACTGTAACGTAAGCAAGACAACGGTGATGAGAGAGCGCAGACACGCACGCCATGAGCCTGTTGCTTGGAGTACATGCTACAGTCCTATGCGAGCCCACCGGAGCTTTGCTTACTAAACTTATCATCAGTTGTGGATTGAAAGACTGTCTGCATCATTCTAAGAATGTGAACTGTTTCATTGCAGGAAAGAAGATTGCGGCAGAGCCAGCTTGCTCTATAGCGTGGTGGGGTGGGGTAGGCGACGTGAAAGTGATAGTTGGGATGGAGTGGGGTGTAATCGCTGGGTGGGATGGGGTACAGAGTAGTTGTAAGTGGGGATGGAAGGAGGGGGTGAAGTACATGTATTTAGTGGGGTGGGTGGGTATCTCCAGTTTCTAAAATATGAACAGGATTTGGATTAGAGGTAAATACAATCTATACTGAGAAAACATTTATGAATCTTATACATGAGTGATATAAATACAAGAGATTTTAAAACATTATAATACTAAATGTAACAGAGGTATTGCGATTACATTACATTTGTGTGAATGGTTCATACTAATAAACTAAATTTGACAGAAGAATCACCATTTTATGAGCAAATACCAGTCACACAAACTTGTTGTCGACATTTACAGTAGTCCATGGAGCAGGCATATTTTTTGTGCATTTTATGCCACGACAATTATCTTTACTTTCATAAATTATGTTTCCATATGACAGGTCCTATACACATGTACACACCATTGATCCAATAGCCTGCTTGACTGTTCCCTTTCACCCCACTCACGCACCCCTGGTTTCCCCCCTTGGTCTCCAAACAGGAAACGTCTACTTAAATGTTCAAACTCCCCAGGCTTCCCTCACTACGGCCCTCAAAATCAAACAAACTTTGTGGAAACTTTCTGAGAGCTTGCGGGGGAAGAGGTCAAATGTGTACATTCATACATACATGTGGTGTGAGCTGGCTTTGACCTACTAAATGTATGTATGCAGTGTGATACAAAAGTTTCTTTCCCTTCGGCTTCGGCTTGAGAGCCCTGCTCTTTTCCTCACTTAAAGTTGGTTTCCCTGCTATATTGTAATTCTTTTTCAATATATTTTCAGTATTCTGTCACAAGATGTCAGACCATGAACATTGGGTGGTTTGATAGGTAAGAAGAACAGCTAAAGACAAAATAGGAAGATTGTTTTGGTTTTGATAAACAAGCAACAAGAATGACCCACACAAGGTATAGTAATATGTATCATATGTTACTATCACGATCCAAAGTCCCTGTCTTGTTGGATTCAGGATTTTTAGACAAAAGCTACAATCATCTTGAGGCAACTTCTTAATGTGATTCAAACCTTAAAAGAAAGTTAGTTCTGTCACCCCTGACCAATCCTTCACCCCTGAAATATTTTAGATCATTATAATATTAGATACAATTTGGTATTAAATGCTTTTCTACACTCAGATTTTGCCTTATTGCATAAGCACTGCATATGTAGTAAACATCTTCAGCGATTAATTGACTTTAAAGTCCTTCACATATCTGAGCTACTTATTGTAAGCTACATACTTTCTCAGTCTCATTCATGTTGTTACACCATCAAACCTAAATAATAGAAACCTATTCACTTACATAAAAACTGGGTCAAATTGCTGCGTCTCCAACAAGAAACAAACATTTCAGAAGCTGTGCAGTGCAACCGAGGCAGGAATTAACCTTATCATAATCCTCTCTTTACAATCATAATCCCCTCTTTATAAATGTTAGCAAATATCTTTAAAACAGCAAGATAGTTGAGTACGGAGATTATAAATATAAGGAGACTGAGAAAGTGGTGGGGAGAGAGAGAGAGAGGGAGGGAGGGAGGGCACCAGCAATCAATATGTGGCTCTTTATTTCCAATACAGAGCATAAAAATTTGATTCATATGCACACTTAAATTGTGTTACCTCCACGTGCAATGCAGTTGAGATGATCCTGTCTTAACTGCATGTTTAAGTACATCAAGGCTTAGTTTACAATCCATGATATTGATGATCAGTTGATGAAGCACTCCCCTTCCCTGTAAACATGTGGTCGGCATGCATCCAGCAAGGATGGAGGTAGGAAACACAGGAAAGATATACTGTTTGAAGAGAGAGTATAGCTTGACTGCCACTCCAGGCTATTGGGCATTTCTTACCCAACCTATAAAACGTAGTCCTATACATCCAGGGCCCTGTTTCATCAAGATGTTTGTAAGTTACGCACGATTTTACGCACAACTGGTGACCTGTTTTTGTACTAAATGAGATACCCCAATTATTGAGAATCTGATTTGGCATCCAAGAACACATCACCAGTTGTGCGTAAAGTAGCAAAACTTACACTTATCTTGGTGAAGCACCCCCCTTATCTAGTAGCAATGACAAGGTAAAGTCTCTTGATACCATTGGCATATGGAGATTTGAAACAAACAAATGGGGTTATCGAGGCCTGGCAGTGTAAGGGTTAACTCTCATTCTCTCCAGGTCTGACCCACTGAGATGAGCTGGAGCAGAACAGCAGAGCGATTAGTCTACTGCATCCAGACCTTTGCATCGCAGAGTTTGAAATAAGAAAATGCTTAAACAGCCTGGAAGCAAGGCTAAATGCATCAATAATTACAGGGGGGGCGGAGACTAACCTGGTGATGAGTACAGCATTGTCATGGTTTGGGAACATGAGCAGGTCTCCGGAGTGGTTCATGGCGGCGCCGTGGTCAGGACCATTGATGGCCTGCTGCCACTCACAGAAGCTCTGCAGAGTCTTCCCTGCTAGGCTGCTCAGGCTTAGGTTTCTCTGTAGGATATGAGACAGAAGAAAAGAAAAAAAAATCTTATTGAAACTTTTCATTTGTTTCCCCTCGATCATCTTCACACAAAAAAGAACTTTACATATTTTAAGGTTAGCACCGTTTATCTGAAGAAAGGTTTGGACAGGCAGTATTTTTCAATTTCTTTAAATTGCACAATTCTGATTGGTTGATTAATTGATTGATTGATCAATGAATGGATTTGGTTTCATGGACAACATCATATCAACATCAACAAATTAGCAAAGAACAAAATGTTACTAAGTACTACATGATTTGAGCATTAGTTGTCAACAAGAACAAATTCATAATCTGTTGATGCACAATCTAATGAAGACCATCAAAATAAATGAAGTGCTATACATTGGGTAAATAAACAAAAAGTATCTCAATTAGAGCGCATCTTCAAAATCCGTTGATGCGGTTGCCATGCCTACCTGGTCTTGTGTTAGGAGCAGCATCCGCGTCACCACAACGTTGATGGCATTTTCGATGCTCCCGTCATGGTAAAGATTTGCCACCTGGCCTCGAGAGAAGCAAAAACAAAACACAGAAAAGGCACAACATGAGAATCACTTTTTTTCACCATTGCAAGGATTTCCTAAAAGTTAGCAATTTTATTGATGTTCAGTAAAACATATTCTATCAACCACCTGTCTAATTAGATGCCATGCAGACAAAGACAACCTGCTCATAAAAACACATTTCTTGTTTCCCTTGAGCATGCAGTCTCTATACTGTTGTATGATTAATCAGTCCTTGCCGATATTTGTGTCATTATATCTACACTGCAGCTCAAAGGAATTGGCATCGGGACAGGGGAGAAAGGGAAGGAACCGCAGTTTTAAACCAAGGTTTATTTTGTCCAGTTCAGCATGAAACACGATGCTTTAGCCCAAAAAGCATTGTGTTTCATGCTGTACTGGAAAAAATATACTTCGGTTCAAAACTACGGCTCCTTCCCTTTCTTCTCATTCCCTTTACCCGATGCCAATTTCTTTGAGCTGTAGTGTACATAAAAACAAACTTTATTTTCATATTTCTTGACAAATATTCCTTGATTGGAATTGTGTGTATTCCAACAAGCACAAATGGTAAAGAAACATTTACAAGACTTCTTCATAAACAGTATTCATAATTTTGATGATGGGCGTAATGTGCCAACATTACATTTAATTTCCATTCCTATACTAAAACTTGCAGGGTGTTAATGTTGCACATAATAGGCTTCAGTTTGCAAACGCCGCATGAGGTAAGAATAGATCTCTAAACTTTAAATACACAACACATTAATTTAATCATTCAGCTTGGGGAAACTCTCAAGGTTACGCTGTTGTTACAATCATGAATCAGAAACAGGGACAGAATAGACACACCGCTCTTGAACAATGCGTGCAGTACTGCTTTTGTCCTCTGTGAACCATTCATGTACGATTTTCATAAGAAACGTGAGACGTTAATACAACACTGCAAAGAGCCAATCTTTGCACCTCTCACACAAAAGGGTAAATATGGGGCAATGGAGCGAGACTTAAAGAGTTTTCTGCCTTTGATCCCCAGTGACTATAGTATGGCATGGCCAATGATGTCAGCAGACCAAGCTTTATTGGCAAGACAATCAGAGATGCGCTTCCTATTATTTGACAGTGTGAGGGGAGTAATGGGCAAGGGCTTGAACTGCTCAACTGTTTGAATTAATAAGGAAATAGTCTGGGAATCTATGAACAAAGACTGGGTAGCCCCTGGGGGAGACCCTTACAAGGGCACTGTGGCATAAAATTTATCATTGATGGTAACTTTGCTACCAATGGCAACTTTAATAGTATGGAAAACTTGAATTTGATTGGCTGCAATTAACAGGCAGAGTTACTATTCATGGTAAGTTTTATGTAGCGAGGCCCAGAGCTGAAAGGTTGTGTGTATAACTTTAAAGTCAGGTTTATTTATATCAAAGGAATACTGAGAAATTCCCTTGAGTTCAAATAATGAAAATATCACCATGCCTGAACACCAAAACCAATCAGTGCTTTCACATTTTGCCAACGTCATGTGGAACTTAAGTAGGGCGGGGTCCCGATTCCAGCAGGATCACCAACAGTTGTCAAGGATTATCTTGCACTGCTCATCATTGGAATCAAACACCTTTTACCGATACTGACATTAATCCATCAAGAATACATGTAATTTGGAAGGAAGGGCAGCCTAATGCCCTCCGTTTTCATCTAAACAACTGTATTGTATTTCATGCTTATTCTCCCTAATCCTGTTACAACTTTACGTAAGCAGGCGTGAAGATGGAAGCTCATGAACTTACACCAGCAGCGCGGCATGCACAATGCACACCTCCTGACTCATCCCTACACAACTGTGATCATTTCGACCAACTTTAACTCTTCGTGTCTAATTGATGCACAGTTACACACAAATCCCATACAGAAGCCATTAGTCAGGCATCCAAAGAGTTCATTGTCATTTCATGGCAGATTTTAAATCTCTGAATTCAAAGCTACAAAGAACAGAATGTGTCAATATTTCTGCTAGGTTTTTTTTTTCAAACAAGAAATGTTTGCATATGAGAACACTAGCCCTTTATTCCGAGCTACAAAGAGCGGACAATGGCATTGTTCCTATCAGTTCCTTAGCAACAAGAAACATAGAAAACCTAGGAAATAAGTTTTATTCCACATGTTCCTAACAGGGAATATCTACTTGTAAAATACCTGATGATATCCTCGGCATACCTCAGCAATGTTCAATACAAGTCTACTTATTGCTATTGATCATATACCTGCAAATCAGGGCTTTTAAGGTAAAATAAAGCTCCTTCCTGAACATCTTCAGAAGTCAATTTCTGTCTGTCCTGTAGAAGTTGGGTCATCTACATATCTGTCCATTTGTCTGGACGATAAACTCAAAGTCCTTCAGACATTATTTGTAATCCTCCTCCTCCTTTGACGACATTTTCTTTCCTGGACCCTGTCCAAAAATTCATTACTCTATGCTGCAGAATCTGAGCTCTACTGCATGCCCAGTACTTCATCACACGGACAGAAGACAAGGATCAAATCTTTGCATAAATATTATTATGGATGATGCTGACATTTGCAAGTTGATGCCAGTATACACTCTGCATTTGAAGATGAGCACTTAAACTCATTACATGCCACCAGAGCATTTCTGTAAGATACATCTATCATATAGAATAAGATTTTATTTGCCACTGAAGGGGTTATAGAAGGAGATCTCAAAGTAATAATAAATATGGCACATTTGTAATCATAGCAGTTCTGCCATAATCATGGATACCTTTCTCAATGACTTTCATCATTCTGAGACAATTCCTTCCCACGAGCCTGGCAGAACTGTGGTAATGGTAGAACATCTCTTGATTACACTCCAGCCCAAAGGAATTGGCATAGGGAAAGAGAAAGGGAAGAAAGGAAAGGAGCCGCAGTTTTAAACCACGGTATATGTTGTCCAGTTCAGCATTTAACATGATGCTTTTTAGGCTAAAGCATCGTGTTTCATGCTGAACTGGACAAAATATATCACGGTTTAAAACTGCGGCTCCTTCCCTTTCTTCCCTTTCCCTATGCCAATTCCTTTGAGCTGTAGTGTACATGCCCCATAATCTCAACCACTACCATCCCTTTCCTTCCAACGTAAACATGGAGAGTTTTTTACTCAACCTGAAGGTTTGTGAAGCAACGATTGTGAGATTTCATACACGATATCATTAGGCCATCTTCCTGGACTTTTGCAAATGGGCCACCCTGTCTTTAATCAACTAGATGTATAACTGTGTAAACTTTGATGGACACACACACCACCACCAGCACAGATGTGTGATCTATGAAGAAGTCCTTCTCCTGAACAGCTCTCCAAACATTGACGGAATACCTCGCAAAAGGTTGTCATAATAGTTTGTTATACCCACTAGGTCACAACAATAAAACAGAAACTATATATCACATGCCCAACTGGACCCAAGAGCCCATTCACACCTGTAGTGAAAGCTGGCATTCAATCAACTCTCTCTGTGCCATTGGAGCAATTTTGCACAAGTGATGTATACAAATTGCAAATCTGGCATACAAAGGGCTAATACAGAGGAGGGGGGGGGGAGTTTTGTGTGAAAGTGACAAGGCAGTATGTTTAAGAGGAATATCTGTATACTATAGTCTTCAAAATGGTGATCATGAGCAATCTTCCTACCAATGGTCTTAAATTTTTGTATTGTCCAGGTCTTGAAAATCTTATCAAACCACTACTTCTACTATTCTTCATGTCAATTGTAATGAGGGAGTTAGACTGAAGGAAATGGTTGAGCATACTTTTAACCTTGCAAACGTACTGCACAGAGTTAAAAAAACAAATCACAATATGGTATAAACGGAGCACTTTGGTATGAACAGGGCACTTTGGTACAACATCTTCCTTGGAATTACTAGCAACAGCTTATGAGTAGGAGTCAAAACACTTGTAAATTGTAGCTTGAGATAATTGAGGAGAGCTGTCAAGTCAATGTTTGTCCATGGCAGAGTTTATTTTAAACAAGGCTTCTGTGCTGGGCTACACGATTCCATACTTAACAACATTAGATTAATGTTCCTGTCCTTGCTGCTTGCATATCTTACCCCACTGTGTGCCATACAAGCTTCTGCTCTATGGAGTTTGTGTGCATTATTCTGCCACATTGCAGCAAAGGCACTTTAGGAGTTAAGCTACATTCATTATTTAAAGGGCTTAATAAGAGATTAGGGTTTACAATTAGTAAAGATATGCTTTATGACATCAATCCTCTGATTAAGACATCAAGGGAATTGCTACTGAAATAAAAATTTATAAATCGTGAAACAAGTCAGGATGTCTTCTGGTAGCTGCCCCGGTTTGCTGCTTCAATACAAAGTTACCTGTTTTTCTACAAAATGTTTGGAATTAAATATTCTGAAATTTATTGTATAAATTATCCTAACCCCATCACAAATCATGTGAGGGGCAAGCATCACATTCTTCTCAACACCTTCGTTATTTTCTTCTGAATCAATATGCAGGACTCTTGCGATACATTATACGCCTCCCCACCCTCTAGCATTCAGGTACATCTTTACGCACCATTGAGGTGCTTTGGCACTGGTACTACACACCATTCCCACAGGGCAGTGCGTAGTCTGACAGAGAAGGAGTTAACTCATTATGCACCATTCAGGCATTTTTGCACTGGTAATACATGCAATTCCTATAAGGCAGTGAGAAGTCCAGCAGAGTAGGAGTTAACGTTGTTCATGTTCTCTTCGCACTCATCAAACTGTACTCATACGTTTCTAGGAAGCCACATGGTGGGTGATACAGTTCCTGCCCTTGAGCAGACAGGACTCTGCGCCATGCAGCAATGGATAGGCTATATCCCATCGCCTCCCCCTTTCATATTCCATGTTCCTCTCCCAGTTCCTGCTCAAACGCCCGCCCCCAAACTCAGTGCGACAGTGATGGGGGCTCTACGCATCCTCCCCCTCACTTACAGCCTTCCCTCCAGGAAACAAAAGATGACTTTGAAAGGGGGGGGGGGGGACAGGGAAAGATCCGGGAGAGATAGGTCTACCATAATTGAGGTCACCCAATTTAGAGGGGCCTGCAGAAATGTACCCTCTCCCATAGGGCAGTAAGGAGTCTGGTGGAGAAGGACTTAACTCTTTATGCACCATTGAGGCATATTAGCACTGGTAAGACCATACCATACCATTCCCATAGGGTAGTATGGAGTCTGGCAGAGAAGGAGTTAACTCTTTATGCACCATTGAGGCATTTTAGCACTGGTAAACCATACCATTCCCATAGTGTAGTATGGAGTCTGGCAGAGAAGGAGTTAACTCTTTATGCGCCACTGAGGCATATTTGCATTGGTAAGACCATACCATTCCCATAGGGTAGTATGGAGTCTGGCAGAGAAGGAGTTAACTCTTTATGCACCATTGAGGCATATTAGCACTGGTAAGACCATACCATACCATTCCCATAGGGTAGTATGGAGTCTGGCAGAGAAGGAGTTAACTCTTTATGCACCATTGAGGCATTTTAGCACTGGTAAGACCATACCATACCATTCCCATAGGGTAGTATGGAGTCTGGCAGAGAAGGAGTTAACTCTTTATGCACCATTGAGGCATTTTAGCACTGGTAAACCATACCATTCCCATAGTGTAGTATGGAGTCTGGCAGAGAAGGAGTTAACTCTTTATGCGCCACTGAGGCATATTTGCATTGGTAAGACCATACCATTCCCATAGGGTAGTATGGAGTCTGGCAAAAAAGGAGTTAAGATTGATGTCTCTGTCTGTGATTTTCTAGAACCCTTTTCTCTCCCACTCCTATCTGTTAACCCTGTGTATGCCAGATAAAACTTCGGCTCTTTGGGATTGGCATGTCTTAGGCCTACTTGTTTATGAAAAGGCGCACGAGGCACGCAACGACTTTTACAGTTTACTACAAAAACCAGGTAAACCTCCTCCTAGCAGAGCCCACTCAGAAACAGAAAGCGGGTTTCCCCAGCAGCTACATGTAAAAACCGAGCGATAGCAACTTCTTTTGACTCTATTTAAAGCACTTCTGTATCACAAATGGTTGACATTGATGTCAAGCATTGTATTTATATAGGAAAGATAACATTGATGTAGATCATTTCTTTATATAGAAATGAAGACTAGTGGAGAATACAAAACAGTCAGCACGTGGATGCGCCAATCAATATTCTTCCATTGTGTGCTTCCAAGGGGAGGGGCCATTAAAGGTACCGACACAGCACACACGTGTGACACAGGCTTTGATTGACACAGGCTTTGAGGGAAGGCAAAAATAATAACATTTCAGAGTATTTGCACCATTCAAATATTCTTGGATTACATGGGTTAAAGTTTTCTGAGTAGCCAGTCATAGGTCGCAATGACAAATTTTGAAAAATGAGGAACATGTTGTTGGGTAAGATACCAGATGTAAATCTACTTGGATGTCACGTACTTGTAAATCTCAAGTGCGGTGAGTAATACAGTAACATCTGTCCCCAACAATGATATCACTTAGATTAAACTCTTCCTCATTTTACAGCGAGACTGCTTTTCACTTAGCTCTTTTATGCCAGACAAAATGGTGCTCTATGAGTTTTGTGTATAACAAAAAAGCATCAATATTGCATAAAGAGTTCAAGGTATAGGGTAGCCCTTTTGCAGGCCAAGAAAATAAACTTGTTCAAATGCCATGGAAAATGGACAAAAATAATGTTTTTTCTTCCATCACAATTATAGGAGCTGGGAAGTGACTTTGAGCAAAGTCAAATTGATGGCTAGATTTCAAGTAGGTTTTGGATGGGTCATCACATCCGGGAAGCCAGGCTTCTGCAACCCCCCCCCCCCCCCCCTCCCTCCCCCTCCTTGTGACTTACGATATTCATGAGAGTAAGAAGGTAAGACTCAATGCTGGTCTCGCCATGGTATCCCATCATCATTTTGTCAGCCACCACTAGGGTCTCCACATTGCGCTCCGTACTCAGACTGCTCACTCGCTTCCGTCGGTGGTGGGCCAGGTACTCAGGGTCCTGTAGCTTCCGCTCGACGTCGCGGGCGAAGGAGAAGTCGCTGACCTCCTCCCACCATTCCAGCTTCTTTGAGGGCGGGGCTGGAAGGAAACAGAGAAGAGATGGCTTTCTTTAGTCGGAGTGAAAACTGCAGACAATCAGACTAAAAATGTCTCTCCCTGAAACCATGATGATATTCCACTCCATCATACATGTTTATTCTGTTATATATCCTGTTATAGAAAAATGAATTGAATTGCATTGAGTTGAATCTGATGGATCCCACATCTGTGACAGCTATTGTATTTGTATCACGTAGATCAAAATCTGTCTCATTAGCTTGACTATAGATTAGCCAGAGATACTGTAACTTTTTTAATCTTAAGTTGATTGTACAATGTTAAAGTGGTTTCGAGCATGATGTGATGAGACGGCACTGAAAGATGCAACAATGGAAAGGAGGCTGGGCGCACAGAGAGAAGCCCCATAGCAGCTTTACTGAATCTAAAGGGAATACCATCTGCATAATCTATAGCTGTGTGAAGCCTTTGTATTGAGCATTGCAGAGGTATACCTGACATTTCACCAGCTATCTGAACATATTTCCCATTTGACAAAACAGGTAAAATAAACCAGTATATCTTAGATAAAGGGTACTCCTAGTTGTACGTTCTACAGAAGTGAAAATGTATGCATGGCAGTTTGCTACATGTTTGCACACACCCATGCATGTATCCATGAAGTATTTGTCTGCCACCAAATATGAATGTAATATATTTTGTGCCATCACAGTTTGTACATGCTGCGAATATCATGTGAAATCAACACTGTTGAAATTAGCCATGCGGCTGGGCAACTGTTTTAGAGTAGCGGCTAGGTTTGTTCAATCCAGCAGCAACTTTGCTAGTTTAGAGCTTGCAGTTTTCATGTTTGAAGAACATCCTGAATGAGTCAGTAAAACATTATCAATAAATTCTGCAGAATAGAAACAAGGAGTGTTTGGTGCATGCAGGCAGCTACTGCCATATTTTGTGTTAGATGTCAGGAAATTACAAAACAGGAATACCCTGCAGTTCACAATGATTCAGGCTTGGCTCTCTGTCTGCCTGTTTCCACAAACCAGCCCCCCCCCCTCATCTCTCTCACTCCCCCCCCCCCTTCCCCTCTGTCCCTCATTCTCTGTCTCTGTCTCTCTTTCTGTCTCTGTCTCTGTTTCTTTCTGTCTCTGTCTCTGTCTCTGTTTCTCTCTATCTCTGCCTCTGTCTCTGTCTCTGTTTCTGTTTCTCTCTATCTCTGCCTCTGCCTCTCTGTCTCTGTTTCTGTTTCTCTCTATCTCTGCCTCTGTCTCTGTTTCTGCCACCATCTCTATATCTGTCTCTCCTTTTCCACTTCCATCTATCTTTCTGTCTCTCGCTCCCCTCCCTCTCCGTCTCTCTCTCCTTTTTCTCCCCCTCCTTCCATCATATCCCATCCTATCTTCCATGTCTTCACATCACTTCTCTGCTGCCATCCCGGACCTGACACAGCTACACATTTGGAAGCACATGTGCAGCAGCAACAAACAAGCAAGTGGCCCTTCACAAAACACCAGACATGGGCAAAACACCAGTCCACATTGGTTGCCAGACCCACTTCGCCCGCCGCCTCCTTTCGTCTCTCTCGAATGAGAGGAATGTTTTGATTTCTCTCCAAACATACTCCTCAACAGCTGCAATAACTATTTGATTACAGCAGGCTGTACCCCCTGCGTAATCCGTCCAAAGCTCCTGAGAGTTTGCCCACAAAAAATGGAAATATGTCTTTCTCAAACAATTCAAAGAGACAGACTAGGCAGACAAGAAGTAAAATAGTACAGCAAGATTTGCTTCTGCTAACATAACTCACGAATTAAATAGCGGTTGCTCTAGTTCTTGCTGAATTCTATATTGTTTTATAGTATTCGTGTTGACAAGGCAAAGTTTCCAAATAAATAGTAGATTCGGATGAAAGGCCTTGGATTTATTTAGAACATTCGTGACAGTCGTCTCTCACCATCTTTGCCTAAATTGATATCAGGGCTTTTCTGGCCAGCAAATGTTGTTGATTCTATTTCACCGCGCTCCAGACAGATTCGCTGCCATACATCTGGGGCTTACTCTACCAGTGATAAACAGGACAACAACATGCTGTTAAACAGATTCCATGTAGGATCGGCATCAAAACACAAGTGAACATGAGCCCTGTGCACAATTCACAGACATCTCCTCCCCCCCCCCCCCTCCCCCACATCGCGATCCGAGGAAGATTCCTCAGGCAGACAACTCCAGTCAGAGGTGATGCATGAACCGTATACGGCAGGTGGGTCAAAGGTCAGCGTTTCTGCAGGGCAAATTGGCAAAACTGGAAATGATGCATTAAAGATTGCCTTCACGGCTGGTCGTGATGAGTGCCAGTCAATCGTGAAGAGCATCTCAGCCAGACAGAAAGACAGACAGAGGATGAGAGATGTAGAGATCTTAGGCTATGAAGCTAATGCATGGATACGGGCAGAAAAATGCACTGCGCTCTGACAGCCTAGCCCTCACGATTAAAAAAAGAGCCCCTCGGATCAACAAAACAAGCCGCTGTTCAATATTAGTTCATCGCATTGGGTTTAATGCATGGGTAGCCTAAATAGGCTGTGAGGTGTATGGACACAACCCAGTGTGTTAACAGCTACGTCTGGTAACACAGACTATGCCCTAATGATGTCATATAGCTCCTTGAGACCTCGAGGATGGGATTGGGGCATAGTCTGTGTTACCAAACAGTTGTTAACAGACTGGGTTGTGTCTATGCACTTCACAGCCTACAGTACCTAGGCTATTAAATGCATGGGGTGTTTGTTTCTTGACATGAGGCTTAAAGACAGCCCGTCCCTTTTTCAGATCACCACAAAACCATCAAAACATTGGAAAAACATATACAGAAGTATAAGCAAGCTGTATATTCATATTTTGAAACTGATACATAATGTAAAATTCAAATAATGCACGTAAACAACGTCTGATTAATAGTCTTTACCTCAGGCTCTTAGCAGTTTGTGTTGAAATATCTGCTTTATTGATTAATCTGTTTATTAAATAAAACGCATTTATAAAACGCATTATGAAAAAAATGTTCTATAGAAGGAATCATCTCCAAAGTTTGGTAATTACTCATAAAATTAGGATTTCACACATGAATAATAACCATATAGATACTGTAACAAAGACTAATACTTTTTTCGTAGTATGAAAAAAGTCGGTTAGAAATTTGACGGCTGAAATTTTTTACATATGCAGAAAGCTTCAACATGCTATATTCTTAGAAATGGTCTTGAATCACACTTTCTTCAATTTACGATCGTGATAGACGATTTCAAATTTTAAGCTTGCAAAAGGGATGGACAATCTTTAACAAGTTACTGACAAACACACTGAATGCATGGACATTGAACAATGGTTTCACAACTAAGTCTGGGAACATAGACTAAACATCCTTTCGTCCTTGCTTTTTCCTCCCAAGGCAGAATATATCAGCATAAGTATGACATCATATTACCACACAAGTAGACAAATATCACTCTAGAACTTGGGTAAATATGTGTTGTTGTTTTTTTGTTTTAAGTGTGCACCTGTAGATTCACAAGGAAGTGTGAGCAAGGCCAACTGGTAGGGGTATATCATACTATTCTTTGGTCCATTAAAAATGCTGTCATATTCCACCCCCTACCAGTTTATATCTGTAATGTATTAATCAAGAACAGCAGTACCTATTTGAACATACAACGAATACCTCACAAAGTATTGTACTACCGGTACATAAGTTCTTTCACTACCCATGTAGACAAAAAATCAAAATAAAAGACAACTGTTTGGGACTGAATAATTTTTTTCCAACTACAGGGCATTATGGTACCAGCGTATACAAATATACCTCACAACTAACTTTATACACAACTTTATACAACTAACTTTATATGACAGTGATTAACAAAGACAGGCAACGGCAGCAAGACAACACTCCACTGCATTAGGCTTGAGAAAGTCCTCAGGAGAGGACGAAAGCTTGCCCTCTACAATTCAAGGTTGGTTGAAGCTCAGTCATTTAATTAACTTTATACACTTCTGAAAATTGCTGAAAATTGTTATTTCAATAACACCATACTGTAAACACAACTTTTGAAAAGTTTACAAACTACAGGCCATTATGGTACAGGCGTATACCTCACAACCAACTTAATAGACTTTTGAAAATCGCTGACATTCGTTATTCAAATGATCCCATACCAAAAGCTAGTCTAGACTTAGTAAAATATGTATAATATATGAAGGTGAAAGCACATTTGTACCATGTAATATGTCGGCTTCCATTTACTGAAAGGAGACTGAAGCAAAATAAGGTGACAAGTTCAGACAGAGGGAAGAGAGAAAGAAAGAAAATGGAAGAAGGAAAAGGATGAAAGAAAGAGGAAGAGAGGTAGAGAGGGGGGAGAGGGAGAGGGAGGATCTTAGAGAAGAGAAACACTTGTACAGACAGAGAAAGAGATGAATGGGAAGATACAGAGAGAACAAGAAAAAGACATGACAATAAAGTGGAGAGGGACAGTGACAGAGAGGGACAGAGAGACAGGGAGAGAGGGAGAGAGGGAGAGAGAGAGAGAGAGAGAAGCAGACAGAGACAAACAGACACAGAAAGAGAGAGAGAGAGAGAGAGAGAGAGAGAGAGAGAGAGAGAAGCTTGATTCATAACATCCACGTCCAGCTGAGCCAGACAATGACTCCCAAGTTCTATACAAAGAAATCAACGGAAACTCTGCCCCACAAAATGGACAGCTCTGAAAGGACCCAAATCAACTCCACGCTGCGCCTGATCAATGTCTTCAAAACTCTTCATTCAGCCAGTTGCAATGCAAAGGAAACTGTTAGGAACATGCGAGTAGTTTCATCCAAAATTGTTCACCTGAAACATACATGTATCCAGCTCATAATGCAACACAGCAAGACAGGAGGGGTGGAGGGAACTGACCTATAAACTAACGTTTCATTGTCCAGATCTGCTTTTCTGGCGAAGCATCTCCAATTTGTTCAATCAAGACATTTCATGGTACAAATTATGGATCTGTGTAAACATAATGAAGGATAAATCCACTTCTTGAGAAGCCGTACATGTATGTGAGGTATTATACATGTCACTTTGTGAAAATATTAATACTTATGTTCAGTTCAGTTCATTTTCCATTAAAATGTTATTATGTTAATGTGAACTTGATGAATATGATTGTAATTATATTAAATAATCATGTACAGCTCTTCCAATCTAATACTCCATGGTATATAGACTTCCAATTATGATAAAGTATACCGGTACTCTCTTTGTTGATCATAAATAATCAACCTGATCAAATTTCAAGTTCAACTTTGCTGGACTATGTGATACTAAGCTATACAAATAACACAAATTTGATAGTGACTCACAAAAGGTCAATTTATTGGTCACTTTTTCAGTCAACTTCTTGAATTGGTAATGATGCTGACAAGGCAGAAAAACAGAAAAAAGTATTGAAGACTAGCTGGCAGGGAACTAGCCCAAACTATGTCTTGTCTTCAATCATTACTCTCTGGGATTTATCCCTTATTTTATTTAAACCGGTAACCATGACTACCACTGGAATCCTGTCTCTGTTCAGGAGATGGATGATAGAACCTAGCTACACATGGACCAATGGATGACAAGCATTTCCTCGGAAATGGATCCCTATAGACTGGGTAATGATCCAAACTAGAGCCATGGAATCAATTAATATCATTCATTCTGTCACCTTTCAACAGGTGCGGATGTTGGTTCAACCAATCGTTTCCCACTTGGACAACTGTACAGTCATTCATCTCGGAAGTGATGACTTTCACCTTTTATCAAAGGGATTTCCATGATTTATATGAAGTGCACCACACAACAAGCATCTTGATGGTTTTGGTATTTTTAAGAAAAGAGCTACAAGTATGAGTAGATGATACCAAGCAGGTTGAGGATCCAGATGTTTTTACTAATTTTGAAATGTTTATGACAATCTTGCTTGATATTTGCTTCTCCTAACTTCTCAGAAATGGTATGAGATTATTAGATATAAGATTCAAGGTTCTCAACTGATGCACAAGTGGGTATTGCAATGGACTAAAAGTGAGTGGGTTCCTCATTCAAAACTGAACACACCGCTTAGTGTGGAGTGAGATTAAGAAGGCTGACATTCATGGTTCTAAAGGGAATGCACCAATGCAGAAGTTCTTGGTTCTATTAATGCACCTCTCAATGTGGTTTGAGTTACAAGTAATGTGTAAATCTTACCTATGGTATGAGATTGCGAAGGAGAATGACCCATCTAAACTGAACGCGCCTCTGAGGCGGGTATGGCCAGCTAGACTAGGCAGGCGGCGGCATGACATAGTAAATCTGTCTATAAATTCAGGTCACTAACTCAGATGCATAAGAACACTTCAAATTTGCAGCTGTCTGTGTCTTCTGAGAAGGAGAACACAGTTGGGCATCTGCAAGATATTGAGAATCTTTTCTGAGAGAAGGAAAGCACCTGAAAAACACTATATCAGAAGGGGCAAAAATTAACAGGAAAAAAAATCATCAAACTTTCTGCGGAACAGCATCCCTAGAGCATTCCTGTTTTGATTTGCATTTCCACTTTACTTCACTATTCTCATAAATTCACTTCGCTTGCAATTGTGCATTTTCTTTAACTTGACTGACAAACATTTTCGAAACACTTTAGATTTCTTTAATGGCATGCTTTGAATATGGATACTCCCGCATGTTAATCTTTGATTCTCTTTTCTTTTCTAAGGAGAACATTCAATAATTCAAACATTCCATGTTGAGATATATATGAAAGATATTCAAATAATTCATGACATATACTGAAAATGTCTATCAAATCCTGAAATAGATATTCGTATTTCACTGGGAAGTATTGTTCTTCGCACGGAAAGTAACATTTTTAGTTCATACATGGGTCTATGATTAGGATAATTGGAGCAGTCGAATGCCCACTGCTACTCCAGAGAAAACAACAGGAAACTTCATTGGAAGTACATCTCATCATTTGACGAGTGCTCTCGGCTGGATAGACCAATGTCACAAAATTCCTACCACCTGACAGGCAAGCTAAACCTTGGGGCGATTGGGGGGACATAATGTAACATGACAAGTACAGTTCAGGTACTATAGTTTCGCTAGTGTAGTTTTCAGGCTGTTGGATTTCATTATCGAACACTTGACAATAAATAGGTCTGTCTTGCAGTACACGTACTTTGCTTAAGCACTTTCTAGTTCTTCTCCAGCTCGCCCAAATAGACAAAGGGAAGAGAAGAATTCATCTTGTCAGTATGAGACCTGATTGTATATTTGTGATGGTGTGGATTATTAATGTCACACAGCTTGGCAGCCAAGCTGCACTATTATTCCTTTATAGTCACACTATTAAAAGGATACTCCAACCTGAAAGTGATTGGTTTTAATAAAAGCAGAAACAACAAAGCAAACATATTTCAGAAGATTTGATGAAAATCTGCAAGGATAAAAAATATATATTTTTTTTCTTGTGACTTCATGAGGATGTTGCTCTCCCATTATGTTGTGCACTGATTTGTTTTAAAATGTTGATTTTCTGAAAAGGATATTATGCATTATTTTACCTGTGCATTTGATACATCATTTAAAACAGGATTTTACACACAAACTTCTATGAAAAAACAAATTCCTTCATCAAAATCATGGACTCCCTTCTTCTTATAGTCATCACAGGCAACATGATCCGATCAGTTGTACGACTCTGCAACAGGTTGAATCGTAGAACTTAGTCCTAGGATTTGTGTAAAAAGGTGAAGTCATATTTCCACTCGTAAGTCCTTACAACTGCGGAATCGTGGCAAAGTCGTGTCGTCTGTGATGGGCTTTATTCTCCATACTCTTAACAATTCCAATCCTTTCTAGCATCCACTGGGAATCCCTGGGAATTCATCCTGACCTCCGGGTAGCATAATATATTCCTCCTGAACGGAAATATTGTGGAAAACTAGGTTTGATTGCCCCTGTGGGGGATAGAGGCTTATCTCCAATGTGAACTTATCACTCATCTTTTTGATGTCGTATATCTCTTGTTTAGTCTGGAAGCTCTACACAACTATTTATTATATACACTGACACAGACACAATAGCCAGAGTCATGGATAAAACAGACAAGGTGCAATTTAAATGAAATAGCCAGTTGCTCTCAAATACAGGTTTGCTCTCTTGTGGCATGTATCATGGGTTTTCTGTATCTCTAGTTAATACAAGGAGTTCATGAGACAAAGTCATTAGCCATTCTTTTGTTCAATGGCAGGTTGTCTGATTAGGTTATCTGAAAGAGATCATTACAGTTTACACAAACACTTCAATCACAATCCTTCAAAATAGCAAGTGCTTGCTTGAGAGTAATGAAGAAGTGACTTCAACTCCAAGATAATTCCCCTCCCATCAGAAAAATGACTAGCTATTTTGTCAGCTTGGGGCTGATGTGGATGTACCTACACACTGGCTTTATCTAGCTTGGAAGCTCCAGAGACATGCACACAAAGACAGTGTATCCCTTTTGCGGGTCAACAAAATAAATTTTTGCAAGAACCACAGAAAGTAGAAGAAGATACTGTATTAGAACTTCTCTTCCAATATCAGAAGTGGAAACTGATTGAAACAAAATTATGGTGATCAGTAGATAGCCTAGAGCGTAGAGACCAGAGACCACTTCATGCTATGGTCCACAGTCTCTCCACGGTGCAGGCATTCAATGGGAGTAATTCCTGCATCATGCACTGAAGGACAATAGATTATGAATGTAGACAATGCTCACTGCCGTCCAAATGTAAACAAGGAAAGTTATCCACCTTTCATGAAAATGTTTGTGAAGCTATGACTTATGTATGAGATTTCATATATGTTATTGTTAGGGTATACTGCTGATTCCTGCCGAGTTTCAGGACTTTTGCAAATAGGACACCCTATCTTTAACTCCAGCTCTGCTGACCCCACGATCAGGAGACCTAACCCCTCTATCCTAACCTGGAGATGAGCACCTGTTGGGTGCAATTCTGGTCTATTTATGTGATCCCTCCAAAGACTTATTACTCACAAACAGTTATGTTGTGTCCAGTTTCTGTGCTAGAATCGGCATTTATATGAGTGAGAAGTAGTGGGACGTTTATGCAAGACAAGTGTACAGATTTTCAAAATGGGGATGGGGGTGCATTTTGGAATGGAACTTCCAGTCAGTCAATACACAAGCATTCATGCCACTCAGGTGACCTCTACGGACAATGTTTATTCATCCTCAATATTCACCCTTTGTTTATCAATAGTGTGAACATGCATGATACACAGGTACAGTGGCTGGGTAGCTTAAAGTAATCTTGTTTTTGGTCGTGTTTATCTAATATTTTCAGAGTATATGGGTTAACTATATGCAGTCAGGGCACCTTCTCATCAACATGGGTTCCCTTTGCTGTGTTATTAATCATTAGCCTCTTCCCAATTTGGCACTAGGAGGGTTAAACCATGGACCCTACCCAAATTGGTTAAACCTTTGGGTACCAGACAGACTGCTGCCCTAAAGGGTGTTACTAGTATTTGAATGCAGCAGTGACCCATATGGGGATGAAGGGTCCTGATGAACCACAATTAATGCAATCTTTTTTATTTTTCCTCATGAAATCATGAACAATATTGAATTGAGCTCTTAAATGTGGGTGTATGATGACACACTTCCATAGGGTATCCAGCACATTATTTGTCACAAACCCATTGCACAAAGGAAGAAGTTTCCTAGTTTCTACCCCCTGGTAGACTGCTCAAGATGTTCTTCAGAAAGTTTGTTAACCTCCTGATTTCAACCTGAAGTCATGCCCACCCCCTCACATTACCCCATCCACATCCCATCTTTCTCCTCTTCCTCCACATTTCCCCTTCTGCTCATCCTACTCTCCCTCCCTTCATCCTTCCTTTAACCTCCTTCTACCTCTCCTCACCCCATCCTGACCCCCATTCGCCGCCAGATCCATTACAGATGTAGATTAAGCATGTATAATTGTGCCATTAACGCCCTCATACCTGACAGAGACCGACTATTTCTTATCATCGAAACATCACGAGCAGAGCAGCACATTTCGCAGCAAACATCACAATGCAATTTATCTCTTTCACAGAGGTGTGAGAAAGACAGGCCCCCCTGCTCCTTGAAACCAATCAACATTCTCAAGTGGAAGGCATCTTGTTTAGCCGTTATGGTAGTGCGCATCCATCACAAGAGCCTGGTGAATTACACCACCATGGAAGGAATGCCTCATGCTAATCGGCGGCGAGCACTAGTTTCTCTGGTCTGGAGAACGGCAACAAATCAACGTTCAATGTGTCACAGTTCTTTAGTTTTTGTTGAGAAGAGAGATTTGTTGAGCCAAGTTAACTCTTTGTGTGCCACAAGTACCTTTTTCACAAGCACTACATGCAAATTCCATAGAATCACAGCTCATCTGGGAGATAATCAGAAACAGTTTATTCACACGACCGTGACTCATAGTGATACATGTTCAGGCACACACATACAGCAGTGTTGTGGTCGACTCCAGACATTTAAAGTTTAAGACCAAAATGAATCAAAACTTTGCAATTTATTTTACATGATGACTCCATGTCGAGTCTCTGTCACAAGGCCCCTTTATTGTACTACATGTGTAAATGAACAAGGGAAAGTCATCCCACAATGTACTGCGCATCATCTTCCAAAACATTGTTTGCTGTCATGCCAGATTCTGGTCTCATACATTAGTACACAAGACAAATCCAATAAATAAAGTTGCATTTAATACTTTAACATAACACATCATGAAGTAGGGAATATGGAGAAGTAATCAATGACACATTTCAGGAGACATATTGCAAAGTAAGCTGTGAGACCACAAGACTGTTAAACAGACAGAGAAATGAAACTCAAACATGGGGTGACTTAACCAACCACAACAGTGATGATTCCGATAACATTATAATCTAATCAAGATTCTATGAGTATGATCCATCGCATATCATCATCATCATCATCATTGGTCACAGGATGTGACTTGGCCTTCACCCCAAGCTCACTTCTGACATGACCATCTCCTTCATTAATCATCTTTACCAAGGATGTACATTAAACTCATATTCATATTGAGAGGTCTACATCTTTGATATAGACAAGCCTTGGGGCACCTCACTGTGGAAAGCCCTGATCCCAATCTTATAAGAGAATTGTGATTGATCCAAATTGAATGAATGTCCATTCTCACCCACTTCCAACACAAAACACCTTTTGTTTTCTTTTTTAAATGATCAACTAAACAAATAATTATGTTGTTTAAGTTTATGGTCCATTCAAAATTAAATGAAAAAAATTACTACAGAATAGCTCCCTTAAGACAAACAATATGGAAAGAATTGGTCTCATATTCTATATATTTTACTGGAGGTTCATGCCATTCTATGTCAAGTCTCTAATGTCTGCCCTGTCCTAGATTCAAGCTCCAAAAGCTCACATCTCCACCTGAACCAGACTTTTATTACTACAGAATCACTCATTGAAGCCTTCCTTCATACATTAATGTATCCAAATCAGACTAATTTCTCTCTGCGGAGAGAATGAATCTGTATCTTTTGTTGTAAGTTCTTGCAATATTATATCAAGTCTCCAATGCCTACCGTGCCCTAGATTCAGGCCCCCAAAGCTCAACTCTCCACCTACACCAGACATTTATTCACTAAATATTGAAGGGAAAAAGAAGGAAAAACACTGTCTGGGCTAGCCTGGTTCCAAACTGTTGGATATTTTCAAACCAAACCATGATATCCAATAAGCAGGTCTGGCTGTAGTAGACTAATCACTCCCAATTCTTTCTCTAGCTCAGAGGGAGGAAAGAGGATAATGGAAGAGTGACTAGTCTTGTGAGCACCAGACTCTTATTTTCAAGTGTGAATTTGCCATGTCCAAAAGCCTGAGAGGCAGGCTAGGCTGGGCATGCAGACAGCCCAGGTAACTCAACACCTGAAAAATATGAAAGCAGTCTCAGGAAATAAATATGACCTTCACCTTTGACCTCTGGAGGGGAAAACGAAGGCAAATATCCCTTCTGGGGAAAGGGGCGATCATTATTTTGAATTTTCGTAAACAGTTCCCATTTTGCTGGGTGTTTATGTTGACTCTCCTAATGCCTTGATAGGAAATAGCACATTCCAGCACCAGCATGAACTGATGAAAAAGGCCACAAGATTGTTGTAAAAGAGAAAGAAAAGTGGATGGGAAGCAAGTTTCGACATGACAGGGTTATTTTTCTGCAGATTTTCTTTCCATCAATCTGCATGTAAGAAATGTCTAAAGAAGATGAGGAATAACAGGTACATGGGAGGACAAAAAAAAATAGCTGTCAATAAAATTTATTGTAATGATGGTATCATAGAATTTATCCATTGGGGCTCAAATATATTTGACAATTTACTTTCACTTTCTGAGCTGTGTTTGAATTGTTGTTTATCCCCACATTTCAATCATATGTCACACCTGCTTAACCCCTCCTCCTCTGCCCCCTTTTTACATTTTTCAAACAACCCCCCCCCCCACCCCCCTTCACGTCCCCTTTCCTACCACTACATATATTTATCTTGTTTTCATTCTCTCGTTGGTCTTTTTCTCCTCATTTTCATTCCCCATGATGGTAACCCACATCTTCCATCATACTAGCAAACTTGCCTAGCTTCACCACACTGTGCCCATCTTTTCATCTCCCCCCTCTCCCCCCACTACCCCCCCCCCTCTCTCTCTCTCTCTCTCTCTCTCTCTCTCTCTCTCTCTCTCTCTCTCTCTCTCTCTCTCTCTCTCTTTCAATATATCTCTCTTTCTCTCTTGGTGTAGAATGATTGCTTTGTAGTGTTCTGAATGACGCATAGCTCAGAAACTAGAACTACCACATTTGCTACAGTAATCTACAGGAGGGAAAACACATTTAATAGGCAGGCAGTTTTGTGGTTAATGTTTCTCATTTCTCATTTGCTATTCCAAGCAAGGGGGTATCATAACCACACCATAAAATTGCCCTCCTCTTTCACTCTCTACCTTTACCACATTACCAAGGGCATGATAACACATTTAATGCTCAATGTTCCTTCCTAACAAAACAAATGGTTTCAGAAGGTTAGAAGTGTTTGGCCTTTCCACTTCTAGCTAACAGTAGTGCTAAATATTGACCACTATTTATGGAACGTAATGTTTACAATGTAAACTCTATGTCCCTCTCCCTCCCCCTCCCCCCTTACATGAATGCTTAAAAAACCCATTACAAATACAAGGCAGAAAATGTACTGCTGTACTTCAGGAATCTCTCTACCACAGACTTTACAATCATTCTCAAAAGTTTCTTTCCTTCTGGTAAGAAAAGAAGATAGAAGGAAGGATGCTTGTTCCATGTATCTTCTGTAGGTTTAGTTGTGATTGCACCGGCACACAGAGAGAGTAAAACAACCACTCCAGCCTAAAACCTTGGCTACCCCTGTATTAGGGGCCAAACTGCCCTCCAATACAGCCCAACCTGACATGATATCATCAGGTAATCCACAAGGGAGCAAAATTGTATTCAATGGGTGCAACTTAGCCCCCACATTGCATCAAGGAGCCCCCATTTATAACAAAAGAGACCCTATTACCCCTGTTAAAACAAATGTAAATCCTCTTCTCAAAAAAATGTATTTTGCAAAACATACTGTAGTTCAGGTGTTCGTTTCATGTCACACCAGGCTTTAAAACTGTAAAGCAGCCCCCGCAAATAAATATCTGTATTTTCCCAAGTGGGTGACTATGCCCAACAGGTCAGAGAATTCCAGTGATGAAAGTCTACACCATGAAACTAGTGTTAACGCACATCTCTGTATGGCTGGGTGGATGGGGGAGTTGGGAAGGAGGGAGCAAGAATTGGGTCCGTAATGTACTTCAGGTGTAGGCGAATAGCAACTGTGTAACAAAACACATATCGCATAACATCGCCACATCTGGAATGGCTAGAGATGGGAGATTGGCTTCTGAAAGGCAATATGTCTGAAGGACCATATGTGCCTTGTTTCATTCCAGGGAAGGCAAGCCAAGGACTGTAGGTAAAAGGCAGGCAGGCAGACAGAGCCCTGGACTTCAGGGTCTATGCACACTGAGAAAGACAAGGCCCCACTCTGCCCCCATGTAACATTAACCCTGCATATTTGAGACAATCCACTGTTCTGTTGGATTTAAGGAATTCTACTTGTGCAAACTGCACCCATGGCATTTCATGAGTTAACCCTTCACTTGCCACATGTGCCTTTTTCACAAGTAATGCATATTGCATGCAAATCCCATAGAGCAGCAGTTTATCTGGAAGAAACTGGTGCCAAAGTGCAAATGGTGCAGCTCTGTACCTCTCAACTCTTTTTGTGATCCTATCGCATTTTGTGCATAACTACAACACACACAACCTATATGTCAGTACACCATCTAGCACAGGAAGGGTTAATGTAAGAGAACTACAACTTCACGCTTATGAACCATTCATGCCAGATTTGCACAAGCAAAAACCCAATAGAGCAATAAAGAATCTGGCATACAAAGGGTTAATGGGTACAAACTTGCACCCTACACTTATAACTGGTATGCTACAGTTTGCAAGTGAGGGCAACTACCATGACTGGTGGCACATTGGCCTTTAGCACGGCTTCCCGTCTGTTTCACATTCCTACACCCAAACTATTCTATAAAAGCATCTGGCTGCAGTAGACTAATCATTCTCAATTTCGTCTCCAGGTTCCCCATCTAAAAAAAAGAGGAGAATGATACATTGATTTGTCGTAGACTATTAGACTCTAATCATTGGTTTTGGATCAGAAATAGCCAACAGCCTGGAAGCCAGGCTATTTGTAACTAAACATAGAACGTGAACTTGAACGCAGCTCCCTACACAAACAATACCACAGCTTTAGCATTAGCCCTGACTTACAATACACAGAATATCCAATTGTCATCGAGCGATGATTAATTCTGATGCAGGGTGATTCACGGCCTCCTCTGCTGCCTTCTCCGCCACCGAATTCTTTTTTTATCCCCCGCCGCTAATCCCTGTTTGACGATGTATGTCAGGCGGAAGCAAGAGGAAGCCTAAGATAGGACGACAGGTCCTGTGGCTCACTCGCAGTCAGGGTCAGAGCACTGGCTTGAATCTGTCCAAAGTGCCCCTATCACTCCTCTGACAACCCCCCTCTCCTTCATATTCGAAACCTTTCCATGACTGCCCCTACACAAACCCAGCTTCCCAAAAGCTTTACAGTCATGGTCTGCCCACTGACTTGCATCTTTATGTCCAAAGTTCCCCTTTCACCCTCGGACCCCCCCTCCCCCCTCCATATTCAATACCCTTCTATGACTGCCCTCCCCCCCCCCCTTTCCAAAAGCTTCACACAGTCATGGTCTGCGCACTATACAGCTTTTCGTCCAAAGTGCCCTATCACCCCCATGACAACCCCCCCCCCCCCCCTTCCCTTTATAGACAACCAATTTTTAAAGGGCATATACTGTACTGGGAAGGCAAAAAAGCCTTCAAAATGTAATTGTTAGCAATCTTCCTGCCAATGGTCTTAACTTCATGTATTGTCTATTTTAGAAGCTTGCTGAAAGTTATTTGCCCTCAAATGATCCACATATGGAGTAATTAATGATTAATGATTAAATCCTCAAAATGTTCATCCCGCACATTTTGAGGATTTGTGATTTAATCACTCATTACTCCAAATGTAGATCATTTGAGGGCAAATAACTTTCAGCAAGCTTCTAAAATAGACAATACGTGAAGTTAAGACCATTGGCAAGAAGATTGCTAACAATTACATTAGTGAAGGCTTTTTTTGCCTTCCCAGTACAGTATATGCCCTTTAACTGTCTGTGCAATGAATTCCACAAGTTTAACTCCTTTTTTGCCAGGCTCTATACTACTCTATGAGAATCATGTGTTCAACACTCTTACAATGCAAAAATGCCTGAATGGCCCATAAAGAATTAACAGTAATTGTAGTCAAGGGTTAGGAATAACTGCTGGAGGGAGGGGAATGGGGGTGAAAGGACTTGTCAGGGTGTTAATAAGAGTTGAGGGCAGTATGGTCATCGCTGGCCAATTGCAAGAAGCAGCATGTCATACTATGCATCATAAACAGTAGGCATTCTCTTACATGCAACCATCAGTCAAACTCATCAAAATAGTGAAAGTAAAAACCTCAACAAGGAAGAGAGACAAGGGGGAGGGGTGCTGGGGAAGGGGAATAGATGTGCACAGCTTAACCCTTTTGAGTGCCAGACAAAATGGTGCTCTATTGGATTTGTATGTATACCAGTAAATTGTGAATGTGGCACGCAAAGAGTTAACAGGTGCCACTTAGTACACTGTACACCTGTACACCATACAGGTGACACACCGGCCCTCTTGCTTTCAACCACAGGCTCACTACAGTCAGATTCTATAACAAACTGGCAATGGAAATTCTATACCAACTCAACTCAACCTGTATCTTTGAATCAGACAGTGAAATCTTCTCTAAAAATGACAATATATATACACAAATACAGAAGCTTCCTCATACACTGAGACCAAGATTGATATGTACACTAGTATATCATTTACTCAAATGAGTGCTCTTTAAAACATGGTTATGTACACGATGATGAATGATTGATTGTCAGTCACCTACGGTAGATTTGGGCTGCCTAAAGCCACCTGTGGCTTATAATGAATAGTGTGGCCAGACTTTGATTTACATGGTAGTCTGTGTCATAACTCATCAATTTGCATGCAACATTTAGTCATGAACAGTGATAAGAAAGGAACACACAGCACCTGTATGCTGCACAAGCCAATCAGGTTGGCAGAGAATTCTTTCTGTACAGGAGTCCGTGTGCAGGCCGGCACCATAACTTTCAAGTCTTTAGAATAAAGCATATTTTCTTGTTTCATCTAAAAGAGCCGCTTAGGCCAGCCTTAGCCCTAGCCCCAAAAGGCGCTCAAAAAACTTTTACGTTACCCTTGTTTACACTGGTTAAAAAGTACCCCCATCAGATTATGGTCGAAGACTGAGTCATTTTGAGGTCAGACTCAAAACTTCTTTGTCCATAATATCTTTAAGTACCATGTGTATTTTCTTCACCAGTAATACACATAAATCCTATTGAGCAGCATTTGTCTTGCATTGGAAAGGTTAACTCTCTTATTAACATTGCCATGGAGATGGGATGTACATAGGCCAACGTGATTTCCATGGCCTGGTATTGTAAGGGTTAAAAAAATCAAGCTTGAACCTAGTCTGGAGGCTTTCATTTTTTATTGTAACAGGACTAACAGCGTTCGTAGAATGTCATGAGCTTGGCCCTGATCTTTAATTCAAAATGTGATACAAACTTGTCAGGTTAATGCCAAGGATGAGGCAGGTTCATCTAGGGGTACCGCTGTGGTTTCATAAATGCACCATTTCCTGAGCACCGTATTGTATTTGCAGAATTCAGCGTTATAGTAGGTTCATGGTATAAGACATGTATACGTAGGGGAAGAATGTTCCCTCTTTTGCATAAATACAGCCTGGGTTCCAAGCTGATGGAGTGCATGAAGACGACTAAGTCCGGTAACGTCTATGTCTGGGAACAAAGACTTCGCCCTGAGAGCAGCCAGCAAGTTTGGGAAGACATAGTTGTCAAAGAGAATACTGCATTTGTACTGGGAAGACAAAAAAGCCTTCAAAAGGGTGATCATGAGCAATCATTTTGCCAATGGTCTTAAATTCATGCATTGTCCATTTTAGAAACTTGCTGAAATTTATTTGCCCTCAAATTATCCTCATTTGAGGTAATTAGTGATTAAATCACAAATCCTCAACATTTTTTGAGGATTTGTGTTTTAATTTTGATCACTAATTACACTTCACAGCCTAGTACCTCGGATAATGTACGGGAAGAATATTCTCTCCATTGCACAGTGAGGCATGGGCTTACACTTTGATGGACATCTTTTGCACATGTGCACATCACATGAATCAATAAAAAAATGTATGAATTGATAGATGGATGAATGAATCGGTGAATCACAAAGTAATGAATGGCTGAATGGCTGGGAAAAAAAATAATAAAAAAAATTACCAGTGTACAGAAGAATATTATAAAGGAATTGTGATGACAGAGTAAATAAATGAAAGAATGAATGAATAGATATATATATAGATTCTAAAAATATTCTAAAAGATTAGATTTCTCTTTCTAACTGCATGTACTTTAATCTTTATGACTAGAACAACTTCTCACCCTCACAACTCATCCATGACATTGCCTGTTGTTCCTTTATATGTCACATAATATGCACACATAACATTGCATTAGTCATTCTCATGGGCAACTTCATCAGTAAATGAGACTGGAGCAATTGCCTGCTATGCAGTGCAAGCACACATGACATAGTGTTAATCTCTTAAAGGAGAGTAAGACCCTAAAAAGTACAGGTCTCAAAAGCTATCTAAAAAAAGACAATTTTTGGAAGTCAGAGAAAAATTTTTAAATGGTAAAAAAGGTTGTTTTTAGTAAAGAAATAATTTCAACTAGCCCTACCTAAGGTTTTGTAATGCACAGGCTCAATTTGACTCATTGAGTTATAAATGATAGCTGTCTTGCATGTATGGTGTGAGTACCATCCAAACACAATACAATGCAAAGAATGTACATTGAAGACAAGTTAGACTGGCAATGCAGGAATTGGGGCTTGTGGTAACAATTACAGAATAAATTTATAACATTTAAACAAAAATCATTCTTTTTGACTGATATCCTGTAATCCACTGCTGATCTTCTTATAAAATACAAATCATGGGAAAGGTTCTCCTTTAAAGACAGGGTGCAGAACAATGAAAAAAAATGTAAAAGCCCTGGAAAATGGAAGAAGAAACTTAATCCCAACTTCCCTCCTTATAACAGAACTGGAAACTGTTTTAAGCAAAATAATAGTGAGAGCTAGATTTTGAGGATGTTTTGGGCTGGTCGTCTGAAACCTAAAGCCTAGAAACCGATCGAAGACTGCTGTCACACCTGGTGTATGCATTCAATGGGAGCATGCCCACGGTGGGCGGGTGTCCATGCACCAACAGGGGCAATGGGATTGTGAATGCAGACTATGGCTGCTAGGTTTCAAACGTAAACACCAAAAGTGTTTCACTTTTCCTGAATAGATTTGAGAGGCTATGGCTGTGATATTTCACACCCATTATCGTTAGGGTGTGTTGCTGATTCCTATTGAGTTTCATGACTTTTTCAAATGGAACACCCTGTGTTTAAGAGCATGGAGCTTCCCGCTGACACCTGTTTTAATCCGTGAAGCGCTGTTATGGCAGATTCTTATCAGGCAGTATCATGCACTATTTTCAGATGTCAGTCAGAAGGAAGAGACGTGTTAACCCTCTAGACTCCATCCATTTAGAATCCCATGTCAATTACAACACAATTTATTGCCTATGGGACTGTGAGAGTCAAATGTGCATAGCATCTTGGCAGGCAGTTGCACTCCAGGAACTGTTAATCCTTGACATGTAATTACACATGGGAGGCCAAAATTAGACAGTATTTCCTTACAAAGAGGGCATGCTTAAAATTCCAAGAGTTCATGTCCATCCAAACCTGCAGGGTGTTAAGTCTTCTCTCAACTCAAAAAACTAAGAAAGATACAAATAGGTTTATCTCTTAAGCTCTTAAATATTACAACTTTGAACCCAGTGCACCATTTCCACTCTGTATTCTGTTCTGTTCATAGACATGCAGTTATGCCTAAAAACTTAGTTTGCTTGTACATAATATCATCACATTTGTGTACTTTAGTAGTACCAAAAAATATTAGACTTATTAAGTTCAGCAAGTTTCCTGGTGCAGGCAGTGCTATCAATGCAAATACTTCAAAAAAGTAAAAAATTAACTTCAGTAAAACTTTCTCAAATATCAGTTTATACAACAAATTATGGATAATTCTAATGTATCATAGAGAATGACAAACCATACTATTCATATCAATATAAAGCTTTCCAATCTAATTCTTTCAAAAGAGAGAAGACTTTGCTATATCATGGCAATATACTTTGAGTTTGATTGATTGCAAGTTCTCTGAAACAAAGATCGTGTCTGATTGACAATAATCGGTCTACTGAGTTTACAGATCACTGCATTTCTCTGTCAAAGCGTTCCACGAACTGACCAATGTTTGGAACCTGGAACATTAAACAAACCATCGTCTTGACATTTCTTATATCAATAGTCGTATGGGTGAGGATGGAGATCATCTGCTGTAGCCTTTGTCCTAGGCTGTGTGGTCTATTACTCTCCGATGCACTGCTGCAGCCGCAACTAAATCTGGACATGTCTTGATTCCTTCTTCCCCGTTTTCCTCCCCCCTCAAAGGGGGGAAGGCAAAGAAGAAGTACTAGCCTGATACATCCAGACATAGCTGTAGTTGCAGCAGTACTTGATATGAAAACAGACCTGTAGCCTGGATCCTAGGCTAGCTGTGGCACCATCATAGCCTTATCCATCTGTACCAATCCTGACTGAGTGTTGAGATTACGGGATAAACCATCTCCCTCACAGATGTGCGGTCCGTGTAAACATTCCTTGGAGATGACTGATGGGATTCTGCATCACTTTGATACTGTACAGGACTATGACTTAAGTCTCTCAGTATCATAGTTCAATGACATGTGTAATGAGTCAATGGGATTTTCTTTGTTCCGTACTGAGAGACTTAACGGTAGCATATCCCTAGCTTCTGCAAAAATCAAGAGGATCAGCATGGATGGGCAATGTACCTTAACGATAAATGCGCATTAAACCTAACAGACACAGCAGTACTTATCTTTCCAGAGAAATGAGTTTACTAACCTTGTTTTCATTTGAATTAACCCTTAGTCTACATTCACAGTAGGGCCCAAGTCACAGACCGTATTTCAATTGCAGAACAAAGTCTAGACCCTGGTACAGCGCTAATAGATATTATGGGCATCAACATGCGAAAATGGGAGAGAAAGTTCTCAAAGGCCTAGACAGCTAGCTTTGCCACAACAAGATAGGGTCTAGTTAGAGGTTATGAGATTGACAGAGCTAATCAATTTTGTACAAATACACATCATATAACCTTTCAAGAATTTGATGGTGGATGAACAGTCATCAAATCTCATACAGACACAGTACAAGATGAAGTCATCCGTGATGTTGCATTTTTTCCTGTCATGGCTTCAATGATTGTTTTATTCACCTTGGGGAAACTCCCCCCAAAACTCCCCCAAACCACAGACGTTTTCTCTAGAAGTGCTGTCGATGTCTTTTCTTTCTGAAAACCAAAAGCGTTTAGGATGTATTTTGCTATCATTATGGATGCTAGCATCGTTTGAGTAGGGAAATGACTGTATCAATTTGAGATGATTCTCTGAAATCAGACAAGAATAGGCTCCGTGGTCACAGCAGAATGACTCGTGTAGGTCCCATGGGATGTTACAATTAGAGCCTTGGTTGCTGCATACAAACATAACATGCACACATACAGTATGTGCACCATCTCCACAGAACCATATCAATGCTGGGTAAAGATCATTCACATAATAGTCCACCTCCTACCAGGTATCCATTTATACTCCTGGGTAGAGAGAACTAAATGTGGATAAAGTATCTTGCTGGTGGGATTGAACCTGGGACCTTGAGTTCTTCAGTCACATTTCACAACCACTACACCATGCCACCTCCTGACTCACAAACACAATTCCCATAGACCAGCAGAGCATCTGGCACACAAAGTGTTAAAGGCAATAATACACATTGATGTGCTTTGACATTGTCAATGACACGATAGGAGAACACTGGAAATATACAAAATTATTTACACAGGGGCGTACAGAAATATTCAAAATGTATCTCTGGTGAGCTGAATTTTCAGAATACTGCCCGAGGTTCCCACGAATACTAAAAGATTCAGATAATGCCAAAATGTCTACTTCTTCCCAAGTTCACATCATATGCATATATCAAAGATAATATCTCAATAAGAAGGAAGAGGCTTTAGTGAACAGGGGACAGTTACAATATTATATATTTTCATGAAAATATTCCTTTTCCAAGAATTTACAAGTCGTATCAGAATGTTGGAGGTACTCCAGAAAAAACAATTCAAGCACATCTAACCATCTGATGTTAGTCTAATAAAAACATCTATAGTGGTGTATGCGATTCATTTAAAAGTAGGGCAGGGCATGAAATGGCCTAGGTCTCAGGCTATAGATACATAACTAGGCGATAAAGTTAAATACTATTTCCCTTAATAATCTATATGATAATTCTCTTACACTAAACCAAATATAGACAATATCTTATGGATGAGGTGAGTCTCTTAGATTCGTATTGCTATAAGAAAGTTTTCTTGTAGCTTGTCTTTCTTCCATGTAAATATGAACAAATGTAAAATAATGAATGTCCTCTTGGAGGCAAGACTAGGCCTATACATACATCAATATCAAAATACAAAAGAAACGAAAGACGTATGAAAAGGAAAGTCGACCACAAACTGAATCAAGTGTCAAATATCAAAACACAAGGTGATCTTCAGTCATTCAAATATATCCAGTATTTTGCTTTTAAACGACAGTTGTAGATGGACATACTGTAGAAGGATGATACTGAAATGGTATGCTTTGATCAACAAATACACAATATCCCAGTATCTAGTTGCTATGTGGAGCTTCATTCTGCCATAGACAGTGCCACAGGCTGCAGCATTTCTTGGCAGAGCTTTCAGAAGGTGATCTTCAACAGGTTTGAACAACAAGAAGGGAATTATTTGGGTGTTTTATCTATAGATTTGTGGTTTTTACAATTAATTATCTGGATAAATCTGATTGATTGATTTACTGGTTCTTTCTCTCTGCTTTTTTTCATGCAACTGTTTCATGTTAAAAAGCAAAATACTGGATATATTTGAATGACTGAGATCGCCTTGTGTTTTGATATTTGATACGTGATTCAGTCTGTGGTCTACTTTCCTTTTCATACATATTTCATTTCTATTGTATTTTAAAGCCTTTTCTTCAATGCAAGTAACTGGTGTGTAGCACAAGCAATTATGAGCAAAACAGGCTCACAATATTTCTCTGAAATATTTTCACTGTCTTCGACACAGTTTACAATGAAGCAAAAATGATGGAAAGGGAATATTCAGCATCTTCTGAGAAGGAAACATATCAAGAAAGAACAAGGAAGAAGAGTAGGAGAGGGTGTGTGATGATCAGATCAAACAGAGACAGAGAGAAGGTGCAGGAGAGAGATGGAGAATGAGAGAGAGAGAGAGACAGAGAGAGAGAGACAGTCAGACAGTCAGACAGAAAGAGAAGGAGAGGGAGGGAGAGTCCGGAGAGAGTGTATGTGGTGATCAGGTCAAAGGGAGGCAGAGAGAAAGTGCAGGATAGAGATGGAGAATGAGAGAGAGAGGGAGAGCAAGAGAGCGTGTGCCAGACAGAAAGTAGTAGGGAGATGTGGGATGGGAAGAGGAACAAGGGAGAGACAGGTTACTAGAAAGAAACATACCCTGAGACGTGAAGAGAGATGTCTCCCATTAGAAGGCGGTCTCCAAGACAAATTCGCCTCTCTTTCTCCGAGGGGCTGATTCGGGCGTGACCCCCATGACACCACCAAACTCCAGTAATGTCTACACTTCTCTCTCTCTCTTCCTCTCTTTCTACCCTGGCTCTCACTGTATTTCTCACCCTCATTCTCTTCCTCTCTCATTATTCCCTCTTTCTCTGTGTCTTTACATTCCTCTTTCACAATATCACTCTCTATCCCTCTCTATCTTACACCATCTTCATCCTTTCTCAACTAATGATGTAAGGGCTTTGGCATTCAAAGACATATCCAGTGTACTTTTATTTTGATTCTTGGCTAAGATAGTCTTTCACTCTTTGTATTTTATTCAAGTGGAGCAGTGTGTTGGGGCTTTGAGTTCAGGAAAGCTATTAATTTAGGCATAAAATGTTGATTTCACTTGAAAATATTTCCCATCCTCTCTCTCTCTCTCTCTCTCTCTCTCTCTCTCTCTCTCTCTCTCTCTCTCTCTCTCTCTCTCTCTCTCTCTCAACCCAGGGTGATGACATACCCCCTAGTCCCCCAGGGAGGAACAAATCGGGGCTAGCTGAGTCATGATGTAGTGGGAGAGAGAAGGGATCCCCCTGCCCCAGTTTGCTGGCTGTACCAAGGATTACAGACAGTAGTGGGGTAGTGGATTCCTGGCTAGTACTACAATACCAGTGAGATATTCAGCAGTGCAATTGTACAGGATTCATTGTTCTACCAGGGAGGTGTAACCCTGGTTCTACTGAAGTTACATGGTGGTGCTACTACATATGCTAATGAGCATTGGGAGATTACACTGAACAAGTAGTTGAAATATATCATAAGCAAACTGGAGGCAGGGAGTTTGATTGGTAGTAAATGTACATGTATATCATTGGCTATAGTCAGTTAGTACTAAAATACCACTTAGATACATGTATCAACCAGAGCAAATATAGAGGATTCACTTTCTACTGAACTTCTATGGTGGTACTTTTTATATGTCAACTGTTCATATTGGGAGTATAGTATACACTCTACAAGAGGTTGAAATGCAACATAGCCTTTGTACTCGGTTGAAATAAATATAATTTGCTCATCTGTTACGCACATCATCCATTTTTACTTTTCATTGTCAGAAATAATTATTTCAAGGAGTCAATGCACACATATAGTCATTTCGACATGAGAGGAGGAGAGGGAGAGGGAGAGAGAGATGGAGAAAGAGAGAGGGAGAAATGAAGAGGATGAAAGGGAGAGGGAGAAAGAGGGAGAGGGAGAAATGGAGAAACTTGGAGACAGTGAGACAGAAAGTGAGAGAGGGGGCCACAGGGAGGAAGCAAGAGAGAAAATAAGTACCAAGATAGAAAGACAGAAAGATAGAGAGAGAGTAAATGGCATGGGGGAGGCAGACGAGAAGGTAGATAGAAAGATGGAGGAAGCAAGGGAGCATACCACTACACACTAAACATGGGAGCAGAAGGTAAGTAGAAACAGCATCAGAAAGTGAAAGAACGAGCAAGCAGTTGATAAAATGCCATGCTGAAAGAGAAGGCAAAATCCCAGACCATTAAAATAAGTCTTGGGGAAAGTCAGGATTTTGTTCTGTTGTAAAAATGAAGCTAGATACTAAGGAGGACACTGGCAAGTTTATTGAACTCTAAAGAGTCTGAGCTGGAAATCCTTGATGGGTCTATGGAATGTCCCATGTGTCTTAGTGAAGAAAAGTGATTTTATTTACGTCCTCGTGAACATTGCAAGGACATTTTCATGTGCATTTTTTCCATGTACACACTGTCAAAAGCAGGGTCAAAAGTGTTCATCTGTAGAACTTGCATTACATGGCATATATTTTGCAATAGCATTTGTCATTGTATTTGTACGTTTTTTTTTTTTAAATTGTGCACTTAAAGGTAACTTACATTTATAAAGAAGATTGTCTGTCTCATGGTGCACACTAACAATGAAGATACTGATTTGACTTAACTTTGAATGTCCTCTGAGAGATTGCCCTACAAACTCTGTGTGCACAATTGAAACAATTTTGGACTAGTCATACACACACATCCTATAGGCTATAGCCACAGAGCAGCGAGGTGTAGCCCGGGAGGTGTAGAAGCAGTTTATACACCACTGTTGCATTCAGGCACCAGGGCCATGTTCTTTATGTTTCCAATGATTATAACTCACCATCACTGGTACTCATATGGCAACAGGTGCAATAATGAGAGTTCATTGAATGTGGCCATGGAAGTTACCATTGATTATAAGTTACAATAATTGAAAACTTATATAAGCAACATGGCCCTGTTATATTCACAAACTCTGTATACAAAAATATATTCCGTCTGGCATGGAATGACTTAATCTTCCCTGATAAAGACCCTTCCCATTACAGTCACTGGTCATAAATGAAGCCCACGGACTGGCTTTGGTGGCTATTTTAGGCCAGATAAACTTTATGAAGAAACCATTAAAAGAAATGGTTGTTTACACTTATCAATCATGTGACTGCCTTCACCTCTGATTCATCATTCATGTTTATCAGCCAATAAAACAAAAATACTTCAAGGTTACTGAAATGTCCACTCATGCCTCTAATAATCATATCTCCTTTATCACTATTATTCATGGTCTATATGATTTCATATTCAACTGAATTGCAGTCATAGTTATTATATAAATATTGTTTTATTCTATTTGGGTTTACTGTCAGTCGTCGCCAGAACAGTCTGCACAACAACCTTGTGATGGTTTTGATATCTATTTCTGTCCATGCCTCCAAAGACTAATTCTACATGTGTAAGAATACAGTTTGCATAATGGCATTTGTTAATGTATTATTTTTACCCATAATATCCACATACACATACATGTAAATACAGTACTTTTCATATATCACCTATCATTTTACACAAACAACTTGTAACCAAGGTTAAGAAATTAACTAATATTGTAGACTTTTCAAGCCTGCTGTCCTAAAAGGAACAACAATGACACATGTAGTGCACTACACCCTTTGAAACCAATCAAGTTTCCAATGGGACTGCTAGTTATTTTCAGGGGGGGCTCTTTTGCACCCCCCCCCCCCCAATGTATTGTTTTCATTGCCTGTATCTCTGCAGGAACATGTTGGACAGTGGGAAGCATGAACCAGAATAGATTCTTCTATCAGGGACTCAGGGAATGTGGCATTTGTGCAGGTATGCTGTCTTCCTCTGCAGTCAGCAAGGTATTCAGATTCCATGAGTCACAGAGTTTATTGGGGACTTCTTCAATCCAACCCGCCCCCCCCCCCCCACCCCATCCCCTCCCCAACATCCTATTACTCTCTCTCTCTCTCTCTCTCTCTCTCTCTCTCTCTCTCTCTCTCTCTCTCTCTCTCTCTCTCTCTCATTCGCTCTTTCCTCTTCTCCCCTCAAACAAAAATAATAAAACAATTTTTTTTAAGAAATCCCCCTCTATTTCCCCATCTCTCTCTCTCTCTCTCTCTCTCTCTCTCTCTCTCTCTCTCTCTCTCTCTCTCTCTCTCTCACTCTCCCTCTTTCTCTCTCTCTCTCTCTCTCTCTCTCTCTCTTTCTCTCAGTCTCTCTCTCTTTCTCTCTCTCACTCTCTCTCATAGACACGCACACATACCTCATACCACATCCTCAGCCCATTCCTTACCCCTCCCACCCCCACCCTCCTCTTTTGTCTCCTTCCTCTCGCCTGCGCAACATTTGATCTTCATAAAGTTCACATGAGTGTACCTGTTTTATATTTAGCATCCTTTTCTAGGTTGCAGAGAAATGGTAGAGGGATTATTCCCTACGTGACGTGAGCGATGTTCCATCTCCGAGCAATCCACAGCCTAGCAACTAGGCTTCTGTTTGATGCATTGCTTCAACCACAACTGATTCTGGACATTTAAGGCACATTGAAACAAAAGTGGCTTTCTGCTATGTACTGCTTAAGAAAATGTCTTATTTGGCCTTTCAGAAAACTTCTCAATTCTGGCAAAGCGGCTGACCACCTTGGTTTTCAAAGGTCAGTACATAAAGAGATTGCCATGCCTTGCCGTGACGTGACAACATTGACGACAAAGTACAAGCAGTGAGGGGCAGGAGCAAACAGCTTCGGTGTGAATATAGCAGAACATTTTTTCTTTGGATCCCCTCATAAAATGGGAGAAGGGAATATAGTCTAGCATGTTCAGACCTAGTTGTGGCTGCCACAGTGGATCAGAGAGAGAGAGGCAGAGGACACAGCCTGTAACTTAGTCTAGGCAATCCACATCACTTCATCCCCTTGCTTTCCCCTCTTTTCTTCAGTTCCTGAGATGCAACTATAAATATTGCATGATAAACTTAAAACAAAGGACACATCCTCTGTATTCCTACTAATTTATAGCCATATAAGGTCTACATTCTCATTTGGTCTAATCCTGATTTCAAGCCAAACCTCAGAAATACAGTGAATTTGATTAAGTAACTGTAACCACCACACCACCCTTTCAACTTTTTGAAAGATTATCTTCACCTCATTGCTCAATTTACTCTCACTTTTGTCAACAAATCGCAAACAAGGGCATACAACATTAATGGTTCAATATTAGCTTGATTTTTAACTCCTTCTATACTAAGCAAATGGCTTTTCAAAAGGTATTGCGTGCAAACTACTGATGCAAATCAGTGGGAGTGGCAATGGAGTTAAACAGGCGGTTAGCGCTGAACAGCGGTCTCAGTCCCGCACCATCCACAGCAGTCTCAGTAGGCCCAGCTGCTACCGATCGATTGAAGAGGCGGAATTCAAACCAGATTTTTTGTGTGTCAAGTGCAGCTAGGAATCAGACCCTTGACCTTTGACCCCAACTGTCCTCTCCCATTGACCTAGCTGCTGATCACCTGCAGCTTATCTGGACTGGGAATCTTGAGGAGCTGGGAAGAGTCTATGTAGTCTCAGTTTCAGGCTGTGCCATATGTTCCATTTCTTCTTCATATGCTTAGCCTGGCTTCCAGCATGTTTTGGCATTCCATCACCAAACTATTCAATAAAGGGGTCTGGCTGCAGTAGACTAATCATACACTACAGCTTAAAGGAATTGGCATAGGGAAAGGGAAAGGGAATAAAGGGAAGGGCCGCAGTTTTGAACGGTGGTATATTTTTTCCAGTTCAGCGTGAAACATGATGCTTTTTAAGCTTAAGCGTCATGTTTCATGCTGAACTGGACAAATATACCGTGGTTTAAAACTGCAGCTCCTTCCCTTTCTTCCCTTTCCCTTTGCCAATTCCTTTGAGCTGTTGTGTACATGTAGTCTATTTGGCAGACCAAGTTATAATTGCAGCATTTACTTGGAGGAGAAACCAGTACCCCACAACCTAGAATGTAGGCTGAGTATATATCAGTGGAAGAAACGGCAGTTGTATTTTATCGGTGATACTTTACTGAATTTGAACAAGAGGGATTTTTTACTAAAGTTGCCCAGTCCTACTTATCTGAGCTTGGAATCTTGAGGAGCTGAAAAGAGAGTATTGTGTAGGGGTGGAATAAAGGGCACTTGTTTTATATCCATGGTAACAAATTTGAATAAAAGCTGTTTTAAAGGGTCATTTCCCCAAGAAACATATCTCTTTTTATAGAATACAAATAAAAAAAGCGATGGTATACAGAACAAAGGGAATATGACCTCCTATGTGAAGTTTCTACCAAGCACAGCATCATTTAGAAAATAAGTCAAACCAAAATAAGTCCATTGTAATCACTGTACAAGAACACAACTATTCATTTCCAACAGATATAAATTGACCTCTTGACTTCAAACACGACAAATGAAAATTTTGAGAACTGAAAAAAGGGGCTGTAGACTTTAAATATGCTTTTCATTTTTTTCAGATGGTATAATTCTATCATTTCAGGGAGATTGATAATGAGTTTGAATGACAGAGGCTGCAAGGTTAAGTAGGAATCTCTTTTTAGTCTGGGTCATTTCTAATATCTTGTAACAATTCTCTGTGTAGTCCTCACTATGGTTGTTCCATTGTAATAAAATCTCTTTGCAGTTCGTTTTCCTAAATGTGTTATTTTGCATAGAATTAAGAAACGACTCTGAAGTAAATAGTTGAACCTAAACAGCAGAACAACAATACAAAATGTGATTTATGGCCTGATTGGCCAAGTTTAAACACACTATTATTCTCAATTAATCATAGTATCAAAAGGCCACAAAATAGTAAAATAATCACCATTATTCATTCTCTTATCTTCCAAATCTAAATACAATTTCCATCTTATCTATCAAAGCCATCAATATAATTTAGTGAGTTGTTACCCCCTCAAGCTTCCAGTGAACTGTGCACCTAATCTGTTTCTTACTTTATTATTTCACAAAGCTTTGGAACCGCTTCATATTCCATTTCTCACCACCTGTATGTTCATATTCACTGCTCTTAAACCCCAAGCTTCTGATTTTCCTTAAAGGTAAAGGATATAGTAGTGGTAATGATAAGAGGCCATAGTCATGACAGAATCAGTCTGTCATCCATACCGGCTCCTGATTTTTGTTAAATCTCTAATCCAAGTCTGGACATGGAGACTATTCCTCCTTAATTATTTCTCACAGAAGCCAGAAAGAAAGTGCTAGCCTTAGCCTCCAGACTCAATTCTAGTTGGAAGCATGGATAAGAGAAAAACAACCTCCACAGCCTAGAACCAAGGCTATCATAGAATCAGACAGACAAAAATCACAGGTTTTCTTCTTCTTCATCTTCTCCAGCTTTTCACACCCAATCTCCTTTTGTGCCAAAGTGTGCAAAATAGGTAGGAAAGCCTTTTATCCCTCTTCATGAAAAGGAAGAAGTAAGTTGTTTTCTTGAAGGTACCGGGTACAATTACTTGGACAATTCTTTGCCTCTCTGAGGAGGCTGGGTGGTCCATGTATTGAGTATTCATACTGACCAAGGTTACAGATTCATTTCATGCACAAGTATCTGGGGACCTGGTTTACATGACTGGCTCTAACAATATCTACACAAGCAATGCTTATTTAGTAGAAGGGCATTTCATAATAGAAATAATCAATGTGCATGGATGTTATTTCACATGTATAACAACAGTGTATACATATTAAGTACCTTTTTTCTATTGCTGGTATTCAAAATTTTTTTACAATGATGCAGGACTACTTTCCACCTTCCGTAACTAAATTTCTGTCCTCTGTTCATAAGCCACATTTTTGCTGACCTTTTCCTTTTTTCAGGTCAACTGTTTCTTATCCTTCACATTTTCAGGACCTTGTAGAATTTCACAGGGGCATTTCAATTTCCCCCTCAGTATAGCATCCTGGAGAACCTCTTATATTGGTACTAAACAGTAGGATTGACATATAACTGTCTCAAGGGTTAAATTGATATCTCATCCTAGATTAATGAGAGTCATCTTAGATCAAACAAGAAAAAACATAAACAAATAAGTAAAACTTTCCCTCCCAAATAGAAGAAGTCATTTAACAAAAGTTGCAAAACTAATCCGTCACATTTAGGAAATGTTGCAAATCTAGCATGAACAGGTTATTTAATAAAACTATTTATGCAGTCTTCTAGATAGCTCTGTCTTGACAATAATTGTGTGCGCTTATGTCACAAGTCTCTATGCATGGTATTGATAACAACATCATAATTTGTGCCTTTCAGTAAAGGTAACTGCAGAATTAGTAATCACACTAATATAGACACATCCTTAAGCTACAATACGTGACAATAACACATCATTCTCTGCTCTTGCCTTGTCTTCAAAGTCTGTTTTTTCTTGAGTCTTCTAGAGGCTACCATGACAGCTTTCTCACCACACCAGACATACACAACAAATTGCATTTAGAAACGGAATCATTGCTGATGAAATTATGCAATGAGTCACGTGGGGCCCTTCCTCTTATTCCCTCTTCAAACAAGTCAAGTCCTGTGAAGAATTATGTTTCAAGAGTCTGTTGTTTTCCTAAAAATAGTGGCCTCCCCCTTCCTTGCCAGATGTAATACGTGCTCTGCAGGGTTTATGTTAGGTGTGCCTTGTATTATGCATGCTAAAGATGGAACATTGGCTCATCCCAGTGAAAAAAATGACACTAGGAATCAGGGCAATTTAGCAATAATGCTAAACAGGATCCCCCGCAAATAACAAGAGAACATGGCCCTGTTGCATAAAACTTACCATTGATGGTAACTTTGATGTCAATGACGACTTCTACAGAAAACCCTGAATTTGAGTGATGTTACCATGGTAGTTACCATTGATGACTGAGTTACCATTAATGATAAGTTTTATGCAACAGGACCCATATAAATAAATCAAATCCTCATAGATATAAGACAGTTGGGTGTGTTGACATCAGGACCCTGTTGCATATTTTCCATTGTTACCACTGTTACATACCACTAATAATAACTCCTATGGTAGCAGCCAATGGGCTTTCAGCTTTACTGCTGTTGCTAAATGTTGAAAATATATCTGCAACATGGCCCAGGTTTGCACAAGACCCCCCCCCCCCCCCCTCCTCCCAGAAATTGATTTTACTTTTTTCCCTAGCAAATTAATTTTTCTCCCTATGTGACTTTATAAAGATGTAAAGGTGAGATGAACATTTAAAGAGCAGTCCACGTTTCTCAGCCCCTGTGAAAATCCAAACATTCTGACTATTTCATAAATTCACAGGATGAAGCATGCTATCTTTAACTACTGGGTGTATGCCTAAAATTACTTTGTAAAATTCTGACTATTGTTATGAATACATGGAGCTGTACTTTCAGAGGTCCACATTACAAAATATGTCCTTTAGTTTAATAATCTAGAAGATCAAGGTAATCTGATCCCTCCCTTTATAAATGCTGCTGATGAAGACCCCTCCCTGGAACCCCCCTCCCTCTAGGCTCTCGTCAGAAGGTGAAGCGAAGGTCCTCGTTTCAGTCAAGGCACAGCACCCTCCACACACATCCTGCCCAACCATTGGAATCATTGGCAGTTTCAAGCGAAAGCCAAAAACATGAGTGGAGCGGATCGACCCTGACATTTTAAGCAGTCCTTTGTATCGCACGTTATTTGGATATATTGTTGGCTGTTCTGCCAAGCACTTGGCTGACGTTTTCAGCAGAAATCTGCAATCGAACGGATCTCATGTTCCAACACATAAACATGATCATCCATGGGAGGAAATAAGGACTCACACAAATTTTGATTCTAATCCCTTGCTATGAACATAGCTCAATCAAGCTACTCTCATTATATATACCTATACAGTTTGTTAGTACTAATTTCCATGAAATCTATTACAGCCATTTGTGTTCACAAATGAGATAAACCTATCAACATTGTCATATCAATCTTTATGAGCAATGTTCGGAGCCAAATAGGTTGATATCGAAATTAAAATACTTATCAAATGATTTTGCTGAAATGGACTGTAGGTATGAAGTAAGCTACCATGCATGCAAATTTAAAGTTTGTGTTTAAAACAAATCATCTTCATCTGAAACAACTATTTCATTAAAACTTAATCTTGGTGGCTTTGATGATGTGGCACTGCATTCTACTTTTACCAAGAACCCCTCTTGGTTATTATCTTTTTCACTATTTTTGAAAATATATACACCATCCACCTCCTTTTAAACTTACAATGTCTTGTTTGGATATGTGAACTGAGATCCAGAATTCCTCTGTCTCTTTGCTCATGGCTTTGGTGTGGCAGACTCAGAAGATGACAGATGGAAATTGCACACAAGGCTACCATAGAAGGTCCATCTCCCTGTCATAATGTCACATGTCTATTGTGGATATGATACATACCTCACCTCAAGTACATGTACATCTTCTTCCAAGTAGAAGAGGGTGGAGAGAAGGAAATGAAATGGAGGTCAAAAGCTAAGAAGAATTGCCCGTGCTAAACCATTCTTTCCTGTGGAGACATAGATACAGTTATCACGTTTTGTGTAACCTAGGATACACTTTTGAACACCTGTCCTTTCCTTCTTGTTGTTCATCTGAAGCACGGAGTGTGAATTTACTCTCTCCTGATACTTGGAAAGCAGTATGAGGTATAAAACATATTCAAGCAGGGAACGTTCTCACTGCCACAAAACCAATGAAGTCAGTGCTGCAGCCTAACAAAGATGAACAGAGTCATTATCGTATACCAAATTCACTGGCCATGGGTACAGAATGCAGACTGCAGAGTACAGTATGGAAGGACAAGGTCAAATATAGCCACTTCCTCTTAAAGTGACCACCAACTGGTACCCCAACGATCACCTTGACTCCTATTCCTCGTGGGGTAGGGGAGCACACTGGGCATGGGTTCTCTTTCCACAAAGTGGATCATGAAAATGAAAAATCAATTTATTAACTCCTTCAGTACCAGTCAGACTAAATGGTATTCATGATGATGGGTGTGTGCATACTGTTAGTGCAGGTAGGCAATAGTTGTGTATATCATATTCCATTAAGCTTTTTTGTGTCTGACAAAATGCCTCTCTATGGGATTTGTGCAGATTACTTCTGCAAAAATGCATCAATGTTGCATAAAATATCAAGATGTTACAGGGATGATTTTTTTTAGATAACTATTTTTTTCTAGCAATACGCTGCAAACTTTAATTTCACTTTAATCATTTAATAGAGAAGGTCAGTATCCAATACATTTCTTCTCTGATATTGGAGAAGGTTAGTAGTAAAGTCTTTCGCAGGTTGGATACCAATATACACTAGACTATACTCTAACCCTTCCTCAGAAATGTGAGCAAAGCCAATGCATTCTATTCTGCACATTTCTTTTTTTTTTTATCCTTCTGTTTTCCAGTAATATGAGACATGTATACATTTGAGGCTGTAGCCTACACAACAGCTCAAAGGAACTGGCAAAGGGAAAGGAAAAGGGAAGAAAGGGAAGGAGCCGCAGTTTTAAACCGCGGTATAATTTGTTAAGGTGTGCACTAAACATGATGCTTTAGCCTAAAAAGCATCATGTTTCATGCTGAACTGGACAAAATATACCGCAGTTTAAAAGTGCAGCTCCTCCCCTTTCTTCCCTTTCCCTTTTCCTATGCCAATTCCTTTGAGCTGTAGTGTATGTTGCTTTCATATACATGTAGTATGAATATGATATTTCATACAATAGCATACTATGTAAATCAGACCTGTCTGTGCCAAGGATTTTTTTTTTTACCCACACCCAAAAAAATCCTGGTGGGAACCCTCCATATCATTGTCTAAGTAAGATTATCATCAATGTTTAGACCATGAGGGATTGTACTGTCATGATTCTCAAATACCAACTTCATGAAACAGTAATGGAGAAGCATGTTATACAGTACTCAGCATACCAATTTACAGCAGTATAAAATTATGTGTGGCTTTCTTCCCAAGAAAGAAACATTTGCGTAGCAAATCAGTTGCTGTAAATAAACTCTTTTCTGTCTACGAGACCAAAACTATCCACCCAGGTACATCAAAAGCCCATACATGTACCTTTGCATGTATACATGCACTATCCAGATTGATTGCTGTCGACTGCACAGACATGACAGTTTCAATTCCTTGACTCTCAAAATTGGCTTATCCTCCTCACCCTCAAGGAAACAGATGGCTGTGACTCGCCTTCCAAAAGCAAAAGCAGACAGGTCTAATTTTACCCAAACTCTATCGTTTTCTGCTCATTTTAAAACAACTCAAGTGCACTTACTGTACTCAGCACCTACGTTTGTTGGATGTCGCGTAGTTTATAAAAGTGCAGGAAAACAAGTAAGGTAGAAATGAAATGAGTATCCAGATGGGTCTTACTTTTATTTGACAAACTTAGATCTATCTTCAATAAAGCAACTGAAATTGCTTGTTAAACACAGCAGATTGAAACTTCAGACCCCCTTTGAAGATGTGTATCTTCCTCTGTAACTCTCACTCTAAATCTCTCTCTCTCTCTCCCCCCCCCCCCCCCCATTTTTATGTTTCTCTCTTTCCCTCCCCAAATCTCTCTCTCTCTCTCTCTCTCTCTCTCTCTCTCTCTCTCTCCCTCTCTTTCTCTCTCTCCTTCTCCCTATTCGTTTATTGATGTTGATGTGATTCACAATGTCAAATGCATGATGCAGAGCTGTCCCAATAATTTGAGCAGGTCAAAATGATGTCAAACTACACTGTACAGATCAATAGGGTGTATGTACCATCAGATTACAACAACAAAACGGATGTGTCAGTGTTACCATTCAGTACACAGAGGAAGAGATAGTATCAGCCTACACTCAAATACAAATGCAAATTTGTACAAATGTGTTTACACAAATCATTGAACTACACCACAAATGTGTGTAAACAGAGGTGGGTGGCTGCTCCAGATACACCAGATAAATTCTATGAAGTTTTGTTTGCAAACGTATTTCCGGTATAATTTTTTGTTTAATCACCTCTCGTCCACATACAAAACTCTCGCAACTTTACAATTTATCCAGAGTTAGCAGGTTTTGATGTACATGTGCTCTAGTTTCAGATGTCAGCAAACTCAGGGCTTAGAAATCAAACCACTTTCTAGGAATTACCTAGGCAGTCTGTAAACATACAAAAACTGTACCAAGAACAGTTTTCCAACTTTTATGATAGTAGCTCACTTTGAATAAATTATGATGCCTAACATGCAAGAACATAACATTTCTTCAAACGGAAAGCAGTAGATTTCATGTTGAACATTGAGTTTGATACAACCACGACTTGGCAAATAATTCACAATTCTAGACATATTCAATAAAGTACAGGGCCAAAAATAGGTCATCAAGTGTCTAGACAAAAATCAGTCTCGAATATCTATAAAGCTGAACAAACATTGTAAACTTTCATGAACACCAGGTTCCTTCAATGTATTGCAAAAGATTCATGTCAATTCCCTTTGAAAACAATGTATAGCCCATGCTATTGCTGAATAAGCCATTTTTTGTAGTGTATTCACAACTTTTTGCTATAAATAGTGATTCAGTTTCAATGGGTGGAAAGCATGGTGAATCTGTCAGTTGTTGCTACTCGGGCAAAGCTTAGACAAACTTTGGGCTTACCATTAGTGATGTATTGTTTGAACCTTGTATGCACCAAATTTCATACATAACGAAAATGGTATACAGGCTTAAATGTAGTTTACTCCTTTAAAACCTTACTGTGAGCATTTTAGGATACTTGCAGGTGTATGATCTGCAAACAGGAGGCAGTGTGAACTTCACAGACTAGAGACTACATTCTATTTAAGAATCTAATTACGTAGGGACCAAAAACATCCGATCCTGCACTTCACTCAGTGATGCCTTGTAGTTTCAGCAGAATGCAGAGTCATGCGTACACCACAGGTGTCAAAGTTGTTCTGTATCACATCTAGCCTGGTTACCAGGCTGTTGGGCATTTTTTTTTTCCAAATTACAATAAACAGGTCTAGCTGCGGTAGACATGGAGAAAGGGGGGGGGGGGGAACTGTACCTGGCTGATATATTCCTGTGGCTAGGTGAACATAAAATTACTATTTTCTTTGAAATTATGCACGGTACATTACAAGATCCAAGTGTTTATACGATAAAGTGCTCCCCACCGCCCCCCCCCCCCTCCTCCCCATTATTGTGGCTTCATAAACCTTTATTTTCATTGAGCCAAAGTCTACATTGCCTCCCACAATCAGGGATGGGACCCCTACTCTTACACCTGTATTAACCCTTGGCATACTGGGGTAGAAGAAGTCACTGTACAGAGTCCATGTGGATGAGATGAAATTACTAAGTCAATGTGTTAATTCTAATGCTTTGACTGGTGGCCTTGACAAAAAAAAAAACATACAGGAGATGTCAGACTTTACTGCAGCATGAATCCAATCAGGAGGCAGTTCAATACATGATTTTATAATCATATTGTTTCAGAAGTGTTCCACATCCCAATAAACTGTGATTATATTTACATTGTATGACCTCTTTTATCATGACAGTTCACTGTTTGTTTTGTGTGTGACCCACAAAGAGCATTGCGTGTGGAGGATGCATCATTGCATGTTCCCTTTGTTCATATAAACACACCTCTAAATACAATGTACACATCAAACATGTATACTGTACCTCTTGCTAGCATAAAGAAGCCTATATTGTACAATATGGCCATACAGCCATAAGGGGAAGAATCACACATTTTCACTGTTTTTCAAATCTGAGCCCCCGTTATGAGTTTCGATTGATTGCATCCTAAACTTGTGATTGACATCAACTGTAACATATTACAGTAGAGATATGTGATTAGACTTGCGATCAATTCAGATCGATCAAAACTCTTTACAAGATGTAGGGGGCCCTGGTATCGTGAAACAAACCCACTGAACTGACTCAATTGCATCACATCTATCCTCCGAGAACAAACTGCAGGTGCCACATTGCCCTCAGCCCCCCTGTTATATGTTTACTAGTGATTATATCAGGGATATGTCGCTAACGTCTTGTGTGCATACACGCAGGGAAAACATTAATTCAACATTTGGGGGGGCTACTTTTGAGCACATTCACCATTTGGCTATGATTTTACATTGCATCTATGATAATTTTGGGGGGCTCTTTGAAAATTTTCCAGGGCTTTTTTAGGCATTTTGGGGGCAAAATCGCCCGAGCCCTCTGGTATTTTTTCCTCTGCTTTTATGTATGATATAGGTGTGGGCGTGGGCGTAGGTAGTACTGCGTAGTTATAGGATCAAAGCTGTTCTGGTTCATTGGGGCTGGGGGCGAGCTATGTTGTGTTGGGCACATACAGCCACCTCGGCACAACAGAAACATTTACTGTTACATTTGGGTCGAGGTCACAGGTCAATAGGTCATGACCTTGTCGTCGTGATAGGGGCCCCAGGGGAGCACGTAATTACATCACAACATGGCAGCCTTTCCTGCTTTCCTGCTCATGTAGGGCTGGTTGGTTCACACGCATCCTGTTTGTGCTGTTTACACACATTCATAAAGTACCATGCCCTATTCACACTTAAACACAAATTGACATTGCAGTTTATGTAACATCCTTGTCCTATTTCATGCCTAGTAAATAAACATCATGAAGAAAGTTAACGCTTTGAGCACGTTCAATCATAGCAGTCTATTGATAATTCATATACGTAAGTGGAAAATAACGAGCATAGATATTGTGGTTGACATAATGTACGTAGATTGATGTAGTAGGGATACATGTACAATGTAGAATACATACCGTACACGGATGTCTGGCAGGAAAAAAACACCATGCATTCATAAAGAGTCTGTACAGTATGTAGATGACATCATATAATGCATCTTACAGGCACACTATGTCTGGGACTAAGCAGACTTCCGATGCCCCCAGAGCGCTGGCTTGACACGAATGACAGGCTGCAGTCCGAGGGAAGGGGGGGGGGGGGGGGGAGCAGGGCGGGATGGGAGATAGATGATGAGATAGATAGATGAGCAATGGCAGCCATAGTATGGTGTCCTTCAAGCACCCATCATTTGATGATTAAAGCTTTCCTCTGCCTAACAGTGAGGGGGTTTTGTCACCTGTCGAGCCCTGGTCAAACTCCTTCTGGCTGGTCTTGATCAGTGCACAGCGCTGACTGTACCATGTCACTGGTAAATGGTATATGGACATATGCCTAGTTAAATACATTAAATGAGGCTTTCTATATTTTTCACAGATAGCTTTTTTACCAGTATCTATCTTTCCCTTTATCCTTAAAATTGGAAGAGCAAGACTTTTATACAGGGGCTCATAAACACATACTGCACATACTGCCCTAATAGTGTCTGAAAAAAATTGTTAGTACAGCTTCTCTCTGTACTTGTGACATCCACAGGAACAACTCACATTTCCCAGATGAACAACAAACTGGGAAATTCATTTCCATCGTGCCCCATGCAAACGATGTGATAAAAGTTCGCGGCTCTTGCCTACAAAGGGCCAATTGCATAGCAATCATAGATTTTGACAGCTTTGGCAGGGAACTTTTGAAAGAGAGGGAAATTTTCATTTCCTGTAGTAATCTCAAATAGCAGTGGCTTGGAGCCAGCCTATGTTTCTATTCCATGGTTTCCATTTCTCTGCCCCCCCCCCCCCTCTCTCTCTCTCTCTCTCTCTCTCTCTCTCTCTCTGCATTTATCTACTGTAGGTCTGTATAATTTTGCAACAGTTCTTGTATGCTGCACAGGACTTTCTCTTCTGTGGGGCTAGTGAAAGGACGTTTACTGTATAAGCTGTGAAAGTCTTCATCTGTATTTTACATTCAGAAAGGCCTTGAAAATACTTCTTCTTAGCAGTTTGAAGATTTTTCTTATATTTCTACATGTTCATGTCTTCATAATTGTTTATTAAAGTTCGTAATCAGATTTCCATCCAGCACTCATAACACATGTTAATTTTATCACTAGCCTCATAGTTTGTGTCAAAACAAACAAATTGTCACCCAAGAAGGCTGAAATTAAGATACTAGTTCCCACATATAAAAGGACAACATTAAAAAACAGTAGCAATACGATATTACCGCCAAAATAGGATACACCTGCCATAGTTTGTATCTAAAATTCTGTATTACCTGTTGTATATCACTGAATTACAAAGTTATTTGTACAGGACACTACTGACAAGTCAGGCTGTGGTCTAACTACACAACACATATTTTGAGACGGTATCAACATCAAATCTGTGGATGGAGACTACATACGTGTGTATGTAGTTGCCTCCTCCTGTTTCTGTGTCTGATTCGCTGGAAGTTCCTAGGACATGATTAGTCGCATCTCATTCATCAATTCCCCTCCGCCATACAGCAGCCTGCAGGATGCAGCGAAGTACATTGACTAGGAGTGGGCATCCATCGCAAGAATCGCCATCCTGGCCTTGGCCCGCACAGAAGACGAAGGCGCACCGCACCCTCTTTAACATGAATCACATCGGGCACTCAGCGATTCACACATGCAGGCTTTTAAAGTACGTTTTCAGAGAATGTTGGCATTGTAATGAATGCCACGGCATGATACTCAACTGTAGATCACCTCTTGAGCATTTGTACTCATTGTGAACAAGAAGTCTTGCTATGTATTTTCTGGCATTGACACATCATAGACAAAATCAAGACATTCCAGGGTTTGTTGCATTCATGAGGCAGAAGTATAGTTCTAAATCATCTCTGAATGTGAACACAGCCTGTATCAATTGGGCGATAATAATCCTCTGGAAAGAGAATAGTTCATATTATAAAGTAGATGTGAATTGCAGGATATAAGCCTGATATTCATCATCATCATCATCATCACCTGTTTATAGCATACAAGTACTTTTACTTGTCATTCAATAAGATTGACCACTTGTCAAAGCATATATTTTACTTACTTAGAATAAGATCTATAAGCAAACGACTGTATGCTATGCATTTTAGTGCTTGTACCTCAGCATGTTGAGGCACATAATTTATTCTGTAATTGAATTGACCGTGTGAAACAGTTTCACATGCTACTGAATCATTCATGTTTTCTTGTTATCTTTCTTCTTCTTAAAAATTATCTTCGCAGGCATGCCCTCCCCTGATAATCAATAAAAGTGATGATACAATCAGTATGAGTCTATGATCATTTCCAATAGGAAGTTTGAAGACAGATGCGTTTCCTGCAAGATCAGTTTGAGATTAAAGGGGAGAGCTAGACCTCTTGCACAGTGTGTTATTCCGTCCTATTTTCTCCCTTTACTTAGCGTATTAATCCAAAGTAATCCTGAAGTGATGTTTACGGAGCCCTGTTTTTCTTGCAAGGGGTGCTTACGAATCTCACATAATAACTGGATATTACAGCCAAGTCCTTTGTATGGGTGATCTAGCACGGATGGGGGGAGCTGTAAGAACAGCCTAGTGTGTTTCTTTATAGCATAACAACACTCGCAAGTAGGCGGGAGTTGAGTATTAAGTGCAATAAAAGGTATAAGCTGAGGTACAGCCACTCTCCGTGTCCCATTACTTTTGTTGAAATCTCTCTCTTTCTTTTCCACCACCAACACCCCTAACTCTTAAAAATTTGCCCTGTAAAAACATGTTGGTGCTGTTTATGTTGAAAAGAAGCAAGGGAAATCTAGTGGGAAATTGAGAATACAGTAACAATTTCGTACCTTCACTTAGGTAAATCTTGTACCCTGTACCTTCCAAAATTATTATGGAACTTATTATGGAATACTACATAATCATAATCACCTCTTCTGGAATATCATATAAAAATCCTGTCTATAATATATAAATCTACCTACTTGTGTGCTAAGCACAGAGCTACGTGACACACTTGATCTGTGTATGAAATGTTCAACTATTCACGCACTTCAGTTTCACTTGTGCTTGAAGAATATCCAAAGAACCAACAGAGCAACATTTTATCCTACACTGTATATAGAAAGAGGTATACTGCAGAGTGTTCATGTGTTTCAACTTCAATTTTAACCACTTTTATATTGCTTGAACCATTGAGTCACTGCATGTAAATGATAAGGTAAGACTGAGAAGTACAATAATTTATAGTCAAATTCACATCCACGTAATGGAATGGTTGTGTAAGGCTGGGCAACTTGGTATTGAGGTGCAACCTGATCATAAAGACTGTCCAAGGGAGACAATATATGTGTGTTTTATGAACAGGTGGTCTTTATGTACAAGTTACTTTAATACATGTTTCAGTGAGAAACATTGTCCATGTGAAACAAAGAATGTAGTCTTTATAGGAAAGTCGGCTTTCTGCAGACCTGTGGGTTTCCTTGCACCAACCTGCTGAACTATTGATGGGCAGCATCACAGTGTTTCCACATTTACAAGCAAGCCACTGTTTTTTTTGTCAATAACAAACTGACATAGAACTACATGAGCTATAAATCACTGCATGTTCATGATCTATTTACAGATGCATACTGTAATGAATCTGATCTGTCCTCCAGCTAAAGTTGGTTAGTCTGGCTTCCAGGCTTTTCCTAATTTGTTATCCAAACTGAAAAATAGAGTCTGATATTCTAAGACTAGTCACTGTATCATTCTCCTCTTTTCTCAGTCCGTGCAGCAGTGGCAAAAAATTAGAATGATTAGTCTACTGCGGGCAGACCCATTACTTGAATAGTTTGGTGGAGAAATGGCCAAAGGGCCTAGAAGGCAGGCTAAGGTTGGCAAAGTCAAACACACCTGACAAGTGCAAATTCTCATATCCCTGAAGAGCCTTGCTCCACTGTGTACACATGAACACAAGTCTATTTACTGAGAGAAGTAATAGCACTTGAGCAAGCCAAGAAATTACCATCAACATTGACATGTTGAAACTCAATAGAGGGTAAGAATACTTCATCTAGTCTAAATTCATGAGAATGTCTGTGCATCTACATTGTAGGCACAGTACACCCTCATGTGCTGGGGTAAAATGTCTTTTGCAGAGACATAATTTTTCACCATCCTCCCCTTCTTCTCTTTTTAATATACTTTTTTAGTTCCTTCTCCTTGTCTACTCTCTCTTTTCTTGTATCTATTTCATGCTCATGTCCCCTACATTTTCAGCCAGATCTAAATACAGTATAGTTGGTAAATAACCTGAAAATGAATCAACCTTGGTCAATTAGAGCTGGATGGCTGCATATTATCTCCATTGCGGTCCAGAAGCTCTAAACAGTGTACAGTGACTCTGTAAACTCAACCAATGGGACCATGACTCAAATTACCCTGTCATTGATATTGCCAATGAATCAATATAGACAGTCAGCCCAATAATAACTCTGTTTTGTCATTTACTGAAGTTGGAGTCCATTGAATGACAGAGCCACTAGCTTCAAAAAGACAGAACAGGAAGAGTGAATGAATGATCACTTGAAACTGGGAACCACACAATGTGAAATAGACAATGGGGCAACACATTGCTGCTGGACAAAGGGCAGATGAAGAATGGTGGGCAGCTTCAAGTGGACACTTAATGAAATCTGTGTTGAAATAGCACAATGGAGGTGACAACAGGGAGCCAAAATGGGATCAAGAGGGTGTTCTATATAGGGAAAGGGGAATGAACCCACCCCTCCCCCTTTGCCCTGCCCAAACATAAGTTGGAGGCTGATGGTAAAGCTTTGCTGAGAGCATGAACCCCTGTCCATGTTCTGTTGGAGTTGTGTGCTTTGTAGTTGACCTGCGTCTCACACTCTTCACACGCACCTCTTTTACCTGAATTACGAGTCAGGAAAGAAGGACTACATGTGTATATGCTACATAACCCCCCCCCCCCCCTCATTATGCTAATAAGAGACCCTATAGACAAGAGAAGAATACTTATTTCTGACAGAGTATGTAATACACAGCAGTGTTTCATTGTTTCATGACTGCAGGCTTAATAAGAATCCCACACCAAAAATACAAATTCAGCTAAAGTACTTTAATATAAAGACATTCTCTCACATTAACATTTTTGTTAAACTTGTACTGTCAGATATGATACACTTGTGAATATCATGAAGACATCTCATTTATGAACAGTATTTTCTTCACTCCCCAAACAGGCACATAAAAATCAGGAGTCACCTAACCTTCATTTACTTCCTATAAAAAAAACTTTGACCTTTAACCCTTCATCACTATGCTCCCATCCCATATTCTGATGACAGACTGAACAACTGCTCTGGAATATGAAAAGGTTTCTTCAACAAACACCCATTTTGTGACAAAATCATATTAATTCCACTTTTACATGTAAATGTACTGGAATATAGATCAATTTTGGTTCAATCACAGTTTTTGGAGAACTTTGCTCTTGTTGTTTTAAAAAACATACAAATAACTTAAATTTTCCAATCATTACACAGTAATTAACTACCAAGATTTGGTTACAAATATGCAAAATGAAAGCCACACTCGATATTCTAATCTAATGAAAAATCGCAGAACTTCTTAATAATATGGCTCTTTCTCTGTCTATCTATTGGCGAATGAATGTGCGTTTTATGATGGACATGAGTTCAACTCACACACAAAAAGAAACACAAATGCAACCCCTCACCCCCAAACAAAAACAAAAAATCTCTCTCTCTCTCTCTCTCTCTCTCTCTCTCTCTCTCTCTCTTTCGCTCTCTCTCTCTCTTTCTCCATCTCTCCCTTTTGCATACCTTGCTCTCTCTGTCTCTGTCTCCCTTTGCTGCCCCCCCCCCCCTGTCTCTCTTCCCCTGTCCTTTTCCTCCAATCTGTCTTCTGTCAAAGCCCAGGAAATCTCTGCAAATGTGACCATACGACCGACTATTGCCGCTGGATTAGGTGCATTGCACGAGGGGAGACTGCCTTGGCAGGAAAGAGATTACGGGGGAAGGAAGAAATTGAGGGAAATAACACAAATACAAGCAGTCTGGAGGAAGAAATCTGGCATCGATAAGGAATAGAAAAAAACACCGCTAAGTCTGCTTCAAGTGAACTGAACTAAAGGCAGTTGAAGGGTGAGGCTTTATCATTTTGTGCACAGTATTTATTTGCAAATATTACCCTAGATGCGTGAAATGTTATCACCTCTTCTCCCTCATTAACTACTTTTCTAATTCAGTTTTTGCTACAACAACATATTATTTCTGTGCACTCTTAAAATGGGGAAGATGAATCACGTATTTCCCTCTCTCTCTAGAAGTAGATCATGCAAAGTCAACATGGACTGTCTATATGAACAGGTATATTTAAGAACTTTGTATCTATACATAAGACTGAAATCAAAAGAGACAATAAATGGTAATGATGAATATATGTGCAATTTTCCACGCTGAACCAGTTGTTGGTGCAAGGACTACAGCCTGTGCTTAACAGACAGTCCTAAGTCCTTCACCTTCTTTGGTACATGTTGACAAACGTTATTGTCCTAACATCTCCCTACATCTTTTCAAGTTTATTTTAGATGATTATGATGATTCGTTTCTTCTCACAGAATAGATGGCAATTATAGGCCCCGCTTACTTTGCCTCTCAGCGTGATTGATGACATGATCAAGTCACACTGGCGGCTGACAATGCAGCTGCCTAGGGGTGACAAAGAATTCATCATCTTCATAATCTTCCCTTTTTTCACCTGTGTTCACATCAGTCAAGCTCTATCATGAATGGCACGATAATGTGTAGCAGCACAACATGTTATACGGAGCTAGGATTTCATTGAACCAGTCAATGAAGGCAATTTATCCCCCGCAAGGTAAAAAAAGAGCCCCCTAAAATAAATTTTCCAATAATATCAGGCTGACATTTAACCCCTGCAAATATCTTAATTCAATCCCTTGCATTGAATACAAAAATGTATATAAATCACCAAGTCTTTTTCTGAAACGTAACCCTGCTCGTCCAGTTGCATAAGCTGGGTCCTATCCCCTATATCAAATGTACATAGATGCGATCATTCGGAAGGACAGTTGCGATCAATTTGAATTTTTTAAATGAGACACGGCCCCAGTCTGCATAGGTCCGATATCACAAATACACGTACACATGTAGCATAGTTTTGTACAATCAGGGAAGTTTCCCTGATTTGAGATGACACACATAATTTGCAATGTTAGTCTGATGAACCCCAGCGCTAATGTGGCATGAACGCCTGAAGAGCTCAATGCGCAGACAAAACTCAAAGTAGAATCGACTTTATGGAGTGGTATAGATTTGATTTTATCAGCATTGTTGGCACTTAATTGCATCACTAGATTCTGGTGCGATGACAAAAGAAGATTAATGTCCTACTACAGAGGCTCATTTACACTCAAAAGTTAACTTTTGAAGATATCATGACTCTTGTCAACAATGCACACAAGAGTCTCGGCTATGAAAACCTGATTTTTCTCATACTGTATGTCGAGAGTAGAATACACGGCATGTTACACTTAAATCTATACATGTCTGGTCATTACCCTATCAAAGGTTGCTACAAATTAATTTCTTCATGAGACTTGGATTAATAAGGAAGTATTAATTCTTCACAAAAGAAATGTTTTGGGTAGTTCACAACAAGATGAAATTTGAACAAATACTTTTTAGAAAATAGCAAATCTTATGGTAATGTGGGTGTGTTCTTTCAGGATATTTGGCCCACTGAAATGTCACCTTACATGTATATGGTATCATGTATTGCTACAAAATATCCTAAGGGGAAAACACTCTTGAAAGAGACAACTTGTCTGTATTTACACTCTACAGAAATATAGTTTCCTTCCCCTCCTCTGTGTAACTCTTGTGGGAAGAAGAGCCAGGCGTGGAGGGAAGGAGAGTAAGCTGAGTGGGATATAATACCAAGAAGTAGTTATTAGAGAGCCCCTTATTAGTACCAACTGGATTAACTTGATCAATGCAGGAATAGAAATAGCAGGCAGCTCTCCCATAGGGTTGAATGGACATAGGGGATTAGGCTTATAACAATGGGTGAAGCTTATCCCTACCCAAGGATGTGCAAACTATTGAGGCTATAAGGTTTAAAAAGTTCTAAATTCAGTTTAAGCTTGGAAGGGGCTTGTAGAATGAACCCCTGTCCTGTCTGGATTACCTAGGAGTCTTCTGGAGTCATACTGAGAGTTAAGCTAATCACGCTAATTGTCATTCTTCTGTTATAAATGCCAGCCACCAGACCCAATTCTCCAATTTACACAGGATTACCACTTGAAGCCCTTGAAGAAACGAGCGAGCCTCCCGGAGGTGGATAGAGGCAGAGCAAGCAACATTTTGAGACCTGAAAGGTAGAGCGCTACGGGTGATTACAAATATTGTTGTCCAGTTTCACCCTGCTCTGAACAAAGGTGTTCCCACACACACCTAAATATTCTATATAAAACGTTGCAATGGAATGAGAACACCACATCCTCTTTTAATCCTTAGTTTGCGGAATCCTTGGCGTCCCTGTGTTATGGTAACAGGATACTCTAACGGGTTAAAGTACAATGACCTGACTACTGAGAGGTACAATTTCAAATTGCACCTTTCTCTTGTACCACTTGCAACATGCAATGTTTATGTCTTGTAAAAAAATATGTGTTTCACCGTAACCCCCGCACTTTGTCAAAGGATGATCTGACTAGCAACAGGCCGCTATGTTTCAGATTTCATTCCACTCATTGAGAATGCAGCATTAGTGATCTGAGGATATCATATCTCATCACCAGACATTCAGATTCAAAATTGTTATCGACTGCAACACATAAAATGAGTTTCTTGAGCTGAATAAAATTCATGCTTACAATCAATCTCAATTATCAAACAAAATGTCAACATGTAAGCACACACAAATGTACATAGGCCTACATCAATACTCACTCACACTCTGTTTCTGTTGATCTTTCCCTAATCCCTTATCCCTCACCTCTCTCTCTCTCTCTCTCTCTTCTCTCTCTCTCTCTCCCTCTCTCTTCCTGTCTCTTTATCTCCTTCATCACAAGTCCAAGTGATAATTAAACACACTGGCTGTATTATCTTTGAACATTGACTTTTTTCCCTCTCTCTCCTCCATTACACTTGAACAATGGATAACACTTACTTTTGACCGAGCAAGGTTGCATTCCCTCCACGTTTTCCTGTTGTTCATCATCTTCTTGTTTCGGTAGCGAGGATCGCTTATAAATCACATGCGGGTGTCCTTCACGCACAAACTTTTTATAGTGATCCACTGGTTCCAGCATGTACTCCTCACCATCATGAGACCTGATATATCCATGCTGCAAAGAAAACAGGAGAGAAAAAATCAAATTAGGACAAACTTTTTAACCCAACCCTAACCTAGCAACCTAAAATAATTTAGACCCTCCAAAACCCAGGTTTGCCACTTCTTATAGGTTTGCTTACAAGCAGCATTATTTCAGGTTGCTAAATTCAGTCTAGGCCTAGGGTAGGTTTAGGATTAGGATTTGGATTAGGAGTATGATGTTCAAACTGTAACAGCTGGTAGGCTGAAGTTGGCAACCTTAAATAATGTATCGCCCTTAAAACTAAAGCCAGGATTACCAAACTGTGCAACATAGACTTGTAGTAAATCAAACATACAATTCAATAATTATGATATAATTGCTACAGAGAAGGCAGCACCGGTCTTTGATATGAATGAATGAAACATAATGTCATCATATTGTTACAAAGGCTGAAACTGAAACATTACATGTCAAAAGAAAGTAATAACTGGTTGATAACCAACCAACCAACCCCCCCCCCCCCCTTTTTTTTTTTTTATAAAAATATGCTCGCTGAAAATCATGAGAGAAAAAGAGTTAAATGAATTATCAAAGGAAAAAAAATGTAACAATCAACTTCTAATCAACTTCAATGCACCTCTAACAAAAATTATTAATTTTAAATTCTAAATTCTAAACAGTAAACTAAACAAACAAACTTAATATGCACAGTACAGGGTCGTAGACTCCTTTCCGGAGAGCCAGCCACCTCCTCAGTGACGTGTAGCTGCTTTCGACCCACTACAATGCCGGCGTGTGTATAATCTGGTGTGATTGAACACGCGCCTAAAATCAACCAGCAACAACAACAGCAACAACATCAAAGAGATCATTTCACTCATTCACTAACACCGATTCTTATACATGGGACCTATGCTTATTCCTGATAATACTCGATAGGCAAATGCACGGGAACCATGACACAAACAACTCGATCAAAATTACATTTGTTGGGGTTTGGCTGATCAATCTTTCTGCCGCTAGCTGTTCACGTCAAAGCGCTGGTAAACATGCTGATTCTAGGAAAATCATTGCCAGAAATCATACTAAAAACAACCAGACCTTGGCTGCAGCACACTGTGCAGAATCCATGAACCACCAATGTTCGATCGGAAAAGACCAACAAGTGACAAAAAAGTGACCCCGTCCTCTCCTTTCGATCGATCGCGATCGCAATAAAATTTCAGTCAAGCATTGAACCAATCACAGCACTTGGATAGCTATCCGTTGTCATAACGCCAAACTTTTGACCAATACAGAAACCGCAGTAGGATGACAGCACTATTTATCACTTTTATCGCTGTATGAGTCCTGTATAATATAGAAAAGTTCAAATTTCAAACACCCATAGTGTTAATTTTACTAAACAAACGTTAATTAACTTCTAGACTTACGTATAGGCCTACATGTATTTACAAGGACAAAGGCTTATATGTATATAAACAAATATATATGTATAGATCAACAATTTGAATCACGTGGACATTTTAATCCCGTACCTTCACATAAAAACCTTCCATTGAGATTTGAGAGGCTTCTATCATAAACCGTTTGATCATCCTATGTTTGAAGCTACACGTTGCCTTTCAATAGCAGCGAAACCACTCTCCCATAACCACCACAGCCTCTACAATCACCTGTAACCTGTCATCCAGATTCAGTCGTAAATTAAAGAGTTTAAAGTTCAAACCGCAAATCACATAATTCCACTCTTGTTACTGAACCATTAACTACCTTATCTCGACGTCAACAAAGCTTAAACAATCAAACCGTTCCATGGTTTGGATTTTAATTGGTACGTAAAATCATTTTGCTTCTGAGAGGGTTCCATTGTACCTTCCCTTTTAATGGACCGATCTATTACGAGCCAAGTTTTATCAATCAACACAAATCGCTTGTCCCATGCTCGTGTGAGAAATATAAAGCAAACAAAGTATTGAACTTATTCATTGAAGAAAATTGGAAACAGGATAAAATCTTGATACCGGGTTTTTTTAATGTTTTGTTTACAAATAGCCAATAAGAGTGCGATTAAAATGGAAACCATTTCATCAACGATACTATCGAACGGTAAGGAATCAAGGATTGGCCGAATCGCACGATCACAAAGCTAATATCGTTGAGATGAAGATTACAACCATGCCAGACATGTGAAAGGTTAATGACGGGAGAGTAGGTCAGGTAAGGGAGCGTTCACATAGAGATGATTTGTTGATACCGCTTGCCATAATACTACACAGTTTGAGACATTTCCCATATGTTGTCGCCTTTTAAGGACGGATGAACTACCTTGGCATTCATAAATTTCTACGTGAAGGACTTTGAGGAGTGTTTGCAGCAGCGGGAAAGTCCCTCACATCAAGGTGCAGACGGCGAATGTGTAAATGCACCTTAGCGAGGTTAAATTCCCAGTACACACCGCCATAAAGGTGTTCGTGCGCAGGATACTATGCCGATAAAAACACTTACAAAAAGTAACGAATCTAATTACCATCCACATGTTTTAAAACTGCAAATAACACGCAAGAACATTCACCAAAGCCGCAATTCCCAAACGGTTAATTGTGCGTGATTACAACACGGATATTTTCTTTTTCTGAACGATCCTATCCCCAATCCCAGTATAAATATCGCTATAATAAATGGGACTGATATTGACCCATTGCTAAGAAGCGCGTTAATGCTATTCTGATTCTTCATCGAGAAAAAAAAATAAAGTTTACCGGAAAGGATATAGTTATGACATTAATTCCTTGTTACAGGCAGATTAGTTAATCTGCTTCAAGCCAGCTGTAAGGGAGAAACATCCATTTGAAAAGCCTGAGGGCGTATGTAGTCTTGCAGTAAGGAACAAGTCACTCAACATAAATAATGTAATATCCGAACAGTGGGGGGAGAGAGAGGTCACGAGTTTATTTCGTGTCACAAGAACTAAACTATATTCTGCGAATGATCAAACTCGATGCTGTAGCCCCTCCATGCTCTTAGCGCCGAGGAACGACTTTGCATGATAATGTACATGGTATTACCAGGGATAAATATAGTAGCTCAAATCTACCTGATATTACGAAGTAAAGCCCTAGTCATATCACCTTAAACCATTCCTGTAGCAGATCAAGTGCTTGTCTATGGGATTTGTGCGCACTACACGAAACAAATTACACACATGGAAGATGGAGAGTTAATGTATTGTAATGACAGGCACACGGTGTCTAGAACGTGAGATAAGCTGCAGCCGAGTAATAAACAGGCGAGTATTGAATACACTTCAATCTTGAAACAGGACTATAGAAGGTAAGAGAAACCTAGGAGTTGTGAAGGCTTTTTCGTGTCAAGATTTCACGTAAAGACAGGCACACGGTGTCATAAACGTGCGAAAAGTCGAAGCAAAAACAACTATTACTTCAATCTTGAAATATGACTTATCTTTAGCATTTGAAGCTGAAAGAAACTTCACGTTTCACGGCAAGATTTTATGAAAGAGCCAAGGATTATTCTGCATTTCTCATTGGAATTTTATATGTTGACACGAGGCACACAGACTGTCGGCTTGTTTCTATATAGAAAGGCGACCGGTTCGTTTACTTCAGTTTATTTACCAGGGGTCTATGACCGATTGAAGAGGCGGGCTCAAAAAAACAACACAATAATTTATAACCTTTTAGTATATAACGCTCTCATCATCATTGGCATGAAAATGTTTTGTAAGCCAATGAGCTTTTCAAGGCCTGGTAATTTCAGGGGTAGTGTGATTGTGTCGAATGGCTGAAGACAAACGAATATTCCTCTCTTTCTACCAATTCGATGACTTTTTTTTACATTTTCAACAACACATTTTGGGGCATATTTAGACATTTAAGTTTATTCTAGAAGATGATGACACCTTAGGACTTTAACAAAAGATTCGATATCTAAACAGGCCGTAAATACTCCTAATATTTCACTAATTTTACTGATGACGTCTTAAATTATTAAGGGTCTTTCCTAATGTCCATGACTTTGTAAATTTGCTATTTTGATTAATCTATTTGTGTATATAATTTTTGTACATTGTTTGAAGTTCCTAATGGACCAATAACATTAATCTAAATCTGAATTATGGTTATGATCTAATTATACTTACTAATCCTTTGCAGTTGCTGAGAGCCACTCGTGATCGATTGTGTCCGGCGATATGGCCTTGGTAGTGGCATACGTCCACGTTCCGGTGTCGCCGTTCGACGCCCGTCGCATTGAGGTACTCGACGATGAACGATCTCGAGGTGAGTCTGTGGTTCAGGGTAAGATTCAAATGGAACTCGTTGCCGTACGCCGAGAGTCTATAATTTATCCGATGATGATGCGGAAGATGTGGAGGAGGTGCGTCGTCCTCGTCGGCGATACCGTGGGACGACGACGATAACGACGATGATTGACTTTGATCGGCATTGTTCTCGCTCGGAGCATGCCTTCGAGTCCTCTTTCGGCTGTTTATCACGTCGAAGGACAGGAAGTCTCCGCGGTGGTCTACTAGGGTAGGGATTATGATTTCGTGATCGCCAACACGTCTTTGTAATTCATCTGTTTCCCAAATAATCACATTACGTAACCACAAAGACACACAAAACGCAGTATATATGTTTCCAAACACAATCATCAAAGCGAATTTCCGCGTTACAATCATGACAGTGGAGACGCATTGCGGAGTCCGGCAGAGAACCGATCGCGGTAGTCATGGTAACGACATTAATACCACACGTCAGCATCCGTCGATTGAGAACGTGGAAGAAGTAGCGTTGCAAATATACACGGGTCCATTTGCAGTTATGTACCGGTTGAGGTCGTACGCACCGATTAGGTCCACGATGTTGGAATATAAATGAAAGAGAAGAAAACAAGAGAATTAACAAAAATACGCATTGAATAGCATTGACTAATCACAGAGTATGTCGTGATAACATAACGGCGGGAAATGATTGAGGTGAATTTACAGGCTGTAACTCGTTTTTTAACTCTCTGTAACAAAGATGTGATTGTTGTGGTAAAAGTCGAAACATGACAGTCATGGGTAGCTTCTCATCACATTTCAATGGTGGATAAACGAGTAGGTCTACTGCCGGCGTTCTTTTAACCGCTTGTAAGCCTGACAAAATCCAGCTCTATGTGGCTTGTGTGCGTTACCTTGTGCAGGAATGCATCAATGGCGCACAAAGGGTTAAACATTTGGAAATGGTTTAGCTGTTTTATGCCACTATTTCCTATGGCATACACAGTTTAATGACCGACGAGTTTGCGAAAATATTGAATCGGGTAGCACGTTGTCATGCTACTTTGCAGGACGGCTCAGTGGTCGTTGCCAAAACAAGAGGGTGAAAACAACTGATCATTTCCCTTTTCCCGAAAGTCTGTTTTCCAAATTGAAAATAGAAATCAACTAAGCCGATTTACATACATATCACTCGGTTGACCTTTCAAAGCACTGTGACTGGTTATGACAGTCGGGTTGAAGGACAGTGTGCCAATGGGTCCAACAGAACCGATCAGGGTTAACAGTCTGTATACATGCATAGCGACGACCCACCTGCTGGTAAAAGAAGTAGGTGGGCGTGGCGGTCTTTCATCGGTGGGCGTGGCACTCGTGTATCCATTACCGAAAACGTGTACTGAAAGACCACCTACTTTATGGAACGGATTGTGTGACTATCCCGTGTCCAGCGGACGGGAATTAATGCATAGTTTAATTAAATCAAAATATGTTTCGTAATATCAAGTCTGGACATTAGTTTGACTTTTGATTTATTATCGATTCAGATCAATCGCTACTCTTTGTAAGTTTGGATCCTGTTGTATCTATTTTCAACCCTCATGACCACAGCTCAACCATGTTACGAGTTTCAATCACGAGCTAACCCCCTCAAAGGTTGCCGAAAGCCTAGAAACGGTAACTTGTTAGCGCACACACGCAGAGATGTCATCGACATGTCGAGTGATGCGATTAGCATTGGTGCGGTGGTGATCTAATTGTGCCCGCAACTGCCGCTTGGAGTTTTTGGAGCTCCAAAAGACGTGATGACCTGGAAGGTCGGCCATTAATTGGAGCAATGCCGGATCACGTTCAAAGCCGTCCTCACTCACTTGGAAAACTTTAACCTCCTCCTCGTCCTCGTTGGTCGGGCGGGGAGCCAAGTGTAACCATCTCAGTACCAAGCTGTGTAAATCACATTTACTTATTATTTACTTTACGCCCCATGGGCTGGGGAGGGTTAATCCTCTCAGTAACATCGATTCATGATATGTGGAGTGAGTCAACAGGGCTTTTCTGGCTTAGCTAATGAGAGGGAACCGAAATGGCTGCGTAAAATGAAGGCAGTCTGTTTGACCTGCTAAGATGACAAACCAAACTTTATTCGAAAGCTCGATGTAAAACGAATCCTAACCCTAACCAAACTTATGCCCGTAAACGAAACGGGGATTGGATTCGGGGATTCGCTTGCCCTCAGTTGTTCGCATTGAAATGTCTGAAAGGAAAGGGCAACGAAAAGGGACCCTCCCTTTGAATAAGCTGTTTTACCTTACTGCGCTATTAGATGCACCTTCCTTGTGAAGTGCAATCACAACTCGGTTTGGACATGATATAGAGCAGCTCACACTGAGCGAAGCGAGGAAGTCTTACTGTCCTGATCAATTTGTGAATCCAGTGTATCGGTACAAATTGGTCACATTTGATGGCACATAATCTTAAACGTTCCTCTTAAACCCCATCAGTACCATACAATGATGGACCCATGTCATTTACAACACCGCTGATCATCTGTAGGACTAAGCATGTCTAAGTTTGCGTTTTGGGGTATGGCGGTTCAATGACCTGCATTCCATTTTGAAACCAGCCTTCATTGAGGGTCTGCACTCAGGGAAAGAAGACATGAGCAGTCATTTTCTGCCCAACCTTTGACGACCTGTTTCTCCGAAGGATATTGGGCTGACCCAACCACGTGCATAACCTCTACACGTTTGCGTTTCACTAATCTCATAGCTATTTGCACACTGTGACTTTTTCCAAGGCAAAATCGACGAAACGTTTGAAGAGCTAACATGGGGCAACATTTACGCATTGATGTGTTGAACAGTGGTCATAACTCGGTATATCGTTGATCTGATGAATGCAGACAATGCTGTTATGAATGTTATGACAGCCCAGCGAAATGCACAGATCTCACAATAAAAGTGAGGAATCAATCTGGAAAGATTGGCTGACGAGAAGTCAACTTGTAGTATGAAAATGTGGTAAGTGAATGTGCATTCCCTGATGTGAGATAAATATTCGATCGTTCCTCTTGTTTCCTGTCTTTAAAGAAGAAAACGAGCATATTGCGTGCTTTATTCTCATTGCAGAATTAGGGTTCTCTTCTTTAACTAAGTCAGTATTGTCCCATAAAATGCATATTGAATACATACACATGAAAAAAGACCATGGTACTGATAGGGTTAAATTTCTGTGTGTCACGTTCGCTTTTTGTTTTACACTTGCAAGACACACAAATCTGCTATGGCAGAGATTTGAATCGCACCAAAGGAGCTACTAAACACAGTGCTTCTTGCAAAGAGTTGCGATTTATAGCAATAGTAACTCTGTACTCGAAATTAGAGATAGGTTATTGGATTTCGATCGATTCAGATATTTTCCAAGAGGGAGTCGGTAACGTTTATTGTTATTTAACCCTTTCAGTCCCATAGGTGATTACCTTTGTTATAATTGACAGAGGACTATTTGGATATGAGGGGATGAAAGGACAAGATACACGTTTCATTTCATCTACTTGTAGCTGTTCTAACTGAAATCACGTCACCCTTATAAAAACGATCACCCCAAACTCCCCCAACGCTCTTTCGCGACATGAATTAGTTCCTATTTCGCGAGGAGTAACTCTATTCCCAGCCCATTTTCACGCGGTATTGTTACTTCTAGACGATTGATATATTTGCTGGGCTGTTCCGAGGGATAACATAAATCAGTCGGCTCTTTGACAATGTATAGCTGGGCCACGACAAAGCGCTATTGAATGTGAATTTCACGGGAAAAGAAATCGGCACAATAACACAAAGAAGGCTGCTAGATATTCATCGCGGAGCTCCATAGAAGTGACACCTCGCTTTAAAGGTGGGATTCACTCTCTCGGAAGAATCGCTCCAGATTTTTACGCTTTTTGGTCCATTGGACCGACTCAGGTTAATCCCCTCATTACCACGTGCACACAGAAGTGTGTGAAAACTTAATAGCCTTTTCATGCATCTGTACTGAGGGGGTTAATCCTTGTTTTAATAGTATTCGAACAAGCTCTGCTCCAATACCTCATTTAGATCAAACCAGTTGTAGGCTACAGAGTTACATTCATGCATTTCATCCGTGTCAGATGAACCTAAAATGATACAATAACAACTTGTTAAAAAGACTATTGATTTCAACAAACTTCTCCCTAGTTTCGACCTTTTTTGCCATGAAATGTTAACGCTCTTTCGTTTTCAATCATGTATCATTCTTCCGGTTTACGACCCAGATTTCCCTGTTGAGCGATGGAAGCCCCATTAAAACAAAATTCGTGGGACATTACTAATGCTTAATGATTTCAGTTTGTAATTTGCGAATCGCAGTGAAACCAATATGATCTAAGGACAAGTACAAAATATCACTCCGAGGAAAATGTGTCGGTCATAATATGAAATGTTGGTGTACAATTGAACGACGTGCTGTTTTATTCCATCTTAAATTGTAGGCATTCTGGTTGCCTATTATTAAAAGAGTTACAGTATTTCTTAAAGGCAGTGTAGCCCTTTTTATGTAAAAAAAAAAAATCTAATTTAGCACATATTGTAACATTTTGTAAAATTTTTATTGAAGACATTTCCTGACTTTGAACGGAATTATATTGATCGCCATATTTAGAGTAGCGGTTACTGTGAGTAGGCTAGAGGCCAAGACCTCATCTGTATGACGACTAAGGGCGCTACGAAACAGGGTGTTTGAAACATACACAAGGATAGTTTTTCCCGGTTCCTGAAAAAGTTCGTGAAGCTATGACTGTGTGATGTCATACATGCTATTTTAGGGTAAACATCTGATCAATGCCGAGTTTCATGACTTTTGTAAAAAGAGCTACATTACCTTTAAAACAAGGGCCCACTGTCTTGCAGTCGAATTTGACGCGTTCGGGCATAGCCGGAGAGCCCAGACATGCTTATGGTATACAGACATGACAGGTAAAATATGATTCCTGACTCCTGACGTCTGATCGTCTCTCATCGGCACATAGGGTCACACAAGTTTACAATTCCCCGCTCGCAAAGCGAAATTTAACACCCAGCAGAAATAACATTTATCAATGTAATGAATTCCACGATTCGTAGGTGGATCATAAGGTATGTTTTTCTAACATTTTGAACCCGGGATGGAACTACACGAACAATAGCTTAGCTTTCAGGCTGTTCGGCATTTATTATCTAAACTCCACGATACAGATGTCTGACTGCGTGAGACTAATCACTCGTTAGTTCTTCTCCAGTTCACCGGAAAAAATACAAGTCGCGTTAGTCCTGTCGGTGCGAGATCCGAATATACACTAGTAAAACTGGTAAAACTTGTACATTTGTAAAAGTCGAACAGCCTTGGAGCTAGGCCACACAAGACGAAAACCCCGTCTCGACCCTCTCTCTGCACTACAGCTTATCTGAAATAAGACAGATATCCATGTAGATGTCTCGATCGTTGCCAGCCCTATGTGGGCGGCACGATGATCCCTTCGTATCTACCGTAATGCTCGGTGTGGGAGTACATATATATTTATATATATCTATATCAGTGTATCACCATGGTAACAGCTATCATGTTGTGTGCCTCCTTGATAGAGCAAATATAACCTACACTTCACTGTACTTGAAACGATATTGATAGAGATGTATGATTAGCTGGAGTATCAAGGGTTATCATATACATGTGCGTGTATAAGTCAGTGTTTGGTCTTTGGACACATAATGTGACGTTCGACTGCTAACTTTATGTCTACTTTATTTAGAACAAGTGTCAATATATAAATGGTTGCACAAATATTTTGATATTAAATGCAAGGTACATGTAGTTATATAATGTATCAACACGAGCTCATGGAAACTACATTAAATGTAAATCAATGGCGGTTGGTGTGTATGTGTGTGTGTGTATGTATAAGTATATCAAGGATGTATGGAAGGCTTCCTACGTATGAGAGTATATAAAGGTGTGCGTTTGTATGTGTGTGTATGTGTGTGTGTGTTTTAAGACTGCATTTAGTGTACAATGGTTCTATCCACATAGCCTAAATGCATTCATCTTTCGACGCTCTGACACATTTTATGACATGCCTTCCCACATCATAAAAACAGGGTGAACACAATTCTTTTTTCTTCATCATCAGCGTCACCTCATTTTTGCACCAATCCGCGACCAGCACCCTTCACCCACCCATCCCGCACCCCTCCCGTACCACTCCGCAGCCCAGTCGCCCTCTTCCTGAACCCGCTCATCTCTTCGGGGTCTTTCAGACCCCAAACAGCGGGAGTCGGGTAGCCTTTTGATAGTTCTTTGAGGGTCCTGCCATGACTCAAGAAGCAGAGCTAAAAAAAAAAAGGGGGGGGTGGGCCGATGAATAGCCGCTAAGGGTGAAGAGGTTAAACACGAAGAGTGCAGTAGAACTTCAATGGAGCGATTCGCCACGAGCTCCACAATCCCTGATTGTTGTACATCTAAACAAGAGCTCACAATTCAAGCGACTACTACGCTGTGTTGTTGTAATTCTTCAGAGGTAAATATTAAATCACAGGTGAGGGTCCACGTCCCTAGAACTCGAAATCTCAATTCTCGCCTACTGCACCCCAAAAGGTTAGCGGTTTTCATATTATTGGATACGAGGAGCAGCAGTGGATTACTCTACCTTTAGTACCTTGTTTCATTGTAGATGCTGGTGAATATTTTTTTTCTGAGCCCCATGAAAATCTAGCAATTATATTGAGAAGTGGGGGAAATTGATTTATAGTAAACAAGGTGAAGAAGCTTTTCCACGCGACTGAATTTCACCTTCTGAATCACAACATAATTTGTGACAATGATCAAGGAAAGTTTGGGGGATTCATCTAGGAACATAAAAGAGACGGTTAATATCGTTAGAACTATCATGCGGAAAGGAAAACTTAAGTTTAACATAATTAGCCGATAAGATATACTTTCGTAATTTCAAATGAATTCTCTCTTTTCAAGATATAATATCACCAACATGACCATGGCAATGGATAGTGGTATATCCCACTTCAGACAAGTACCAGATGAGAATACAAAATACCTGTATTGTAGCGCATTGCACACAATCATATTATTTATTCAAGTCTTCTTTAAAAATACAGGGTAGGCAACCTCAGTTAAAAAAAAATGCTTTACAGGTGCGCATGAAGGATTAACGTAAGTCACACCTTCGTCAGGAATAATCGTCTTATTCGGGGTATTCTTTAATCGACATAACATTTTTTGGACATACCCCCAAATTAAGTAGGGCGTTAAGAAGAGCCAAATGTAATCTCGGCGGATCCAATGCCCTAGAAAGACGGATTTTTCGATCTAGTCACACTTAAACTGTTGTAGGATATCTTGATAATATTGGTATATCGACTTATCCATTTCGTTGTTAAACTCTATATGCCCCGTTGATGCATTCTGCACTATTAATACATACACAACTCATATACATAGAGAAGCAGTACTCTGCACACAAAGGGTTAAAATATATCTTACCGTGGTAATGTGGCGGTGGTATAATTCTACCACTCATGCACTGGGTGAGTATCCCAAGAAGGCAGATTAAGATCAGAGATATGTCCATGATATCCATTGTGGCTCAACACTCGTTAGTCACATCGAGTGTACAAAGTACAGACATATAGGAGGAGCGCGTCACAACATAGACATTACTCGATGTTTACGTTTTTAAGCATCCACTATGTTTCCTCTATAGTGGTGTAAGGCATCGGGGTTGTATCTACGTGTAAATCAAAATGCCCCGGGCCGAAGGACGGAACATAAAAAAATGTTGAAGATTGATGCTGATGCGTTGCGTCGTTCTTGGTGTCCTTCGATGTGATTCACAATATGTCCAGCGAGGTATGAAACGCTGTGACCTATTCCTTGAAAAACGTTTGGTTTGCTTATTAATGAGAGGGACTGGATGGCACCATGAGTGGTGTCTATTCGGAATTTTATGTGCGCATCCTTCTCGGCGCTGCCTACGTCAAGGAACTTCAGAACCTTGGACTGGCGGTATTTAACGACGACCAGTGACTACGATAGCATGTAGCTAATCAACCATGGAGTCCCGTTCGCCGTGGTCCTCCTCGCACCCCCTGGTCACCTTGATGTGGCACGCTCAACTGGGATCACCTGCCTAATCGTCCCCCGTGCCTCCCCCGTCACATCGCTGGCCGACTACCCACCCGCGCACCACGCGCGCACAGCACGGCGGCGGCGACGATTCAGGTACCACTTGACAACAACAACTACTACTAGCCAGTTGACCTAGAACTGCACTATCACGCAGCCAAGTACTCGCCAGTCATAAAACGCACGGATGAGGATAGAGGGATCAGGACCTACACACTGCTAAGCCTGCCGCTCACCCAACCCTGTGTGATACGACTGTGCTAATAGCTTGGGCAAACCCTTCAAACTCGATGATACACCCTGCGCGCGATGCAAACACGGGTACATAAGCAACCTCGTTCTCTCGTGTAGTAACCCTGGTTCTCGAAACACACTGTCGACTCGACAACGAAGGAAGCTAGACGTTCCGACTATCTAATCAATGCTGTTCCCGCCGCAATTTGTCGCACTAATTTCCTCACGTTTAGATTCCGAACGCGTGGAAGTTACGGCTTTCCTCTCGTCTGCTCCAGCTCACCATAAATAACATTCTAATCTGTAGATACTAGGTATATGATGCTGATAGAGAGGGTCGGGTTTTCGTTGGTCTGTCTGTAAAGGTGGAAACCAATCTCGACGTGTGAACGCAAGATGTCTAATAACCGTGTCCTCCCATTAAGATCAATTTTCTTCTGGAATCAACAAAGTCATCTAATCTATCGGGTGCTCCACAGGTAGATGAAGAATGTTCGTCGTGACGTAACAATCACGAGGCCTCAGTACTTTTGGTGATGATGTTGATGTGCAGCAAGAGATGGACTGTCCTATCTATAAAGAAGTCCCGTTGTCAGGAGGAGCACGCTTCTGGTTCGTGTCTGAGCCGTAGTTATGTAACATCGTCCTGTAAAGCTAGAAATAGATAAAAGGAGAGGATCAGGGATAAGTCAAAAGAAATTGAGACTATTTCATGAGATGTCAATCATTATGTTGATACATTTGTTACATGTTTCTTTCCATAAAAGTTAATTTAACATTTTGTGTGCCAAGTCAAATGCTACTCTATGGGATTTATGTGTATTACTTCTGCACAAGTGCATCAATAGCACACGAAGAGATAGATTATAAAAAAAAATATTCGTCTAGCTACATGCGCTTCTCGTTTGAGAGAGTTTTACAATCCAGTCATTCATCACTGACAATATAAAATGCCAGGAGCAAAGTATGGTTCGACCGACAAAAAAAAACGAGAAGAGAGAAGTTCAGATCCATACACAACTCCCCAAATCGGTGTGTCGCACTGCTTTGATCAGTGAAGTGTTCTATTGAGGGTAATATATCACAATAAAATGCCCGTAAAATATCATTAGGCAGTTAATTGGACCAAACCTGGCGGACAGCAAAACCGCTGGCAAAATCACAACAATATCATCTACTACCAAAATAAAGTTAAGTTTAAAAAAAAAAAAATTAGTTTCAGTTTGCACCATCAGCGTCGACTCAATTACAAGTTCATGGTATTCTCAAATAATGTGGAAGATATTAATGATAGTAGACATTCTTAACGAGGCACGTTACAATATTACAACGGCTGACTCCCGACATGATTCTGACATTGGGGACACTGTGGTGGTGTCGATATACACTTTCTTTAACAAAAGTTTGGCTGCTTCAATTCCTTGCAGTTAGTTTGCGAGCATGCAGAGGGGTGATGCATGGATTTAATACGGCCTGGCCTGGATAATCCTACGCAACCTAAGCGGTATGGTATTGGATATCTGCTCCAGACAGAGTCGAATTGTATCGAACTCAGCTCAAGAAGTTCGACTTTGAACTTTGTGTGACTCACGGCTCGAGTGGAACAATTAGCATCAATTACCTTTATCCAGGCTCTCCCGAGGGGTGGTCGTCAATTATGTGTATTATTCCGTCTGATTCCGAGCTATAGTTATTCCATTCAAAGTCCGTTTGGGGTAGGTAGGTAACAGCCAATGAGAGCACCGCTTGCAGTGCTAGCTAGACGTCTTCGTTTATCTTCTCTTCGATAATCAAGATCCCAAGCTGTGGAAGTGTTGATGAACTACAGGGGGAACGTACCCTCAATAATCCCACGTCCTTGCGACGAAAAGAACTTTCTCTACCCCCTTTCTAGTGAAGTAGTGTCACCGGCGTCTCACCCGCTCTGTGTATTACCGTACCGGTGCCACGTTTTCCGCGCGACGGTCTGCTCCCTCGCACAGACTTACGCTAAATGAACTATTGAACACATGTACACATTAGCACAGTGCCACACAACTATCCGATACCTCTCCGGTACACTCTGATTGGTCAAAAGCGAGTTACGTCATAGATCTGTGTGGTACTCATCCGATCATGCAACAAGTGAACACAAAACATGTTGAGGGCGACGGGAGCGTATATATAGGTAATCATTTTGAACTGTACGGGGCTCTTGCAATGTTTCCTGTGTAGTTGGGGAAGTTGTTCTCTTGTGGTACAACAACATTCGTAGATAATCAAACATTTCACTCACAATTCGATCATTTGTAGACGGGAAAGCAAATACACTCCCACGCCTCGCCAGCCCGCACATTTACGTTTGACACCGATAAGACGGTCGTTAACGAGAGCGTAGTCTTTAGACAAATACACCTTGTGATAGGAAGACGGGTGGCGGCGCGGCACAGTACTAGGATGGGGCCAAGAAGACGATGGAAGAAAGTAGAATTTAACATGGGGGAACGACTTCGAACAAGGCAAATAAAGTGATAAGAAGAAGGATGTTCAGGATAAATTAGAGGGTATATATCCACCGTAATCGAAATACAAATTGATAGGCGACGAAATGTAGGGCAATGGGGGAAGGTGGAGGGGGGGGGGCAGTAAACGACACCTTCATCATGAACAGCCTCACACCCATGCCCCAGCCATCCCCACCACTTCCCCACGTACACAAGTGTTTTACTTTGTATGGTGTTGTGGAAACATCCACAATCTTCCTAGAGATATCACGCATTAGAATTTTGTCATGTGGCGTAATGTATTCATTTTAAAGTTCCCCGTTGTCATAGTTACGAGCTGATAAATATCGTGTCGTAAACAAAAGCCTAACCACCACCTATGTGAATGGCTTCAATGCAGTATAGAAATTATTCGTATTCAATAGGAGTGGGAGTCCTGTCTGAAGTGTAACTTGAATCCATTTTACAATTCTTTTCCCGCTGCATACTTTCTTCGAAAATGGTGCATGACTCAAAATACTGTTTTTTCATAAGCCTTCAACATACCAATAGTGAATTATGTTACCAGTAATACACACAAATCACATGGATCAGAAGGTTTTTTTTTCTGGGTCACAAAGGTTTACTTCTATTTCGATGGTAGAAAACGCGATGATAACGATATCTAACTCGTGTTCTGCTTGTTAAAGGGGTTTTGTTTCTGATTTTGCTCGTGTAGAGGACGATTTGTCTTTATGAAGAGTGGTAAACAGGCATAACTGATGGACGAATAAATCGCGTATTAATATAATCACGTGCGCTTGTAGAAATGGGTGAGGGAGGGGTATACCGAACATTCGCTTTGTATATCGATGATGCATCCTTTCTGTTCCTTTCTTCCCCTGGTCATCTCCCCTCTCAACCTCCTCGTCTTCCCTCTTCCTCCTTTTCGATGTCCAATCCTTTGCCGGAATAAGAGAAGAGCTTGCCTTTGCATCGTTATACATCTTTAGACACCAACTATTTTATGAGAGGGCGAAGGGCAGGGAGGGATATCATCGAATCGCCGAATTGTCGAATCACTCGACCGAGGTATTAACTATAAATGAGGTAGAGTTGTGTTATTTTTTTCAAGGCGATTGATATAAGGGGTGGGGGGTGGGGTGGTGGTTATCAGACTCAGATCCGTCATTGTCCATACAAAGGGGGGAGGGGCAGTGTCATATACCGTACTGTGGAAACTTACGTTGCGCGGCCGCCTTTCCCGCACTAATCATGCCACCACCGTGACATATATAGGGTTCGTCGTTTAGGTTATCAAACCTGGCATCGTACTCCCCCCCCCCCCCCCCTAAATTCCTTTCTTCCCATCGACGTCATAATTCCATCGTTTCCGTTTCTCGAAAAAATGAATGGTATCCCTTCTTTTCGTCTCGATCTTGATTGTATACTTGGAGATTATCCAGAGTCGGCGGAACGAGGGTGTTTTCAAAAGAAGAAATGAAAGGTGTGCAGCGGCATGGATTCAGCCAGTGCTGTGTGCCCAAGGGATTAGCCCGCTTCTTGGGGGACGTGTGGGTCCCCCATACATGGTCATACCATATAGGGCAAAAGCAAAACAAGAAAGGTCGTTTCATGGTCCATTCTCATATTCATGAATACATTCTCTCTATTCACCAACACACTTTACTGATAGTCTTTACATTTCATTTTTATCCATTCTGATATTTTTCATAAATACAGTTATAAATGTTTATAGATGTAGTTATTTTTAACGGTTTTAATGTTTGTTTAGATAGTAAAGGTTTATGCAATTCAACACGACGTAATGATATATTTTTATTGAATTAAATTGAATGGAATTGAAATCATTGATTATCGCATATGAGCCATGATGGTTTCCAGACAATCGACATACCAGAAATCTCACGGGAGTTCTGGTTTCTATATCTCCATCTGCACCCCACCCCCATCCCACCACCACCACCACCACCACCACCACCACCACCACCACCACCACCACCACCACCACCACCACCGTCACACCTCATTCTATGATTCTACGGAAGGACTATGTGATATTATTACACATACAATTATGAATCATCCATACGGCGCGAATACATTGAGGTGGTAGCATTGAGCTCAATCATGGTCCTTTGAAAGGGGGAATTGGCTTTTTGATGATTACCAATCAACATACAGAACTGCCGGTATATTTCTTTAACTTGTGTTATCTCGAGCATATGACGCGCACGTCTGACGTATGAATTGACGTGATGACAAATACGGGGATCATTAGGTGGTCAGTGTTACTAAGACTACTTACGCCCTTATAGTAATTATTTCCTTTTTTGATGAACATGTGATACTGGGCATCGTTATGGGAGGAGGGGAGTTGCTGCTGGCGCGGGGCTGTTAATTAGTTATTAATCTCACTAATTGATATTACAGCAACTAAAAAAACGGCGGAAGATATTCATTATTGCTCACTACTGGGCCTGTTATGGTTTGATTATGGTCAAGCTGTCCAGCTGTTGATTACAGTGACGGAAATGAGAGCAGGGAAGTGGAAGGGGATCGCTCGAATTATGGGAAGATACAAGTAAAAGTCTCTCTGTGACCAATCTTCACGATCTACGTCATCTGGACCGGCTAACAAACACACATCTATAGGCAACAGAGACGACGCGATTTTGGAAATGTGAAGTCACCTACTTGCACAAATCCTATGACCGGGTCCTGCGATTGAGCAAGTCGCATTGCCGTATGACTGGTCGGATCGTGTCATGTGCGGTGGCCTTAATAAGAGTTATTCAACTTACCTAGTTGATTCGGACGCGCAGGCGCACGGCGCAGCGCGGGAAACTTCTGCCCTAATTTGCGCAGGGCGTGCGTGCTTGGTCGTCCGACTTTGTCATGATTTGGTCAATATGCATTTCAGCATGTAGCCGAGATCGACACCAGGTGGGTGACCACGCACGGCAAAGGGAGATGTAGACTCACGTATCCCAGCGAAGAGGAATTCCTACTGAGTTTGACCTGTCGACATCACTCACAGGTGAAGACAGGTGATGAACTCCAAAATAAAAATCACCCAAATGGCTCCAGATGCCATGGCTATACTGCACCAAATAATAATTTTTCGTAGATTTTACCTCATCTCTCTTTCTTCCCAATGAGATACATCTCCTGCAGTATCCATGGTAACCGATGATCCTCTGTCTTGTCCGATGAGACGTTGTGCCCGAGATATGGGTGACGAGTTTCGTTTAACTTAATCAAGTTACTCGAATTGATTTAAAGACAGCCCGTCCCTTTTCAGATCACAACAAAACCATCGAAACATGGGCAAAACATATAGAGAAGTGTTAGTAAGCTGTATATTCATAATTTGAAACTGATACGTAGTGTAAAATTCAAATAACGCACGTAAACAACGTCTGATTAATAGTCTTTACCTCAGGCTCTTAGCAGTTTGTGTTGAAATATCTGCTTTATTGATTCATCTGTTTATTAAATTATAAAACGCGTTATGAAAAAAATTGTTCTATAGAAGGTATCATCTCCAAAGTTTGGTAATTACTCATGAAATTAGGATTTCACACATGCATAATAACCACATAGATACTGTAACAAAGACTAATACTTTTTTCGTAGTACGAAAAAAGTCGGTTTGAAATTTAACGGCTGAAATTTTAACATATACAGAAAGCTTCAACATGCTATATTCTTAGAAATGGTCTAGAATCACACTTTCTTCAGTTCACGAACGTGATAGACAATCTTTAACATGTAGACATAACTTGTATGTAGTACCAATTTAACATTGTTCGGTATGTGGGCTTTTTCTGCTTATAAATGTTTTACATTTGTACAATTACGTGTAGGCTTCTAGGTATAAACCCGTTATTTTACAGATAGCAATAGAAATAAGAGCACTTTTGAAGAGCTTATGAGAAAATCGATGTTTAAATTTTCACAAATAGAATTTTTAAAAAGTCCGACTGACACCAATACAAGAGTTCAGGCTCAAATCATTCGCAGCATAAATCGATGCGCAATTGTCGCAATAATTATGAGAAACAAAAATGACTTACTTGCACCTAGGGGTCATCTGCATGACAGAAAGACGAGATAGATCTGTCGAAAATGCAAAGTTCGAGAAACGCATGGGTGGGTTTTAAAAATACAAATCACTTTTTCTTTGGTATTTTGTCATGGAGATAATATTTATGGCTACGTTTTATCCCGATGTAAACTTTGTTGCTCGAGGTATTCACAGACTAAACAGATTCCAGTTTTTAGACAAGGAGAAACCACGACTCACATCGTACTGCAGTCACGCTCGTACTGTCCCGAACTTGCCCTCCCTTCGGAAACAGTAACCTTGACTAGTCTGGCCTCCAGGCTGAGCGACATTTCTAAACACAAAATATCAAATGGACTCGAGACTCTGCTGCGAACAAGACTACCAGTTCTCAATTTATCCGGTCCTTCCAACATGTCCAAACCAGGAGTAGATGCGTAACGTGATTTATCAACTTTCGCAACCCCCGTTGATTGAAGGGTATAGATTATTAATATCTACATAGCTAGAAGCTAGGTTAAACCTGAAAAAGTGTATAAGGGCAACAAAAGCGAGACAATCAATAAATGTGTTTTATATGAGTGTTGACAGAAGGACGTGAACCTGTCATCCGGGATAAATGAAACCAATCAAAATTTAGCGAGCGACATACTTCGCAGATAAAAAGTATTTTTTTCTGACTTCTTTTTACAAATTGGTATACCGGGAAAAAGCTCTATTTGTCTGTAATTCATGGCGAGAAATTTACGAGTGTATGGAATACATTGAGCTTAGGAAGTACTCCGTCTTATCTTAAATTTGTAAATTTCACGACAGTGTCTGAGAGATGGGAAGTCTATGGGTTGAGTTCTGCGGGAAAATGAGTTCAAAACGTAAAATTTCAGGGGAAATGATTACGATCAATCGTCCACTTTTCCTTCATTTCATATGATTCTCGCTTCGGATGTTTTAAACTACAAATTAACTGATCGATATAACTAAAAACAAAGCGATCTTTTCATTGGTAAATGGGATAATGCATGGATAGATGGGAGGTCGAAAATTTAAGAGATCCGCAAGTTGACACTCGACCTTTCCCCTTGTATACCGACATTGTAAACGGGCTCTTGCTTGCGTGAGCGAAAAGTTCGCCGTCGACGAAATATATTCTTTTTTCGCTGAGCCAAGCTCACACGGAGTGAGCTCCTGAAAATGCAGACCAGCGAATTATGTTACACTAACATGACTAATGAATGGAGCGAGAGAAAGTAGACGTGTTTATCATCTTTGATCTGAATTCCAATCTAACTTTTAGCAATTTGTCCTCTTATGTTTCATTTTTGTATTACTTTTTTGTGTTGGTCAAAACGACGAATAAGTGAAGCAGAGACAATGATATGTAAAGGGGGGGGGGGGGTGATTGTCTGTATTTACATCGTTTTCAAGACATTAATACCTGAACAAAAGTTAGATGGGAAATATGCCTGTTTTAAAATAAGACACTATACGATTAATTATACCGAGTTAGTCTGATTTGTGTAATATTCTGAGTTCCAGAAGGGGCTATATCCATTTTACATCAAAATTGAATAACCATTATCAATATGTAGATTATATAGCTGTGAAGCGTGCTATTGAGCAAACGTTTTAACCAATATACGACGAGCAACTACGACATTCAATTTCCCTTAAGCACCTATACTAATTCGGACAAAGAACTTGAATTCTTCTTTCAGAGTCAGCAAACAGTTCGTTGGTTTAGATGTCTTCATGGTTTGGGGTTGGTTATGAACAGCCATGAAATTCTTGGCGACGTTCCGCTTTAGTGCGGTAACTTACCAACCCCCATGCGCAACTAATCGATGACGTTTGAAAATTGATAATGTACGTAGAGGTGATGAATGCCCCAAATGCACAAGACAACAACATTCCTCTGGTACTAGACTGTGGTCAACGTTAGCCCTAAAAATGGTCTAGTTGGGCAACCAGTAATGTGACTACTAATGACCGGGGGAACAAATAAAGAACGCGATAGCGTGAAAAGGTGACACCACATAAATAAATAAAACACAATTCCAGCTTTCCGGCGGCTTATCGTGATAGTAACGGAAACATCTGCACGTTTTGTAAATTTGTTTTCTTTAGATGTTACCCTGTTATATTTGATTGTATACAACAACGAATTTCCTCATGTATTCAGTATTTTTCCAAAACTGTCAAGATTATATCAATCATTGACATGATAGAGTAAGTCCATTCCAGGAAGAAAGATCGACAAATACGACATTTCTATTGATTATTTGTTGTCGTGTTTAATTGGTTTACAATCTAGAAGTAACATATATTTATGTTTATTATATTTTTTTTTGCTCTTAGAAAAACGGTTTGAGCGATGGACATGTGTATTTTCATACTCTAACATATACGAATTACACACAAACCAAACAATACAAGTCATGCGGAAGAGTTTGGAAATATCGTATCAGTCATGTGGAACACCCTCGAGCAAAAGAAATGTGGATGATTTGCTTAATAACATATGTTTTGATATGGTAATTAGATACGGTGGGCATATGTATAGAGTCATCCTAAGCTTAGTCATAATTAGAATTATATAGGCCTATCATTATTGCAAAAATGTGCGCAAATGGTTTCGCTAAAAAATAAGGTAACAGGCAACTTTGAAGATGTTATGTTCCAGTGACGGCTTCAGAATGATAAATGTGTTTTCACCAGTAGCAACTTTCATAAAAGAAACTTAGCTCGACGTATTTCGTCATGCGTGGTAAAGTGTCACAACATTATGCAATGGGATAACATTCCAATTAAGATTAACGGAAACCGGTTTACCAACGAACACGATGTATCGGTTTCTACTAAATATAAGTGTCGAGGACAAAACAATACACACAGGAAAAAACAAGTCATTTAGTTCTAAACAAAATGACTTTACCGGTCCGACATCGCCGAGCGGGACAGTGTCGGGCACTCCCATTTCGTGTTGTCGATGTGATCACATCTCCTTGCAGCTCTACCCGCATAGTTTAAAACCATTTCTCTTGACAATAATGCTCAAATAATGTCACACTTTAGTACTTCTTTTTTGAATATCCAAATTTGTCAAAAAATTAAAACCTCATTAAGTATTCAGAGGATTATTACAAGAATAAAAAGCGTTCATGAGTTTTCTCTATACCGAGTATAAAATGTCAAACATGTGAAAAATACTCCACTTTCATAATGTATTCACAACTCTTCCCTAGAGTGTGTAGAAACTCGGAATTACAATCACCTACTTCTAGTGATACGGTTTCAATGGAATCTGTAGTTGTTGCTATTCGGACAAAGGTTTGAGAGAGTTGTTATTGGTCAAACAACAGCAGCATTTCAACGTGCACCAGAAATTCACCAAATCTTGCTTTACATCCCCCCAAACTGACTCTTGTGACTTTTGAAAAGTGACAATTCTGCCTTTAACGTGTGCTCACTCATGCATGACTATGTGGATTAATGTGATTTTCACATGGAAGTTAGTCAAGAAGTGAAAACATAATCCTGTCAAATTATTTTGCTCAAAATGTCTTCGATAAAAAGTTATGCTATTTTGCTTAGGGGGGACTTACTTGCTTTGTTGTGTTTAGTTCACGCCAATGTTGAGAGCATAATGTAATATTGGTAGGGTTCAACATAGCAATTTCCCCACTAAAATTGTGCTCAGTCAACCGATATTCAAAGGTAAAGGCCACCGCGGATGACATGATCCGATCAGTGGTACGACTCCTGCGACTGGCTGAATCCCAGAACCCGCTCATGGGAGTAAGGGTGTTCAAGAAGGTGACGTCACATTTTCAGTCGTAGGCACTTACCACTGTAGGATTATGGCAAAATGATGTCGTATTCGGTAGCCTTATGGGTAGTACAAGTAGTATTGCGGGCCGGGATAAGTACAGAACCGTTCTTGCAACGCTTTTATCATTTTGAGATGATACCTTCCGGGTGTCGAGAAATGAAAGAAATACAGGACCCATGGTCGTAGCAGAATGGCACTCCGTTTATGATGTATGACGTTGTCTACACCACTTCTACCCCTTGCCTTTAAAGACAGCCAGTCCCTTTTTCAGATCACCACAAAACCATCGAAACATTGGCAAAACATATAGAAAGGTGTTAGCAAGCACTATATTCACAATTTGAAACTGATACGTAGTGTAAAATTCAAATAATGCACGTAAACAACGTCTGATTAATAGTCTTTACCTCAGGCTCTTAGCAATTTGTGTTGAAATATCTCCTTTATTGATTAATCTGTTTATTAAATCATAAAACGCATTATGAAAAAAATTGTTCTATGGAAGGAATCATCTCCAAAGTTTGGTAGTTACTCATAAAATTAGGATTTCACACACGCATAATAACCACATAGATGCTGTAACAAAGCCTAATACTTTTTTCGTGGTACCAAAAAAGTCGGTTTGAAATTTAACGGCTGAATTTTTTTACGTATACAGAAAGCTTCAACATGCTATATTCTTAGAAATTGCCTTGAATCACATTTTCTTCAATTTACGATTGTGATAGACGATTTCAAATTTTAAGCTTGCAAAAGGGACGGACAATCTTTAAACGGCATATACTGTACTGGGAAGGAAAAAAAGCCTTCAAAAGGTAATTGTTAGCAATCTTCTTGCCAATGGTCTTAAATTCATGTATTGTCAATTTTAGAAGCTTGCTGAAAGTTATTCGCCCTCAAATGATCCCCATTTGGAGTAATTAATGATTAATGATTAAATCCTCAAAATGTTCGGGCCGAACATTTTGAGGATTTGTGATTTAATCACTCATTGCTCCAAATGTACATCATTTGAGGGCAAATAACTTTCAGCAAGCTTCTAAAATGGACAATACATGAATTTAAAACTATTGGCAAGAAGATTGCTCACGATCACCTTTTGAAGGCTTTTTTGCCTTCCCAGTACAGTATATGCCCTTTAATGACTGTAGGATGTAATACATTAATCGTTGAGGTTGGGAATGTGGTCTACTGTATTATTAGACATGTACATGTTTTTAAGTGTGGTATAAATTGTTTTTCAACCCCTTTGTTTTCGCAGAAATCACACCTGTTTGTGACTCAGGTGTGCGTATTGTTAACTCTTATATTATCGGGCCTCGAAAACCGCATTGGCATAGTTGTCATGTCCATTCCGATGGGAATGAGAGAGTTTAAGTGAAGCGATTGACGACACTATTTATGCCAGACACACAAGGAAGCATTATAAAGAGGAGACAATAAGAGTTTGTAAGACATGGAGAGAGGGAATTTCGTTGTGATAGTGAAATCATATTTTCTGAAATGTAGAGGGGGAAGAAAATGAGGGAGGAGATCGAAAGGAAATGAAATGCAATATATATATATCCAGGGATGATACTCATGGTGGTGATGATAAGATGATAGTTGTCAAATGATAGTAATGATGTTCATGGTCGTGCATGGTAAGTGAAAGTGAAAGTTAACAGAGAAGGGGCGAGGGGGAGACGATGGGGAGGGAAAGAGAGAGAGAGAGAGAGAGAGAGAGAATAAGAAAAGTCGACGTATATTATTTACATGCATTTATTTGTTTATTTATCTACCTTTCTATCCATCCATCCATCTATCTATCTATCTATCTATCTATCTATCTATCTATCTATCTACCTACCTTTCTGCATACTTACCTACCTTTCGTATATTCATTATTCATTGATTAATTGTCTATCAATTTCTTTTTACTGTTCACCTATAATATCACGTTGGTGACATCAATATCAACACGTGCGATTTACGTGGTATACGACAGTGCACATGCAATGACTTGCTTATATTGGGTCTACCTACAACGGAGAGCCAGAACTCAGTTCGATTGGACTGAATAACAGAGTATTCTGTAGGGGTATGATTATATTTAGAGATTTAGAAAGCATTAGCACGGATAATCCGGCATTAGACAGAGGTTGACCGCTCTATGAGCCTTATTTTTAGGGATTATCGTAGGAATGAAAGTGCTTTTGAAGGCGCTTTGCGTAACTTCGTGGAATTGGTTTGGATGAATTGAATGGTTGATGTGTTTTGCTAGATTGATATATGGGTTCATAGATTATTTAGTTACTCAGTTGATTGATTGATTGCTTGCTTGATTGATTGATTGATTAATCGATTGATTGGGTAATCTATGGTTTGATATATGGATTACCTGGTTTATTGGCTATTTACTTAAAATTTAAAAGGTTAAATGATTGATTGATTGGTTGGTTTGATTGTTTGTTTGATTGATTGAATGATTGAATGATTGAATGATTGAACGATTGATTGATTGATTGATTGATTGATTGATTGATTGATTGATTGATTGATTATTGATTGGTTGATTGACTGACTCGTTGGCCGGTTGATTAATGGATTGATTGTTGCTTGACTCTGGATAGTTGAAATGATATATTAATAATTGATAGATTTATTACTCTATTACTGGATAGGTTTGTCTGTTGATTGATGTGTTGATTTATTGATTATTGATATGTATTAATTGTGCTAATTATTTGAGTTTCTTTCAAAGCTGGCTAACTTACATGCCAATAATAACATCGTTCTATCTGACAGAGATGAAGACTTCCTAATAAAGCAAACTAAAGAAATGCCTTTATATTTTACCACCTTAATACAAACATATGCATCTCTGGCAATTACACGTATTCAATTCAGGGGTAGATGTACTGATGCGATTCATAAACAGCAACTAGCGGCGGTAATCGTTGTATTAGGAGAGAATGGGGTGATCCCGGCTCAACGAATTCGACAAACTGGCTTATCGAGTCAATCCGGATAAACCGAAGTATAGGTGACTCCGGCTTAGTGGGTTCATACCGAATCTGACTAATATTTTGTTTGTTTTTTTCAAATACATTATTTAGGGTGGCTCGTGAGCTGTTTATGTGGTGGTAATTATCATAACAACACGGCAATTCATGGTTTCAGATTCAACAAGAGAGAGAGAGAGAGAGAGAGAGAGAGAGAGAGAGAGAGTGGGGAAGGAGGGGGGGGGGGGGTTGGGGCGAGGCGAACATAGGCTAATATGTAAATAAGTTGAATACAAATATTAACGCAAAAAAATCGATAATCACCGCTAGATTACTGTTCTACTTTTTTTTTTCATTTAACGTAGTGATTGTCATTTAGTTCTAGTTTGGAGCTTAACCCTGTGTTAAAAGGAAACCCTTTTTATGAAGTAGGGCCTAGGATACTCAGTAACTTTACGATCAGTCTTTGTGATTGTTATAGTAGGAGACAGTCCGTCATACACGATTAGACGTTTAACCCCCGGTGTCCTCCTTTTTAATCCGGCGGCGAAGTTCAAAGTAAAATGCGATTTAAAAGGCAGACACGAAAGCACCTTACTACCTGAGCTGTCTTTCACGGAGCGGAACCTTAATAGCCGGACGAGTAGTAGTTACACCGTTACATGTCTCCCCTAGTAATACATACACTCTTGTAGAGAAGCATTTTGACTGGCACGCGAGGAGTTCACGCCGAAGCATTTCTACATGTCATAACAATAATTACCTCGTCTAGTAGGCGAATTGTGGTGACATTCAAGGTGACCCTAGCATGAACCTTACAACTGTAAAATTATTAGGTATTCAAAATTTGAAAGTATTTCAAACTAACTTCTTTTGAAAGAAGTTTGGGTAAATGAAAGACCTGACGTCATATTTACCATTGCGACTTCCTCATAGTAATGTGTAGAGTAGATGTCTCCCAACATCTCCCAGAAAAATGTTAACAGCAAATAGCTCAATGTACAAGCGGATATTGCGTGCCATTCCCGGAAGTGATGAATGCGAATTGAGGGTGATTTATTTTATCTTTTTAAAACTTCTTTGAGATTTGTTAGGATAAAATCATGAGGCTTGACGTCATACTGCCTATTCATTTTATTTCTTTGGATGAGTCTTCATGTGCAGTATCATTAATCACGTTGATATGCCATTCCACTTAAAATAACCTTGAACATTCAGGGTTTTTCTGTGAGACGGCTGGTAAGTAGTCGCAATCAATCTCCATTCGCTGTTTGCGAAAAACACCTCTAATTTCGTAATGAGCGCGATAAATGTCAAATTAGTCGTGGAAAGGCTGCACTGCACCAATTAGGTATAACAAATTGGGAAGAACAAGGTTTAAAAGCAGGGAGGAAAAGCGATTAAGAAATAGAAGAATAGAGAAGAGTGTTACAAAGGTAATGACGATGTTGTAACTATGGCAACTATCGCGCAAAGTGCGTTGATAACGAGTCAATAAGTATGTTGTATTTTGCATGAACAGGTTATATTGTAATTTACACGGTAAAAGTGATATGAACAAAATCAATCTACTGCCTTGATTATAAGTAGGAGAACGTTTACACCACTGTATAAGCCACCGTGATTTACTGGATGACGAAAAAAAGATTGAGACTTTTATCTATGGGCGGTGCAGTCAATATCATAAATATGTCGGAATGATAACATTCGTATCCGACTCTTTTGCGTCACAAACGATTGCTCAAAATGGTATCGTGATGGCAATCATGCTCTGCAAGGAAGTGATCATGCCAACATTCTGTCCCAGCACATTTTTCCAGATGAATGATCGAGAAGTATGATGATTGATAGAAAGTGTTCGTCATCATCGACAGAGAACAAACGCAGCATTTGTATCTCCATCCCCAATATCACTGATAGACGCCGACCAACTGAAGATACGTCCATTGGCTTCTTATTTTCCAAGGGGTAATGCATTACGTAATACCGTATCTTCACGAAGGATGTAGTCGGGTCTATTCATCTCCCTATTCTTCTCGATGGTCAATCTTCGCTTTTTCTTTTACCCCAGTCTGTTTCTTTGGGAAGGTTTCGGGATTTGGTTGGTGTTGCTTCGGGCGGAGATTGTTGGCAAAATGATTATCTTGGGAGATCAATCGAGGAAACTGTTCGTCGTTTCCAGACAATTGGTGACTGTCTGACTCAGACGACATGATTGCGCCCTGTGACGTCAGCAATGATAGCTGAAATGAAAGTCTAATATGCTGGCCTGCAAGTCATTTTGTAGACAGCGACGCCAGCTCCCCCAAAACTTTCTTTAAACGCCGCCCTACGCAAAGAACATGAGTATCGCTTGACTGAGGAATATTCAAGAAACTTAACAAGGGTTGTGGAGGAGGAAGGGTGGGGGGCGGGGGGGGGGGGGGGGGTCCAACGCGCCAAACACTCTTATAGTCAATGGAGAAGGTAAACAGCAATATATATCGTGATTCAGACATTACCTCACATTGAAACATCACGGTCTGGCAGACTTTTTACTGAAATGTACTTCGCGAAAGGTAGTTATCTAACAGGGAGTCGTTTTTGTTTTTGTTTTAAAGAGCCACCTTCTCTACATTTGCCCACCCACGAATTCCACGTCCACCATTATCTCTAAGAAATTGAACACGATGGTGAAGGATTATTTCTACACAACCTCGTCTTGTATCAAGTCTTACGAGTATTTTACACTATGCGTAGATTATAGGTACCTTCTGTCATTTGTTGTTGATGATATTGCTACAATATTTTAGTATTAACCACATAAAGGGTCGCCTCTATAGCCATGTCTTCACATACCTTCAAATGACCGCGTCAATTTTGAATATGTTGATTATGATCAGACATCATTGATTTGTGTTGTCAATACAATCGTTTTGCCCTGAACTGCTGAACACATCTTCTATGAGATAAGCGAGATTTGCACACATGTTAGACGAGGTGAATATAACACAAGGCCTTGGTTTCGCACCTTTGTAAGTGTTCATAATGCTTTGAAAACAAGACAAACTCTACTTCTCTACTCCCCAGCTCTTCACTCCTTCTGGTTTACAGTCCTTTTTAAGGACTACGCTCATACTTTCAAATCTCCACTTTGTCGCCTTTCCAATTCACATCCAATTCTATCCATTTTTTCCTCATCTCAGTCCTTCCAGGTCTTTACACATGGTGTACCGTAATCGTCTTAGTAACATCACCATGCAAACCTTCAAACATCATCCAAAGACGAACCCCATTATTCCACACCGGATAGTAGGGACTGGATCACCGTCCTGTTCCAACACATCCTCTCCATTTTCCTCTCGTTTCTCCTTCTTCTTCCGCTTCCCTCGTTATCCTATCATTGTTCTCCTTCCTCTTCTCCTCAATTTCTTTATCACCATCGTCTCCATTAATAAAATCATTATCGTCTTCCTAATTTTCTGTTCAGTATTTCTTGATTCGTCTCCATCCTTCTTCTCTTTTTTTTCTTTCTTCTCCTTTTTCATCATCATCTCCTTCTTCGTTTCTGTCGTCCTCATCTCCAATCTCCTTACTCCACCTCCACCATCTCCACCACCATCACCACTACCACCACTGCCACCACCGCCACCACCATCACAACCATCACCATCATCATCATCATCATCATCACCATCATCATCATCATCATCATCATCATCATCATCATTACTATCATCGTCATCATCGTCATGGAACGATGAAAACGCGCTTCTATGAACATAGTCCCGAATCACCTTCATGATGGACAAACAGGGAAGAGGAAGGATAAGAAATGGAATATGAGGGGAAATGCGAAGATGAAAAAAAAACCCACACATTGTAAATAAATGATGACAATAATAATAAAAGTAACATGCGATGGAGAGAAATGAGATGAAAAAATGGAAGAAGAACAAACAAAATAACTAGTTTGAGACATGCAGTTTTGACAGCGTTGACACTGATTACAAACAATATTATGATGACTTATTATGAAAAATTAAAATTTATTTATGTATTTCCCAATATTTTACAACAACGCTGCTAGAATGCAAATGTGAGCCAATTTCGTTGTTCACTAACATTTTCGCAGAATGTGTAATAATTTGTGTACAAACCGTCACCATTCCTAATAAATAATCAGATGACAGTACTTCAACCCTCTCGACACCAGTGATGGTCTTCCGCAGAAGTAATATGACTACATACAAATCACATAGACCACCGGATTATCTGACGCTGCAAGAGTTAATACGATGAACGCAACGAACGCCCCCAGGCCAAGGATGTATGAAGTCTATGGTTGCTCATGCGTGAGGACTGTCAAACAATCTTGACAATGCATCACCTCATCCTGGTGTTACCGGCTCATCAATTGTCAGTCAGTAAGCCTAGTCAGTCTTTTCCCTTTTCTTGTCACTTCATTCAGCATTTACCTCAAATATGCAAACCAAAATAATGATGACGGAGGAAATGAACGTACAAATGCTCCGACAAGTTGTTCGTTTTAAGTTGAATCAAAAGTGCGAAGAGCAAATTACGGATGTATGATTATTACAATGAAACTATTTTATACCTAAAGGAACGTAACGAAATTATATTTGGCAACTACAAAGTAACGATAACTGAAGAAATGTGTCACAGAATATGTTTCGGTATTATATATGTATACAAAAAAACACACTTGTATGCAGAGAGAGAGAGAGAAAGAAAGAGAGAGAGAGAGAGAGAAAGAGAGAGAGAGAGAGAGAGAGAGAGAGAGAGAGAGAGAGAGAGAGAGAGATGGGGCACAGATGAAGGGGAGGGGGGGGGGGTCTGGCAAAAGAAACGCATGGCGTCATTCCAGTCTATCGCATTGTAATGAGTTCCGAAGCATGTTTTGCTAACTACTCAGCAAAATGACATCCGTTTCGCACCCCTGACGTAAAAGGGGAAGAAAGCATTTATTCACTACACTTTACACCGAAGAAACTGACACATCAATCAAAAAAAAAAATAGACGATGTATTCGTTAACTATACGTGTGCAGTGATCCCACAATTCTACCTTTCAAATTAGGAAACTGAGACGAATTTGAAGAAACAAGGATGTAGACTACACAGTTTGATTAGTAAACTGCGTTGCCATGAAAATGGAACAATAGAACAGACGATTCATCAACAACCTGCCAACGTTGCTTGACAAGTGTTTCATTGGGCTTAAAAAGTCGCGAAGTTAGAAAAATCTTGAAGTTGGGGGACAGGGACAATATACCATTTGGCTTTTGGTACTGTTGCTAGGCAGCTTTCAGCCTTACTTCGAGATTTTTATAACTTCTCGATTTTTAAGCCCAATGAGAATTGCATTATAGAGTCACGACTACAACATGAATGGTTATGAATTTACTCTTTGTGTGCCAGATAAACTGCTGCTCTATGGGATTATGTATATTACTTTTAAATACGGGCACATCACGTGTAACATAAAGGTTAATAGTATGTCCAACAGGACGAAATGCAAGTTAAGTAAGCCAGCGACTCATTTTACGGAGTCTACTATCATGTTAATATGTATGCAAGAAGTGGGGATTCCTTATGTAAGCGGCATTGGTCTGTACTTTATCGGAGACATTCCTGAGCTTGGAGAACATAACATCCGCCATTCATGGCGCAGATCTCGAGAAACTGTTACATGTGATCTGGCATTAAGTCGTACTTGGCGACGCCGATTCGTGTTTTCATAATATTTGCTTTCCTCGGGCTTGAACAGTAGAGTCGAAGCACGTGGTGTTCAGAGTTTGGTGGAAGTGGTATGTTGTAGCGAGTCGTTTCGTTAGATCCGAAGCCAGCAGCTACCACTCGTTATCTATAGAGTTCTGAAGCGTGACGTCATAATTATGAGCATGTTGTCAAGACAACTGGTTCTAAACTATGAAGGTAAAGTTAACAGCAGTAGGGACTATCAATACGAATGCCCGAAACAAGCCCGCTAGACACTGTCGGACCAGTGAAAGTCTCACATGAGTAATGTCATTCAGAACCAGAAGCCGGCGTAACAATCTTAACTCTTTGTGCAATATCGTGACTGTTGATATATTTTTGCACAAGTAACGCACGTAAATCCCATAGAGCAGCATTTGCCTGGCACGCACTTAGACCTCGCACTTGACGTCAGAAAATCAATTTTTTTTAAAAAGATCAACCTTCTTATCCTTTGATGGATTTAAGCCAAACCTTCACTACTCTGTTTCCTTCGTGTTTTAGTTTTTATCAAAGCCAACCTAATTTCAGGGTGGATTATCCCGTTAACAATTCTTTCATTATTAAAGCTCAAAAATACCCGTTCATAACAAAGCTATGGGATCCCGAGTCATATATTTAAAAATTGTATCCATCCCATCTTTGAATCTCCTAGTATGAGTCTTTACACACACAGTTCTTTGTATATAAACCAATAAATGGAAGTCAATCATTTTAGGTCCTCCCTCATCATAATTCAAAAGCATCACATATCTTTTAATTTTATCTTTCCCATTCCATAATAAAATCAAACATTAACTTCTCAATTTCCTCAAACCCCCAAGGTGCTACTGGGGTAAATAATGACACGTAATTTAATTTCGACAGTTTTAGTTAGCTGTATTTTACCCATTCATGTTAAAATCCCTCTGTTTCTACCATATTAATATCTTTTTTTTTTTCAGTTTTACTTATAATTTCTTTATAATTGATCCTGTTCCGTACCTCAACATCCAATGAGAAGGTTAAACCTAATATTTTAATGACTTCCACTAATTTACAGTAGGAGATTTCGGTATCTTTTTCAGACAGGGGACCCAACAACAGTATACCAGTAAATGTTTTATCTCTATTCATTTTTAAACCGGAAATTTGTGCGAAACATTAACACAGCTTCTGCAACCGATCTCGATTGTGGTATATCGGTATCGTTTCAACCCGAGGCAGACGAAATGGCCGACAGAAAAACGCAAAAAACAAGTTTAGTCGACAGACCTTTGAGTAAAGGAAAGGGCGAGGTTCGTGTATACATTACTACATCTATTTTTCTTGTGCATTCTCTCTACTGTACGGCCTCTATTACTGTAATAGCTGTAACATTTTGTGAGTTGTGTATAAAATGGGCGTAAAAATTACATTGTGGTCCCACTAACTGATATTTGGGTGTGTTCTACATTGCAAACGTAACATCTCATTAAAATTGTAAAGTCATGTATGTTTAGGGGAAGAGGAAGATATTATGTTTGCTTTTCCATAATATTTAACTCATGAAGTCATCATTAAGGTTTATATGAAGTTAGGGTCAGCTGGTGTGCTGACCTGCTCATGGGGAATATGTACACTGGTGCATGCTGACCACTGGCCCGGCCCTGGGCCTGGCTAGGGATGCCCACAAAATATTATAACAACTTCAAAATACAAATTCTCACCATATATGGTTGTTTACACATTGATAATCCAAAGAAATCATTAATTTTGGCAAAATAACTAGAAAAGTATTCATTTCAAGATTTGAGCATTGTGTCTGAGTCACAGATAATGCCGCTACACTGTACACAAAATTTGCGTATTTGCTAATATTAATTAGCGCTCTGCCGGTACTCGCTTAGCATATATTCCGGTGGGTTGTTGAATCCGCACGGGATCAGCTAGCCTATTGTTACATCAGGCATACATGCATATTGGCAATTGGACTTAACTACGAGCGTGCGGTGGGTGCATGCGGCGCAGCACTACCGATACATGTTCCGCTATATACATGTAGTATGGTGCGTGTGCGGGACGCCGTGTCCGCGCAAGCCACGCATCGCGGTGAGCTATATATAGCGCCGATCCGAGCGGTTTGGGTTTAGCGAGTAACGGGTGGCCGACTGTGGTGGCCGAGCGCTGGTACCCGGAGCTATCATATTCATAGATCTAAACATGGGCTCATAAAACCCTTTTGCGGCACAACTGCGCCTTTGTAAAACGTTATAAATCAAAAGCCAAATAGAAGCTCAGTATTTACTCTTGCCACTATTCTTGTTTCGAATTGATCCACGGAGTGGAACATTTTTGTTTTCACCATGATTCACGAAAAAGTGAAATGGATTTTCAAAAACTTACCACAAAATGCTTCGCTCTCGCTTGGTCATCACAGCTTTCCCAAAACTTTTTGTTGCAAATGAAAGAAGAACTCACAGGGTTGTCGAGCTTAAAATCTCAACCCATAAATTTACTTCGATAATATTCTACATCGGAAGGCCGCTACCCGAACAGATCACGCATCTCACAAACTGCGCCCACCATTATGCCATTCCGTTTTCGCAAAAGTTTACGTGCGAAGCGTCATCTAGTGACACATGAGCGTCCCTACCCTGGCTGAGCGAGGCCCAGGGCCAGGCACTGCCAGTGCGATTGGCACTTTCATCTGCAGCACTAGCCAGCATAGCCATAGGCTAGGAGGAAAATGGGGTGCTAATGCACTTTGGTATCCCACTAGTAAAACCCTAAACCTAACCCTGTCCCTAACCCTAATTCTAAACCTAATTCTAAACCTAACCCTGACCCTAACCCTAACCCTAGACAAATTTTTTGATGCTTAATTCGTCCAAAAAAAGTGACTTCTAGGTCACTTTCTGCCGACGACAATGAGTATTGCAGCATTCCCATTGTGTGCATTATACATGTGGGATACCAAAGTGCATTAGCACCAAAAATGGCTGGGCTGAAATCACAAAAATGTACTTACTCACTACCTTCATCCTGTTTTTGAAGGAATTGTGACAGTTCTTTAAAGTCGCTTGTCCAGGTTGCTAGTTACTTTGTCAAAATAAGTGATTTTTTTTTTTTTTATAGACGGGCAGGTTATATTTTTGCATGCTAGATCTAAGTTTTGCCAGTTTCAAAACATCGCATCTGCTATCACTCTCATGTTTGTTTTGTATCGGGCATGAGAGTGATTGTGGATGAGATGTATTGAAACCGGTAGAACTTAGCATGCAAAAATATACACGTACCTGCCCTCGTAGGGCTATAGCCAGCAGTGCAGTTCAGTGGCACCACAGTGCAGTGGCAGTATGAGGGTAGTGTTACTGTGGAGAGTGCAGAGTTTCGGTAGCTGGCTTAGCTGTAAGGTGATCATACAAATTGCCATTGTGTAATTTAAAACTATGGTCTACGTGTAAACAGCAAGTACTGCCAAGAAAGTCTTCAATTGCAACACAGTTTGTGATGTATGCATAGAAAACCATTTTGCTGAACAAAATGCATTAACTTTTAGTGTTTTCATCTTGTCAAATGTGTATATATGAAATAAAGGTGTGTTTTTTTAGATAACAATGTTGGCTCGCATGTTTGAATAGACTGCATTACATTATATAGAATATTGTGTATATGTGTTTTCGCTTACCCATTAAAAGTCACTTGTTAAATTTTGTTCACTTTACAGATAAATATAAGCACCTTTGCTTTGCTGTTCTCTGAGATGGTCCAGTATTGTCAGAATAGAGTCTCGTCAGTGCCGGAGCTTCAGGGCAAGTGAGTGTTGTTCATGGGTCTTTCTAAGAACTAAATCAAAAAGTTTTTTTTTCAGAGGTAATAAACATTATCACATCGAGCAGCAAACTGTCTTACATCAAAAGGGTTAAAATGAAATGGACAGATATATCCTAAAATTAGAAGTAGTTCAATTATATCACTGACCTTGTATTGACTTTGTTTAGTGTTGCATAGTGCAAAAGTAGTACCTTGGTCAATGAATAAAGTAACCTGCCTTAAAAAAGAATCCATTGCCAAAAATATATATAATTTATTGATTTATGTACATGACACATACTCATGCTTAAATTAGTCAAAAAGCATACAAAACTGATCAATATTTTCTAAAACAGAATATTGGTAGTCATGGACGAGTATCTGTTACTTCTCCTTTTTGACATGAGCAAAGCACCCATGCCAAGTTTAATCAGATTAGGAAAATTGGTAAAGATTGTGAATATTTAGCAACTTAAATAGTGTTCCTGTTTCCAAAGAAAACAAGGTATACATGTGATATTTTCTAACATTTAAAAAAGAAGGAAACCAATTAGTTTGATTCATGTAATTGTGTTTACCATTTTCTTTGCAGATTATCTGAACTAGGGCAGCATGTTGGAGTGAGGATATTGGATTTATTGTTCATCAGAGAGAGAGGCTTAAAGAGAGAAACAAAACTACTCAACATTCTCCTTTTCATCAAGTCTAATGTCTGGAAGGTAAGAAAAGAAGTGATGTGTTAAAAATGAATACCAGTAAGTGAATATCAAAAAGTTAATATAAAATCATTAGTGAATCATATTAGGAAATGTTTGAGAAAAATGAGACATATTACTGCTCACATTCAGCCATGAGAAAGTTTAGTTGCGTTGAAACATCTGTAAGCAATAAGCATGCTTTGTAGACTCATAGGCATTTGATGCTCTTGGTATTCTTTTTATCAAGAATGGTACACAAGAACAATGACATATCATGGACAAATAGATTTGCCCCTGAAAGGTAATCCTATCACCATCAGTACGCACAAACCCCATAGAGCAACATTTTGTCTGTCACATAAATGGCTAACGATCAGGCTTCAGTGCTTGTAACTATGATTTCTAAGCTACATGTAGCTATTTTGCCACATCAAGGCGATAAAGACAGCCAGTTTTGTGTTCTCTGTCGCATGTATGCAGGTGCTCTTTGGGAAGGAGGCAGATAAACTGGAGCATGCCAATGATGATGAGAGAACATGTATCCTTTTTGAGCCGTGTCATATTCAAGTACTATGGTACACTCATAGCTCTATGGGAGGTAGCCTGGCTTCCAGGCTGTTAGAATTAATAATCCAAACTGAGTCGGAGAAGAAGCTAAGAATGATTAGTCTCCAGAATCAAGACCTTTTTATTGCACAGTTTGGTTTATAAATGCCTAACAGTCTTGAAGCTAGGCTAATGTGTGTGTGTGTGTGTGATGCTGTTATTTATAGGCAAAGGGCTGTAGGAATGCAAATTGTTTATTTTTGTTGTCGTAAATCTTGAGTGGAATCCTAAACAAGTTGTATTGATGAACTTCAACTGTGTCATTTTCTGAAATCCTTGTACATGTAAATGTCTGTAAAATATGTTTAAGGAGTACCTGTAGCTGTGTATAGCGTATTTCACTCTTTAACACAGTGAAATCTCTATACTTCCTAGCCGCAGTATAATTCTGTATGAGTTATGTGAGCGAGGCAATAATTCATATTGTTTTCAATGTAAATAAGTGTTGCCTTTCCAACTGAATGAGAGTAAAAGTGCTCCCTTCCCCCCATTCTAAAAAGTAAAAAAAATGAAAAAAATGAAGGGGGATATGTAGGGGCCTACACTCCAGCTCAAAGGAATTGGCATAGGGAAAGGGAAAGGGAAAAAGGGAAAGGAGCTGCAGTTTTAAACCGCGGTATATTTTGTCCAGTTCAGCATGAAACACGATGCTTGTATATTTTGTCCAGTTCAGCATGAAACACGATGCTTTCTAAAGCATCGTGTTTCATGCTGAACTGGACAAAATATACCACGGTTTAAAATTGCGGCTCCTTCTCTTTCTACCCTTTCCCTTTCCCTATGCCGATTCCTTTGAGCGGTAGTGTATGTGTACAAAACATCTGTATATTGCGATACGGGTGAAATGGATGGAAGAAATGGAAATCACATTTGCTGTCCATTTATCAATATTTTTCCCATTTTGACATTCTGTGTTTTGCCTTTGTGCTTTATAATAATGATTCATAAATCAATACTGTACATGTATCAATCATGTGAATGAATGTTTGTTTGTGCTTCATAATCTGTAGGAAAAGAAATACCATCCTTCAATAAATACCCCATTTCCTTCTCTGAGCTGTAGATGGGAAGTGTACATGTAAAGAATCCCCAAAGTTGATTGTTGCTCATCAGTTGTAAACTCACACAATTTTGGTACAGGTAGAGTGCAGTGTAAATCACTATCTTGTTTTGACAGGTCCTACCTATAGTATTTGTTTATACAGGTACTAGTGTCTGATGTATTACTCTCTAGGCAAACCATGCTGCATGCTCTCACCTGTGCCTCAAGACATTGTATTTCTCCTCTTTATGTAGTGATTGATTGATTAATTGATTGATTTAAGGATTTATTTGGTTGTAAATATCAACAGCATTTAAACAAGTTTGTAAACAAGGTGTATAATTTAGAGTTCTTGTGACTTCACCACATTTCAATCACCACAACTCCCCTTTCATTGTATTTACAATTCATCTCATATCTGTTGGTTTAATAAAATATTTTTTGTGAAAGTGTTAAAAAAATTAATATAAATTCCTCTGTGATTTTATTGTGTTTTTTTTCACTCTTCTCCCCATCACAAAGGCATGTAAACAACCCCATGATGCTACAGAAAACATTCTTTTTCTGTTGATGTTTGACTGCTGTACAGTGTATTGCCCAAATGGTACATGATAGGGACTATTAAAGAACATCTTCATACCTGTATATCTGCCAGAACCTCTGTTTATTCCTTGAAGAATTGACTGGATTCTAAGAGCAATATAGAGTGGTCCAGTCATATCTATTTGCACATGGTGTTCATACCTCATGAGTGAAATTGATTCCCGAAAGTACACCCTTAAGTTAAGTTGGTTTTAATGAATACAAAAACTTGAAAGAAACAAATTAGTGAAGGTTTATCAAAAAACTGTCAAAGGATAATAGTTATGGATTTTCAACTTCTCAATTTTGTGATGTCACTCACAAGCTACTCTGCAAGTTATGTACTATTTTTCTATTGAATTTTTTTCTCAAAAGGATACATACCATTTGACCTTTGCTTTTGATAGATCATTATAGATATATTTGCACACACTCCTCTATATCAAAGATTTATTCCTTCTTCAAAAAAGAGCAATTTATGGAACCAAACAGCACTCAACATCTGGGAGAACAGCTCCCATGTGATGTCAAAAAAATAAATTTACACAAGTTACAACTTTCTTATTCTTTGACGAATATTTGTCAAACTGTCACTAACATGCTGCTCTCATTTTTTCTGCTATAAAAGCAATTTAACTTCATGTTGGACTTCCCCTTTATTACTGGTGAGAGGTGAAAAGATGCTTTGGTATTAAAGCATTGCTCTGTTGGACCACACTTAAGGTGGACAGTACTTTCTGATTTGTTACATAAACCACTTATACTGTACATGTAAGGGTTAGTGTTGTGCACAAGGGAATCAGATCTGCAGAAGAAAGATCACAATTTTTCTAACATGGCCAGCACAAATTGAAAGTTGTGAGGCAACTTCCCCCAAAAGATTTTTTGGAAACATTCTTCTCCTGAGTGCAATTTTCAAGCATATTTTGATTTTTTGCCAGAGCAAGTGTCAGAATAGTCTTGGCGACATGACAAGAGGCATTAGCAGTCAAACATCATGCTTTTTGAGACAAGTGTATTATGGAAGGGTGAAAAAAACATTACTTTTCAAAAGGTTTTGTTTTCATGACTCTTTGAGTGATAACCCTTAACATGCAACTTGTGGCTTATTTCACCGTCAATACACACAAATTCCATAGAGCAGTATTTCGTGTGGCACACTATGGGTTAATGGGCCTGTAGGAGAGATGAGAGTAAACCAGGCTCTAGATTTAAGTGAGGAGTCAAGTGAGGGTTGACAGGTGCAGCTAATGCCTTGAGTAGTAGAGCGGGGAGTGAGCCACTGAGATAAGGTAGGCTAGGCACGCTGAATAGTGAACAGTCTAGACAAGAACTAATAGAGTGTAGTTATGTCAAGCCAAGGGGCCCTTCCAGTCAAAAAGGGAGCTCCAAATCCAAATTTATCTTGGTGTTATCTCATTTAAATTAGGAATGTGATAATTTACAACCAGGACCTTGTAAGTCTAAATGGCAAATTGGTACGGTACCACTGATTCTAAGAATATATAAGAAAGTTATGCTAAAAATGAACAGCAGTTCATTTGTAAATTTTAGAAAGATGTAACACCAAAAAATACATAATACATGATACATAATACAAAAAATGCATCAATGTGCCAAATTGAAGAGCAAAATTGTGACTGTACTAATACTGGTTAATAACTGTTTGGCTTTGGTCTTATTCCCATTTTCTCTCTTAGCTCAACATTGAAAATACACATGAATCCTAGCCCTTAACCATAACCTCTTAGTGTTAACTTCAGCTTTAATGCAAACTGGGAACGAAACCAAATAGGACTACACTACATTGCAATGCATCCCTCTACCCTTTACCAAATTACCACACCCCTTCTTTTATTTTTCATGCACAATCCTCCCATCAAATCCCTTCTTTGTGAAATACCAATTCTTATTTTCACTCCCCTAAAGGCCCCCTCGTTCCATTTCCCCTCCCCTTTTTGTTAATACTGCACCAAAGTTAATTTGATACCTGTACATGTACATGAACATCTACTCTATTATTGGCATTCTGCCTGAGGCAATTAACAAGTGATTTGCTTTCTTCGGTAAAGCTATTAAGCCATTAATTGTTCTGATTGTTTATAGGCTCTCAATCTCCTTTCCTAGGAATACCAGTGGCAGGTTAAAGGTGTTGCTGGCAATCATCAGCGTCCACTCGTCCAGTACGGAAGTGAAGTGATAATGGACACTGGTGCTTCAATGTCCACTTGGCGCAGAAGACTTAATTGGGAATTGGATATCTTCTGGACTGTCATTATCAAGTCTGACAGGCTTGAGAGGTGTAAACACAAACCGTTTCCAGGGAAATTGATTCATACTTCTTTTTTTGTGCTTATAAGTCAAATTTTGGAAGGTGTTTCAGATGAGTCACTGCAGGAGTCCCTCCCCTCCCTCATTCTCTCAATTTCTCCCTCTTCCTCTTACTCCCTATCTCTCTCTACCTTTCTCTCATTCTCCCTACCTCGTTCTCTCTTCCTCCCTATCTCTCCCTTTCTCTCAGATGCCTCTCTCTTTCTCTCCCTTATACTCCTTTATCTCTCTCTTCATCTCTCTTATACTCCCGATTTCTTTCTCCCTCTCTCTCTTTTGTACTCCCTACATGCATATTGGCAGGCTCAGCAAAGAACGGGTTTAATAAATTGCAATATAGGATATATTTGCTTTCAAAGATATGAAATACTGTTTATTTTGTGGTACTGCTTATTCCCAAAGCTGTTACGAGGAATGAAAATAACAATAGAAAATATGAAATTCATGTTAGCTACACTTTGTAAGTGAAAAGCAAAGGTATATTTCACAAATAAATAATATGTTTCATGTAGAACTGAATTTGTTTTCTCTATACCTCCACATTCAGCACACATATGGAACATACCTGAATAACGCTAGATATAACAGACAGAAAACAAGGGTGATAGTCTTGAAGCCAGCCACATACATCTATCAACAACATAGACATAAAGAGTTTGAATGGGGTCAGAGTTTAATGACTCTATAATAATTGTGCTTTGGTCATGAATTAAAAGCCACATTATTTGCAGGATTAGGTTGGCCCCTGGATGTTACACAGGCGTGGGCAGTTAATCCCAATTATGGACGGATGAGCTGATCCACACTAGAGACCATGCTTCCTGTTTGTGTTCAATCCTCAATGAAGACATTGTTGTTCAAAACCACAGTTATTGAAGCATATCAGGTTTAGACTACAAAAATGGACAAGCTGATCCTTAAATTGGACACAGGAGTAATTGATGATTTGTGAGTAAATAAGGGACAACTTCAGTTGAAGATGGTTGTATTTCGCATTGAGCATGTCGACATGGTGGGGAGGGGGTAGGGGAGTGTTGGGGTTGGGGAGAAGAATGGAAGACAAAGAACAAAACAAAGGAAGAAGAAGGGAAACCTGAAAGAAACACCATGTTTGTCCCCTTTCTTTGTGCTAAGGATTTTGATAATGCTGGTATACCTGTATTTGATAAAGGGAAGGTCCTGACTGAGAAATGTGGATCCCAAATATGATTCTCCCTTTCATTCATCTTACAGTAAGTGTTCCATGTTACATTCCTTACTCTAACCATTCAAACTCAAGTCAATGTAATACCTCTCCCAGAAGACTACTCCACTGGACTCTATAGGCTTCAGCACATATGGATAAGGGATGGGGTGGGGTGGGGTGGGGACTAGCGCTTTTTGTTCGTTTGACCCCCTCGTGGGGCCCAGCCCTTCCCTTGAGGGACTCTGGTTCGTTGGTTCGAGTCACTGATAGGAAGCTCTTGTGAGGTTATTGTCCTCTAATTCCCCTTTAATTCTCCCCTTTTAGTGGAAATTAGTGAGGTAATTTGCAGCGGTCCGTGATGAAAAAACGTTTCGATTGGATTCAGCCCATCAAGCATTGCGCTGCACTGCTCCCTCAAAATCCCACAGTATGCTGTAATGGCAGGCAGTGCAGTGGTTGTTCAGCCACACTTTAATACACCTTTAAGTTCTATTCCAGATTTCAAGATTTAAATTTGAGATTGCAATACAGAATCAAAGTGGTGTCATCATATTCATTGTTAAGTAGGTTTCTGGCTCCAAACAGCATCACTCAAGTGGAAGTTTTTACTGGATCAAACGTTGTCAAGCCGGCTAGTGTCAAGCACTCTTACCATTATGATCACCACTGTTTGATCTACCCACATAGCTAAGTACCAATTGTCTCTACAACATGCTTACAGTATATGAAGTGACACTTCCTTACTCAATGTACATTGGAGCAACACCTTGCCTTTTGTTTCACATTGTGGTTCAATGTTGAGTACGAGTCGCAAGACTGCTCAAAATGGCTTCGAGGCCAGATTCAATCAACTAAAACATTGGAAATTAGCCCCAATCAGAAAATTGCATGCTTTCAATTGGTCCTCAGGAAATTGTCCATTTGACTTGTACAAGAAATTAGCTCTTTAATTTAGAAGACGGCATGCTATACACGCAGTGCTTTGCATTACGTAACAGCAGCTGCTCAAGGCCTATTAGCTCGGGATGTCTACATGTAGGAAGGCAAAAAGTGCCTCTTTTTGCTTGTTTCAGCATCATGCAGACAACTTTTCTTTTTTTTGAAGAGGTGTCATAGTTTTTTTGTGCGTGTGTTGGGTCTAATGAAAATCCATCTAACATTGTAGCAATCGTTTTGTCTATAACTGGTCAGTTGTAACATAGTGTAAGGTCAGGAAGGGTGTAAGAACAAACCTAGTAAGCTGTCATTGAAAACAAATCGTTGTTGGCCAAAAATTGAATGTTTTCTTTCCCATAATTATTTGACTTAACACCTGTCCTTGTGGTACTCATGAATACATGGGAATGTACTTCAAAAGTGATTACAACCCCCAAAACATCCCTGCTATGTGTGTGTGAATCAAGGGGCATTTGAGTTTTCTTGCACTTGGAAAAGCAACAAGAACATGTCTGTATGTTGTGACTTTCATGGTGTGAACATTGCAATGTATTTTCCTTAACCTGTGCCTCCTCATCTCAGATTACATAATAGAGAAGGAATCTGTCGTCAACAAGTTCATCTCTGTGCCAAAGGATAAAGGTACGTTTCCTTTAAGACTAGACTTTGATTGTGGTTTTTTTTTCTTGCTTGTTCATACATGATTCATTAACTCTTTCCTATGTTTTCTCTGTCTTTGCTGTAACAGTGTTTTGTTTTTGTTGTCACTGTTGTACTTTGAGTCAGTATATTCACTGTTAAGTATATCTTCCATTTGATGGCAGAGCTTCCAGGCTGTTATTAACAAGATACAAGATATTTTATTCAGTCAAAAATCATGGATATTTGCTTTCCACTAGCACAATAACGTGATAGTGCAATACATAGATAGCAATACGATAGACACATATAAACAATGAGTTAAAAAAACATCTCTAAACATGGTTGGAATTCATCTGTGTAAATTGTAGGTTATTTACTACATGTGTGACATAATGATTAAAAACTGAAAATCATTAGTTGTAGAATTTAGTTCATATTATTAGTTTCTTTCTCATTCTACTCCTGATATAATAATATATACTAGATTTACTTCTTTAATTTGTCAATTTTAATACATTATCATATAAGATATTTTATTCAGTGCAAAATCATGAAGATTTGCTTTCCACAAGCACAATAACATTACAATGCGATACAAATATATCAGAATTGTGTTGGTGGTTGTAATTTAAGCTCTTTGATGAAAAGGTCTGGTTACAATAGACTAATCACTCTCAAGTATCTTCACCAGCTAGACAGACCAAGAGATTGTATTAGACTAGATTTTTAAAATGAAGATAGTTTAGTGACAGGAATGATTTTGTGAACATCATGGGTTTCCTCAGCAGGTATGAGGCAAAGAATGGCCTTATGAAAACCCATAAAACGAGGGAGTTACAGGAAAATGAAACCCCAAAATTGATAGAATTGAATAAAAGGAGACCAGAAAACCAGATTGATCAAAGTTTCGGAAAATCGAGACATGCTATAGGGAAGTGAGGATTTGTTCAAAATCATAATCACTTGCATTGATTATTGATCACTTACCTCCATGGGCAACTCCATTGGTCTGAAATGACGAACTGTATTGAATTGTCTTTGTTACTGTATATCATACATGTACGTAAACAAGACAATACTTGAAGCATCTCTTGCCTTTGATCTAGAGGGAAATCTAACAAGGCTAGTGATTTTTAAATACAAATCACTTCCTTATGATTTGTCTTTGTGATCTGGGATTTTTCTCAAACTTTTGCTGGTCTGTTCCTCAATTTTTATGCCTTTTATGTCAACTTATTATAGGAGTTTTAATTCACCTTTAAAGATAAAATAGGGCTAAGAATAGGCCAAGGCTGAGGAAGATCCAGTGTCACAAGCACAATGGTGAGCAGGTTTTATGATTAACAAATGAATGATTATCAGACCAATCTTAGCATCCAAGCAGAAAAATGACATATAACCAGTTCATTGAATTCATCTTTTGATACTCCATCGGTTGCATGCTCTATAAACCATTTAGTGTTCAAGCATGAACAGTGTTGGATGATAATGATTACTTGACAGGCTCTGCTCTTTATGATTGTCTGAGTGATGGATGTTCATTCAGAATGAAAGAGAAATCAAAGTGACAAGTCCTGTAAGCCCTTAATGCAATGAGGGAGAATAATAAATGGACATTTGACAATTGTTGACATTGTGTACAAAGCAGAGGCTTAGCTCTGAATGAAACAGAGAGAGAGAGACGTAAAGAATGAATGGAATATTCATTCATTCTCTCTGTGTGTCTGTCTTCATTGAGGGGAGAAGGGAGAGATGTACCTCAATCAAAGCTGCCGCTTTCCATTCTTTTACAATAAAAATAGCAGCCAAGGGTGAAAGCACGCTCCAGCGACGAAGCTCTCCCAAAGATTCGTGTCTTGTGTCCATCAGTTTCATTTTCCCCCTAACAAATATAATGCATCCCTGGAAATTCTTTGAAAGTTTCTGGCCTCTGTGATGATGTACTTTTAAGACTGTTTGTTCATACGATTCACTTTAATGGTTTGACGCTGTCCACATTGGCAAATCGCCCAGTTGGTATATATTTTCCCACCAAAAGTCTGGAAAATTATATGAACTTTCCAATAGAGCGTCCAGGGGGGTGTTTCACCAAGCTGTTCGTAAGTTACGAACGACTTTATGAACGACTGGTGATCCCTTCTTGTGCTAAATCAGATTCTCAATTAACAAAGTGTGGTATCGCATTTAGCACGAGAAGGGATCACCAGTCATTCGTAAAGTCATTCATAACTTACAAACAGCTTGGTGAAACACCCTACAGGACTTATGCCTCTGATCTGATCGTTGCCATGCTTGCTTACATGTAGCTGAAATCTCATGGAAAACTTTTTAAGCCAGTACCACAAAATGTGCCAGGCCATTATGTTTTCAGGTTGTCCATCAGAGATTCTGAGTGGGATTATGCAATACTATAAGAACTGTTGACTAGAATTGCTTTCAACTCCATGCATGCATGTGATTCATGGATGTTGTAGAACTAGGATCAAATAAAAAATCATCTTTTTCACAATAATTAGAAGTTAGATTTTCAACTTCAACTGTTACAATGTTAAACCAGATATAGACCAGTGAGATTTGTGCCCTTCAAATTTTCAGCAAACTATATGAAAGTTATTCAGCCTGATAACTACCTCCAGACTATCAATTCAAGTGATATAATTAGCATTGTCTTCTTGAATACTTTGTAGACAAAGTTATCAAATTTAAAACCAAACAAACTTGCAAAATTTGCATTGCTTGCCCCCTCCCCCACCCCTCCTCCCTTGGATGGCTTTGAAATTATAGAATGTATTAGATATTTAGCCTGGTTGGAAATTTGAAAATATCTGGTCCTAGTGGGGCAAACCAGCATGATAACATTTTGAAAAGTATGCTTGGATGAAACTGGAATGTGAACAAAAATCTTCCCACATTGGCCATTTGAATCATGGGAAAGATAATTCCTCAATGTTTGTTTTGGATACATTATTTTCAACCTAACAGTCTTGGCACCATTCTCCTAAATGCGATGTGCACATTCTGCACAGCCTGGAAATATGCAGGAGTATCAACAAAATGATCTTCAAGTATGACGACGATGGCCACACATGACTCTAACAATGGCGCAAGCATCACACGCTATGGAATATTTTGTAGGAAAACAAATTCAGCTGTTGGCATAACATGACTTTATTTGTGGTGTGCTATGAGATGTGATTTAAAGGGTACATGTATATCTTGAGTACGAACATTGCTCTCTGCATAAGTTATGGAAACTATATCTTGATGCACATGAATAAACTTAGCACAAGTAATGATTGCTTGAAAAAAAATAATAAAAAATGGGTTTTGAGATGTGATTTAAAGAAGGGATATATCTTAATAAGGAACATTGCTTTCTGTTCAAGTTATAGATGTAAACTTCGGAGCAGTTTTTGTTTTTTTAATTTAGTAACCCTTTAAATGAAAATGTTCCAGTTATGTTGTCTGCCATGATTTCATGGATTCTGCAATCTAAAACTCTTTATGTGCTACATGTGAATAATTTATTCACCAATATTACATGCAAATCCCATTGAGCTCAATTGGTCTGGCACTTACAGGGTTAATATTACTATCTATTGCCTGCCTTTGTTATTTGAATTAGCTTGTCACAGTCCATAGATAATACAGTACAGAGCTTTCATAGCTCCATAGTTTCAAACTTGAAAGAAGCTTGATGCGCTCTGCGGTTTAAACATGTGGGTGCCGAACACCTTTAAGAGGGAAGTGGAGAATGTAAGTGTAAACACTGCTCCTGGAGTTGTCAATGCCAGGGTCTTTCATTGTGGCGTTTGCCCCTTTTTCCCAGGCAAGTTCACACGTCATAGTCTGATGAGCAGAGATGACTCATCCAGTGTTTCACACTCCTCACACAATAGGGGCATCCCTGGCTCAGTTACTCCATTATTCTGTAGGGACAGCAAGCCGGAGCAAGGCTCAGTCCCAGTCCTAGGCCCTGGTCCAGTCCCAGTCTTAGACCCAATCTCAGTCCCAGTCCCAGTCCCAGTCCCAGACTCAGTCCCAGACTCAGTCCCAGGCCCTGGCCCAGTCCCAGTCCCTGACCCAGCCCCAGGTCCAGTCCTAGGCCCAGTCCTAGGCCTAGGCCTGAGTATTCATTCAATGTTTCACAACCCTCAGGCAGTATGGGCCCCCCTAGCTCAGTTACTCCATTTTTTTGGAGGGGCAGCCAGCTGGTCCCAGTCTTAGGCCCAATCACAGGGCTAGTCCCAGGCCCACACCCAAGTATTCAATTAATGTTTCACAACCATCAGACAATATGGGCACTTCTGGCTCAGTTTCTCCATTCTTTTGGTGCGGCACTTATCCAGTCCCAGTCCTAAGCCCAATCCCAGGCCCATTTAATCACTCAGTGTTTTACAACAATAAGGGCATCCCTGCCAGCTGGTCCCAGGCCTAGGCCCACGTCCAGCCCCAAGCCCATGTGTAGGCATTTAAAGGGAATATCAAATAAGATATGAATTTCTGAACAATAGTTTTCCACTTAAATGATAGGGTGCATAGTCTAATCCTTAAAACACTTAATGTGCCATTTTTTAAAAACCCTATTAACACCAGTTTTGGATGACCTATTCAGAACTCAATTTGAAATTGAGCAATCAATATGATTCTGCTTGTAAAGTGAGTTTCCAGTTCTGATATTGAAGGGAAGTAATTTGTTTTGACCTGCAAAAGGGCTAACCCACCTTTAACCCGTCCTCAACTGAGCACTCACATTTGTGGGCCGGCTTTTCTCCACTCCGATACTGAGCAGCGCAACTCCCGCATAATCTGCTTCATGGACAATAGAAAACAGGTTATGAATAAACTTCAAATTTCTTAAAGATTGCAATTCAGCCACACAACTCTGGTTCCTGCAGTTCCCTTTGGAAATTTTGACATCGGAACTCGACCAGGGTTTACAATGCCAGAAAATCTAACAATGAGGAACGGGTTATCTACATTGTGTATCATATGTACCCAGTCCAGTGAAAAAGTTATGCATGGTCTTTGGTTGTTCAGCCTCCACGATGCAAAACATACATGTCGCCCCACTCAGCAGCAAAGAAACTGAAAGATATGTGTACTATGTTCATGAACTGTTATACATGCAAATAAACATGTACAGTATGTTGCATTGCAATATTGAAGCAATAATATCTTATTACAAAAAGAAAAAAAAATGTTTTTCTTTCCATGACATCAGGCTTGAAAAGATGCCCGGGCAAATCATGTTTTTATTGTTTTCCCCAGGCACTATGTACCTCATTTGTTGTGATTTGTTGTGATAATGTTTAAAAAGGAGTTTGCTTTGATAATGATGAGGAACGGGTTATCTACATTGTGTATTATATGTACCCAGTCCAGTGAAAAAGTTATGCATGGTCTATGGTTGTTCAGCCTCCACGATGCAAAAAATGTCTCCCCACTCAGCAGCAAAGAAACTAAAAGATATGCATACTATGTTCATGAAATACAAACATATACATTATATTACATTGAAATATTGAAGCAATAATATCTTTTTACAAAAAGAGAAGAAAATGGTTTTCTTTCCATGACATCAGGCTTGAAAAGACGCTCCTGCAAATCATGTTTTCATTGTATTCCCCAGGCTCCATGTACCTAATTTGTTGTGATAATGTTTAAAAAGCAGTTTGCTTTGATAATGATGAACATATGTGTGTCCTTGTGCTTTTTTCCAATAGCTCTTTGGAAATGTATAAATTGTGATATTTACTGGAGAACAGGAACCATTTAAACGAGGCAAAACAAATATCAGTGTACGTCAAAAACAAAAGGGCAAGGTGAGTTTGTAATTTGTTACATTATAAACCTTCAGATCCTCTAACAGTTGGTTAATGGTTTTGATCCATGGCAAGTTTCATTTTTGCTTACAGCAATTGTACAGCAATTATAATTTTGAGTTACAGGATTGTCCTTTCATTTTTTACCATCTCCTTTATGTCAATGTGGAGAGCTGAGTCGTTCTTGTGGCATAAAGTTGAACATGTATCATGCTAACAGGAACAAAGGAGGTAAAAAGAGAGGGATTACGGCCTTGTTGCTGCTGAATATAGTTATTCAAAGACTGATTTTAAAAGCCACCAAATGAAGTGCAAACATATATATTGAGGGGGAAGTAAACCCCCGAACTTAGTTCTTTTAGGCTTAGTGTTGAGACTTAGTTGTGGGTGCAGCTTTGCATCAGAAAGAAGCTCTCTCCAGGGCGCTGTTGCATAAAACTTACCATTAATGGTAACTCTGCCATTAAGTGAAACTGACTACCATAGTAACATTGATTGACAGACAATCAAATCTAAAGTTTCCATAGAGGTCACCATTGTTAGCAAAGTTACCATCAATGGTACAGGTTTTATGCAACAGGGCCCAGAACGTAGATGACAGAGTCATTTTGCTAGTTTTCGGGTTTGCAGGAAGGAATTGTCTCAAAATGCTAAAATCCTTCACCCTTTGTTCAAGGTTAGATTTTCGGACTTTGTGAATGATAGTCCAGTTAGGATGTCAACATTTGCATGGAAGTGCATTAACCTAAGGGATGTGGCTTAATTCAGCTTACAATTTGTTGTAATTGACAAAGCCCAGATAGCACAAGATTAAGTATTGCTATTGATTGGGTTAACCACAACTCTACAACTGCATGTTTCATATTACAAGATGGACCTAGAAGTATTGGCAAATAGTCATTGTCAATTAGATTAACCCATTGCTCATGATTAGATTTTCTGGCTTTGTGAACCCTGGTCTTGTTAGTATGTCATCATTTTTCATGGAAGTGCAGTAACCAAAGGGGTGCGACTTAATTGAACCCTATCATGAATATAAAGTTCATTCACAGCCGGTCAACTACCACCATTCAGCAGATTTTTGCAGAAGTTGCACTGCTCCATATCTGAGTAGAGAAAAAACAGCTAGCAAATACACAGGTTCAGTAATTATAATGTAAGGCTGGACACGGATGCCGGAAGATATGGTTAATAATAGTAATATCTTGTTTAATTTTATATTCACCAACTATGATGGTATATATATATATATATACCTGTATTTATGCTGACTATCTTTGTGATGAACATGTACTCTCATACTCCGAGAGGGGGTCAATAGAGTTCGATACAATCTACAATTCTACAAGTAAAGAACAGGCTCAAATGAAATGAAATAGTGAACTTGTGACTGAGAAGTCCAAATGGTTCAACCATGATTATACATCCCATCAGCTGAACAATGTCCACCCCTTACATGTAACCATGTCAGGGCCATGTTGCATAGGTTTTCAATTATTGTAACTTACCATCAATGGTAACTAGCATGGCAACAGCCAGTGCGCTCTCATTATTGCACCTGTTGTCATGGTAGTTACTTTTAGCCTTAAAAGCATCATGTTTCATGCTGAACTGGAAAAAATATACTACGGTTTATAACTGTGGTTCCTTCCCTTTCTTCCCTTTCCCTTTCCCTATGCCAATTCCTTTGAGCTGAAGTGTATGCAACATGACCCAGTACCAAGCTACATGTAAGAGAAGCCCATTCACTTATCACACCTTTCTTGTACCTTTAACTGTATGGATCTGAGAGGGTTAACTTGATATTGCTTGGTGGCATTCTACCTGTAGGCTATGTGAGGGGCTTACGAGCCCAGAGTGTCAAAGTGAAAGGTGGGAGAGGCAGTTCATGCATTGGCCAGGTACTGCATATTGATAACCTTCAAAGGCTAGAAGAGAGACAAGGAAGGCGCTACAGCCAGGTTGGGGGGTAGTCTCGCGCTATGTGTTGGCCCTCTTTGATCGTGGGGCGGGGGAGTCGTCAAAGTTGGCTCTTCAAAATTGGGTCAGCTTCCTCCTCTCACACCCCTGCTTGGTCCTGGAGGGGTACTCTAGGGGTGCGCTAGGGGTATTTCAGGGGTAGTCCAGGGGTGGCCAATGGACCCCTAGTAGGGAAGGCAATGTTTGTGTACGTTGTCTGTTATAGTTCATTTGTTCAAGTTGCATTCAGTGTTTAGGTGGCTGTGACATGGTGATGAATACAAGATTCTGACTGTAGGTAACTTATTTATTCTAACCTGCTATCATGTCTAAGTCTGAATTTTCAGACTTCTCTTCTTTCTGTCAAGGTGCATTCATACCTCTCCGATCAAAGAAAGTACCTGTTATTATTCCTACCTGAAAGCAAATTTCTAGTGATCATATTCCTAATAATTAATACCTGTAATTAAGTAGGTAACAACTCTCTTTTGATGAACATTGATGATAAGAAATAAAACATTTGTTGAATCCAATAAGGAAAGGGCAATCAATAGTAGATGATATTGTTAGGTTCCAGACTTGATCAACATTCATGCTATTTTCTTGTTACTTTTATCCTTTCAAAACTTAGTAAAATATATTTTTTTGTCATTTTCTTGTAATTCATTATATTATTTGTATTTTTAGTTTTGATTTGTAATTTTACTTATCATTGGATAACAAACATCAAAGTTCTAATAGTAACACTTTTCTGACCCTTTTAGAATTTGAATTAAGAAATAAATCAAAAGGTGAATTAAGGCTGAAAAAGACAAAAAAATTATGTAAATGAACCAGAGTACACAATGAATCAGTTGTGGAGATAGAGGGGAATAGAAAAGTAGAAGACTACCGGTAGTTGAAAGATGGGAGTGACAAAATAAAAATGAGTTCACCAACAGTTCACAGACTTTCAAAAGACATGACAAGGACATAGACTGATGTATCATGGTGGTCATTACTCATCAAAGCCAAGTGTTTTCTGAAGACCGCTTTGGTCTCCACCAAAAAATGCCGGTGTCGTGCAAGACAACAAAACTCGTAGAAGAGACGAAATAGGAAGAGCCACCGTAACCAGAGGTAAATTCACCACTGAGGAACGTTAATCTTCTGATGATGTGGTAGTCTCCACATGGTCAACCACAGGCTTAGTCCAGTCATCCCACCCACTCCTTCAACTGTCTGGTCACGTAGTCATTGTCAGCGTCATCGTCAAGATCATCCTCAGCATCATCCTTGCCCTTAGAGCCTCTTTCATACATGCACCCAACCCTTTGTACCGAATCAGCCCCATATCATACACACTTCAACATTTGTAATGAGATGGACCCTTTCATACAAACTCTGTCATGTGTACTTTACCATCCCCATTTCAAATGCATTTCAACATTTGTGATAAATTCGGCCCCTTTCATATATGCAATCCATCATTTGTACTGAACCAGCCCTATTCATATTCACTTTAACATTTATGATAAATTTGGCCCCTTTCATACATGCACCTCTTCATTTGTACTGATGCTTCTCCATAGGATTTGTGTGTATTTATTGTGTAAATATGCACCTGTTGCACTGAAAGACGTAATACTGCCTAGCTGATTCAGACTTGCTTGCAGATGCACATAAATTGTAGCATGATTGAAGTACCGGTACACATCATTCATGACTTTTTTGTGAACTATTACATTAAAACACGTCCTAAAAATAATTGTGGGAGACCAATAAATGTGATAGGGGAACATTTTTTAATAACCATTAATTAAGACAGTATACATGTAGGAATTCTGAAAGTACCATCTTGCATGAATTTGAAATATAATTGATTGTACTCAGTACTTTTATAACTCTCGCGTCTGAAAGGGGTATTACTCACCCACTCCTTATCTAACCAGGGACTGTCTGAATGTGGAAGAGCCCAGTCACCATGGGATAGGTCCTCTGGGACCATTTCCTCTTCCTTCTTTCTTTCTTTCTTTCTTTCTTTCTTTCTTTACCTTGAACAGCGTCTACTGTACCTTACCACAAGGTCAAGTTCGAAGTGGAATTCTCGCTCTCCCCACACTGTACAAAGAGCTGATTCTTAAAGAAACAACCTTCCCTGCAGAATTGAACGTAGTAGAGAGAAAGGATGTGGCCAGAATCTTTGGGCTCTCATGTGGTTGTGGTCTAAAAGCAGTCAGTTTATGATCCCTTGTCCATCCTTTTCATTCATTAGGACTTGTCTTTCTGGTTAATTGAAATGTATTTTTGAGGGGTGTTTACCCATAACCAACCTTTAAAGACCATTTGTGAATAACCACAAGAGAAGTCAATGACTTTATGAGTGTGGTATTTTAGCAATCGTCAGTAAGTAAGTGCATACATGATGTGCCTATTGGCAAGTACAGTACATGTTAATGTTCAACTTAACTCTCCTTTATTCAAAGGATTGAATGTTTTTGTCCTAAGAGAACAGACAATCATCTTTGTTTCACTGGTATTCTCCATAAATGATTGATCTGTATGTTGGAACACAATAAGCAGAGAAAGAAACGACTATGGTCAGTACCATTTAAAAAAAAAATTATATTAGAAATTGTACATGTGTACAAATGTATTACAAATATGATTCATTGGGTGTCCCATGAAGTTCGTCCACGTCAACTACACATATAGTTAAACCACCATTATGAATATGGACCAAACAGGACAGTGTCCCCATCTGGATGCGCCACTGAGGGCGTGTTTATCAATTCTTTTTTTGGTAGAATTAAGGTTTCCAAACGCATTTAAATTTTTTTTAACGCGTTTCAGGGAGTTGATAAACGCAAAGGTGTTTTGATTATGGGGTTCGGGAAGCTGTTTTGAAACACGGAAATTTGTGCGATCCTAAACGCGTTTAAACCAGAAACGCGTTTAAAGAAGGGAGATAAACGCAAAGCTGTTTTGAAACGGCTTTAAACCATGTGTTTTCCGTAAACACATCGATCGCACACTATTGTACTACAGTGCACATGTAACGGCACAGTAGAGCTGTGCAATGACAAGGCCAGTTTTCGACTTGGGCGATCGAGTTGATAAACGCACCGTTTTTTTTTAACACGTTTGGAAACACGCTCGTAAAGGCCTTTGGAAACGCGTTTAAATTTCTAAAAAGTTGATAAACACGGCCTGATATTAGCAACTTCAGCTAACTATCATGGGTATGACATAACGTGTTCACATCCTTTGTAAAGAAATCATAACCCTCCCTCCCTCGCCCTCAATGCATACAAACTACAGGGTATAAAGCAACCTGTCTTCCCTTCTTTTTTTTCCTCCTGTACAGGAATTGAACTGTGTATTAATGTAGCACGTTGTATGAACTCATTTGTACCCTTTTGTTGAAGTAGTGTTGAACGAATGTAATATAAACAGTTCCATTCATTAAATATTGACATAGAAACCAGACCACAGCAGTGACAACACACACACATACATGTACACACACACACACATGAACCCTACTTCTATTGGGTTTTCTGAGACTGTGATGACTTCTGTCTCCAATACATGTAGTCACCCATTGAATCTGACTCCTAATGTAAACAGTAGAGCTTGGAATAAATGGAAGAACATACATAAACATATAAAAAGACAGACAGACAAATGAATAGAGAGAGAGAGAGTTTTGAAACAGTAGTCATACTGTATGAGAGAATCATTGTTTCATTGAAATGACAATTGGGCATGAAATTAATTAGCAAATGCCCTTCTTTTAATGGGCTTATATCAGAAAACTGCAGGATCATTTCATGACTTGTGTAGTTCCAAAAATTTATGACTTTCTTCGCTCAGAGGTTCGAATGTATTTCGTTCTCCTGAAATTTGACATGCATATGTCAAAGATTGCCAAAAAGCAATGACTTGCCTGACACAAGTATGAATTCATGAAAATCACAATTCAATCAATCAATTCCTCCATCACTGACTTTGAGAACCTCTTTATCAATCTCCTTCACTTTAAATCATCAGCAAAAAGAAGAGATACTGATGTCACAATGTTACATGTGGATTCTTTTTTTTTTTAATTGAGATATTCCACCTCCTTCAGTTACAGCCTGTTGAACAAAGCCATCATGTCCCTACCCAGTACATTCTTGTCTATACCCATTCAATCAACTTTCATGTAGGCCTTTCATGTGCTCGCAAGGGCTTAGGGTATTAACTCATACAAATGCTCGCAAACAAGATAACATTGTCCGATGATGTGATTGCTCAAAATAAATAATTGTCTGTCCATGTTTCTTCCATAGGTCTTCACTTTACACATAACTGTGAAAGCTGTACATGTACTGTAGATGTTGGGTTTAATTTCCAAACTTTTGTATGAAATTACTCTTACAATGATTCCTTGTGAAAAGTCCATTATTCTTATGATTCATCGCAAAAAGTCGCATTACTCTTTTAATGCTTCCTTGTAAAAAGTCACAGTATTCTTACAATGATTCCCTGTTTCAAACCATATTGGTTGCATTCTTTGCATACCCCCAGATTTCTTGTCTGGCTGCATTCATTCTTTTTTTTTCCCATTGTGTCTCATGGTTACCTCTTTGCTGGGGCATAGCCTGTCCAGCAATGTGGAGTGAAGAGAATACCTTTCCAATATTATTTTAATGATACATCCAGTATATTATTGATAAACATACGTACTGGTGAAATGTTGTTCGCTGGGAGGGTATCAAATTTTGCTTTAGCCTCAACCAAAATATTCATTATACATGTACCTCCGGAATGAAGGTGCCGGATGGTATTATGTTTCCAGGGTGTTCGTCTCTCCATCCGTTCGTCTGTGTGGATTTTTATTTCATTTTTATTGAAACTTGTGATCAGAACTTTACAGAGCAGCTCGTAAGATATAAAGAAAATTGAATTCACAATCATATCATTACAAACAGCTTAAACTAATAGATGGCAATGATTAATTGATTTACATTTTACTGTCAGCTTATGAATTCTTTTCTTTATTCTGAAGGTATAGTAATTGATTTATCAATCTGTAGCATCTGCTATTTTGATATTTCAAACTGAATGGCTTTCAAGGTCTTACAGACCTTAAAAAGACTCAAGTGAATGGCATTAATTCAATTAAGAATAAATATGCATTGTTGATGAAGAGGAACAAACACCCCTATGAGCCATTATGGGATTTAAAATCCATTAAATGCCGTGGTCAAGGTTTTTATTTCAACTATTTTAATGTGGAAACAACCTTTTTTGTATTTAAGTTATGTGGAGTCTTCAATAATGTACGTGCATCACATCTTACATAGACCACCAATCTCCAACCTATTGATCTTTTAATATAGAATATCTCTCCCTCTCTCTCTCTCTCTTTCTCTCCCTATATTTCATATTACACACCCTCTCCATCTATCTCTTCTCTCTCTCTGCCTTTCTCCCAGCCCTTTATCTCCATTTCCTCTCTCTCCTCCCTCTCTTCACATCTTTCTGATCCTTAATACCACACACAAATATTGTTTTTTGCTTGTATTATTTTGCCACCACCACCCCACCCCCCACCCCCCCCCCCCCCATTTCTCTACCCTTTTTTCTCTTTTCCTTTTCATCCTCATCTCTATCTCAGTCTCTGTCACATTCTCTGTCACTTTTTACCATTCTTCTTCTTTCTCCCTCTCTCCCTCTCTCTTTCTCTCCCTCTGTCTTTCTCTCTTCCCTCTTCCCTCCTCTCTCGCTGTCTTTCTCTTTCTCTCCTTTCTCTCCTCTTTCTACCCCCTACTCCTTAAGTTTACCCTCTTCCCCCACTCATCGCCTCTCTTTGTCCACATGATTCCCCACCCCTTCCTGTCTTCTCACAAGAATCAAAGACATCAGTAGGTGGTTAAAAGCCTTTGTTGGCAATCCACATAATCTGTGCTGGCGAATTCAACCATTTGCCCTTTTCTCTTGAAGAATAATGGTAGACCACCCTGAATGATTCCCATCTTCTACTCTTCCTTTCCTCCCTGAAGATTCTCACTTGCTTTTGATGAAGACCTGTTGTTGTTGTTGCTAGTTAATTTTAGTTTAATCACACCAAATTATGTATACGCCAGCATAGTAGTGGGTCGAATGCAACTAGCACGTCACTAAGGACGTGGCTGGCTCTCCGGAAAGGAGTCTACGACCATGTGCACATTTAGTTTCTTTGTTAAGTATACTGTTTAGAAGTCATATGGTTAATCATTTTTGTGAGAGGTGCATTTATGTTCATTAGACGTTTATTGTTAATGTTTCTTTTATGTATTACAATTCATTTCACTCTTTTTCTCTCATGATTTTCAGCATGCATATTTTGATTTAAAAAAAGAAGATTTCAAGCAATGTTGGTGTTCAACCAGTCACCTATTATTTTTGTTTTCTTCTCTCTCTTTTTTAATTTGACATGTGAAATACAAGAACCTTTGACCTATTTTGCCTTTCTGTTTATGTACTGTAGTCAATGTACCTATTAAAGCACATAATTTTTCTTTTCCGTGGCATTTTGAAAGAAATTAACAGGGTGTGTTATTACTTTAAATTTGAACTTAGTAGTACCATTTGAGTTCTAAAGACATATTTAATCTGACCCAAATCCACAATCCTTTGTCATACTCTACAAACCCTTATCACTCCCTCTCCTCTCCCTTTCCCTTCCTGCTTCACCACCTTCACCACCTTCACCACCACCCTCACCACCACCATAACCACCATCCACTGCCTTTCCATACCACCTTATCCTTTTACCCTTCCTTCCCTTCTTCACATGTGCATCCAATAACATCATCCAAGAAATGCAAGCTTCCCTTCAACTGTGTCTTCTGTTTGTTTGCACACAATGAGCTATTTACACAATGTATAGTTAGATGTGTTGCCATAATCCCTCTTACTTTAAAGCCTTTTATTCTCCATTATATATTCTTTGGGGTTTATTTTTACTACCAAATGGTTGATTGAGTTCCTATGAATAGACTTTATATAGGGCTTGCCTCATTTGTCTCTTTCATATGGCGGAAGTGAAGGGATTATCCAGTATCCAGATCTTGCATTTGGAAAGAGACCGAGATATTACTCTATGTCTATCAAAGTATGGGTGTCTTGAAGGAGTCTGGGATAGCACAATATCAGGAGGTTCTCTCACACCTGCAATCAGGAAAATAAGCAATGTTTAGGAGATCAGCATCAGGCCTGAAAAGCCCTGCTGATTATTTTGTGCATTCACACCTGCTCACTAAGTTCATGCACATGTTGTGGGCACTATTGTTCAGTGGGATAGAAGTGCCCATAAGTTCCTTTCACAATTCTCCCTATCGCATATAGCCGATATCAAGCGATATCACGTCGCGATACCGATATCTGATCGATTGCTCTTGGGACGTATACTTCCGGTAAGAGTTTGTCGTCGACAGAAAGTGACCTAGAAATCACCTTGTTTGATGAATTAAGCAGCGAACATTTTGTCTAGGGTTATGGTTAGGGTCAGGGTTAGGTTTAGAATTAGGTTTAGGGTTAGTGTTAGGGTCAGGGTTAGGTTTAGGGTTAAAATTAATCAAATTAGTTGGATACCCTGGTCCCCTATTGTACGGGGTTGCCGAATGTTCGTGGACCGGAAGCTCATATCCCAAGAATCAAAGGTAAAAAAATTAGAGCGCCACACACGTTCAGATTCTGAGAGCTATATGCGATAGGGAGAATTCACATAGCCCAGCCAGTACCAAGTACCAAGCCAGGAACACCCTTTGACTTATTGCACATGCACCCATGGTACTGAGAGCATTAACCTGCCCGATCATACAGTGTAAATGTATTTTTGTAACCACATCTAAGATTCACAGGTATAATGAACAGAATAGATTACTGTGATACATGTAATGGTGTTTGAACAAATAGCAGTAAAAGCCATTGAACAGAGCACCGCAGTTTTGGTAAAAGCAGACAATTAATTGGAAAAGCTGTAAGAAGTTGTTGTAATAATTCCTGAAAAAAGTTTGATCATAAGCCAAAGACTGTGTTGTGGTTGAACAGGCCCCGTGTGATGGGGTTGCTGCCTGGCTCCATGTCTTCTCATAAGTTTCTATGGTAAGGAATCTCCACTGCCTATCAGTATCTTTTCATTAGGTGTTATGGTAACCAATCTGCATAAAAATTACCTTGAATTCCTGAATTGATTATTTCTAGTATAATGATATACCAATGTGTGTATGTGTCCAGAATAGTCCATGACACTTTCTTTACCAGTAAGGAAAATCTAGATAATCTGAATTCTGTCCAAAAATTGTTGAGTGAACAGGAAATGTGATTGGGCACAATGTGTGCAACACTTGTCAGTTTTCAACTGTTATGTGAGAGAAGTAGGCCGGTTCATGGCGTAGTACATTGTATGCATGGGGGATGAAAGAACAGGCACATACTTCATAATCTGGTCTCCAATGGGATTTTTCTTGTTTTTACAAGGGATATAGAGGGAATTGGAGAGAAAGGGAGAGACAGTCAGAGAGAGAGAGAGAGAGAGAGAGAGAGAGAGAGAGAGAGAGGGGAGAAAGAGAAAGAGAAAAAGAGAAAGAGAAAGGGAGAGGGCAAGTGGAAAGAAAAGGTGGGAAGAGAAAGATGGGTAAAGAGAAAGGCAGGCAGACAAACAGAAAGGGTGTGAACAAGAGAGAGAGAGAGAGAGAGAGAGAGAGAGAGGTTGAGAGGGGGAGAGGGAGATAGAGAAGGAGATTGAAAACGAAAGGAAGAGAATGGGGGATCAAGAGGAGGTAAATCCAAGATTGCTTTATTTTGGAATACCTCTGGAATGTAAATTCTTAGGGGATCAGTCATGTTTGCCTGTACTACATTTGATATTTATTGCCAATACAGCACTGAGTCCCAAATGGGAAGAGCTAACCCCAAAAGGAAAGAAAAAATGGAAAAAAGGCAGGTTAGTGTTTAGGCAAATCTTCTTAGATGGTACATGAGCAACGTTATGTTAGCACACGCAAAATTCATTGTATAGCTATACCGTTTCATATACGATGAAGTTCTGTGTATGGACGCTTACTAATAATATGTTGTATACAGAAACTACATGTATGGTCTGGATATTGCTTCGAACTAGAATGGTATAAAGAATCGCTGTCCGTTATTTGTGTGGATGCCTTCTAACGGTACGTCATATAACTGGGTGGACCTTGTCGTGACGGTGCATAAAAGGAGGCCCGACCCCTCATTTCTTGGTAGTCTAGGGTATGAGTTAACTTAACCTAACACAAGCTCATTGAAGACAGATTAGTAGAAAATATATGCGCAGTAGCAATTTGTGCACCTATTCCACATTTCTTTTTAGAGTTTTAGGATTGAAAAATGTGTGCATAGATACCCTGTTTACTATACAATGATTCTTTAAACCACGTTTCAGTATAAAGTTTTGGGATAAACTTTTTGGGTGTGGAAACGCTGTATGACGGTAAATCTTGCTTTGGTGTGTTGTTACCAAGCTCACTAACTCCTTAGCACATCCAGGATTTGTGGGTGGACTGGTGGGATCGACGCAAGATCTCTGGGCGTTAGTTTCCTCTTCAAACACTCCCATACTCCAAAGTCAACAGCAGATCCATCATCGATTTCATTCACACTTGTAACAGCCCACCTCTCTCTCACTCTCTTGCCTTCAGATCTACTACTCCTCTCCTTCATCTTCTCCTTCTCACTCTCTCTCTTTTCACTCTTCCTTTTCCTCTCTCTCTCTCTCTCTCTCTCTCTCTCTCTTTTTCTTTCTCTCTCTCTCTATCTCTTTCTCTCTCTCTCTATCTCTTTCTCTCTGTCTTTCTCTTTCCACTTCTCTTTCTCTCAGTTGGACAGTAGGTGTCTGCTCTTGGATGGGGTAGGAATGGGGGATGGGGGATGGGGATGGGGGCTGGAGGAGAGGGGGGTGAGCATGATTGCAATGCATCAGTATGCCAGTCAAAATATTGCCTTTGCACTCAAGCTTTGGAGGCTCGAGGCTGAACTATGTTCTTTAACCCCTTCTATGCCAGACGAAATGCTGCTCTATGGGATTTGCAAGTCTTGTTGGTGCTAAGGGGCTGCAGTGATACAGGGAGAGCTAAATTGCATGTATCGTATGGCATACCAGTTGTTCTGCTGAACCTCGCTGTGTGCCGCAGTTGTCCCAAGTTTTGTCATTATGATGGGGCGTATTGGAAGACAGTCATTACAAAATAATGACGCACACAAAGGGGTTTATTGCTTCTTACTTGTATTTTGAAAGATTTAAAAGTCTTTCGATATCACCCTCACACACTATATCAACCGAACAGTCATCAATTCTCTAAGTAATCCCCACTTCCAGATCTTTTTACCTAGAATGAAGCCGGAAAGCTGCCTTTTCTATATAATCCAGACAATATTCTCATAACACATTTATGCATTCAAAAGAAAATGACTCCTAATTTCCATCTTTGAAAGGACATAAAAGCATCCAGATCCCTTTTCAAAAAGGTTGAAAAACGGATGCGACAAGAAATTATAAAAGAATCATGAGTTTGAACAAATATTATCAGGCCTGTGCATTTATGCAATGTAAATCCAATTTAAAGTACAACACACCGATCCAATTTGGGAATTTGAGTCTTACAACAGGAGGAATCAAGGCTTTTTGTACACTTAATGACATAGGAAACTATATATTATTCATGCAATGATGAGGGTACAGGGAGATAATAGATATTTTCATGTAAATACACTTGTCTCCATGGTTACAATCCGTGTCCACGGCAACATTGTTTGTATATCAACTGTTGTGTCAACAGTGGTCCTGTATATTCTTAGAATTATTCGATGAAAAATGGTCCGATCATAAGAGATGAATCATAGAAATGAATGGAAGATGTAATTGATGTTCTTTAATATTGCGACTTGCAATAATCTGCCCTCCACCCTCTAGGTCAGATATCTTGTATCCTTCACACATTTTCAAATAATACGATCGTCAGTATCGATAGGGAGAAGAGGTCATTTAGGAAAAAATAGAGGTGTTTTTTGGGAGACGGTGTGCACAGATATTTCAAATACTTCAAAGAAGTAATAATATACACCTGACAATATATGATGGCAAATTTAAATACTTATCATTTCTTTAAAAAATACCAACTTGAGAATATGAGCATCAATTAGGTAAACATGTGATAACCAATGGAAACAGAGATATGGGATAGTATTGTTAAAGAGAGGACATTTTCTACATCATTCAAGACTGAGATTTGAGTAAAATTGATTTACCGGAAATGATCTACAGGCCATTCAGAATTTGAGACCACCCTTTCTATCCACTAGCCCACTGGACAAACGTGATCAACAATTTCCGAGAAGTAGGAAATCATTTGCCAAATCTTCATACAAAGATGTTTGTGCCTGTTTGCCCAATTTATTATTACTAGTATCCTGTGTTGTATTGCTTGAGTAGATTCCAATAATGAGGAGTTTGCGTTTACAGGATGCACTGCTGTAAACATTAACTAAATCTGGATACTTTGCCTAATACTTTCTTTCTGGCTTCCCTCGGGAAAGACAGTAGAAACATCTGTCCAGACTCGGTCCATACACTCACCACAGCTGAGGACCTAGCATCATTTCTAGTATCACTATTGTTATGATATAATATACATTATATTCCACATACTAAGAATGTTGCTATATGATTGGTCAAGAGTTGATCACGTGATGAAGCGTAGTTTTTCCCATCTGATCACCTGAGCAGAAAAGTTCGTTACACTGTAGGTGATAGTACTTTTTTGAGAAGGAAAGTTCGTTACACTCTAGGTGATAGTACTTTTTGGTTTCGCTGATCTCTTCACTCCTCACAGTCCAAACGCGTGATCAATATTTTGAGTACGCGCGAAATAAAAGTGCGTAGCTCGGACTATCAGCGCAGACGACACCGCGGTGCGCGCGCGGAAATTAAAATTTCTGGTTATAGCGCGCTGCGCCGCGCGCGTACGTACAAAGCAATGCAGGCCTTCCATTTCCCCCACACAGTACTTCACCAAAGCAAGTGTGCAATTCTCTACCACCTCGTACCAAAATTGACCTAGAATTTCACTTGCCTGTAATTAATTACAATTAAAGAGTATTCTCGGAGGACCTATGTTCTCACCGATACCGCACAGGTAAGAGAATTTCGATTACTTCTTGCTTTTCCGTCAAAATCTTAACAATTTGCATCACCATGTCATAGTGTTCGTTGGAATTTGTAGAGTCTATATACTGTAGCAACGTTCACAAAGTCGATTTGCTTCTGGGTTTCGGAGCGTCGCGTGAATATGTAGCCGCACCGACACGAATGCTTTTGTACGTTAAATTGTCATTTATTTTATAGATTGTTGGTATCAGATGTGGAATATAAAGCAAATAATCAACTCTTGGTTTCAGGCAATGAGACGAACTATCACTTCCTCGGCGATCTGAATGTATACGCTATCTTTCCTCAGCTAAAAGCTTCGGAAAGATAGCTACATCCAGATCGCCTCGGAAGTGATATTTCGTCCCATTACCTTCACCGACGTTGATTATTTGCTTATTAACCCTTTGTGTGCCAAAAAACTTTTTCTCCATGGGTTTTGTGTGACTCTCAAATAAAAGCAAAGTACAGAGGGCAATGCAATATTGATGGATAACAAAGGGGCCTGGGATATGGGTAAGGGACTAGGGAGGTTTATCAAATCTGAAAAGGAAATCATCATATGATTATATACATCTGTGACATATCAGCGTGAGAGGAAACACATGTGTGATGCATTGTGAATGTAACTCTGGTAGGTCTAGGACGATAAGTCATGAAATGAAAAGAGACACTCTTGATATTATTTTGTGATTCACCAAACTATTGAAACGCTTTTCTTTAGGTTTTTGCCATTTTCCTTGTGTCAAACAAGTTCAATGAAGATTCATATAGATGATGTAATGTCATATTTGTATTGATTTGATCAAGAATTAAGTATGTTTCATACCAGGCGATATAAGCACTATGGATTATATCATTATGAATACAGGGGCTGCTTTATTGTTCGCTAGCATTTTTTTGCAATGGGGGCTTAAAGCGCCCTGAGCCCCCGGATATTTTTTTCCCGGCTGTACCCCTGTTGCAACCTTTTGTGTTGCACGTCCCACTTACTGGTATTACAAATACAGACATGGTTTCATGTTGTCAACTAATCGTTCCCTTAGGTGAATACATAGTTGCCAGCATTTTTCTCAGAAAGTGCAAAAGTACAGCGGTTCTCTTCAAACATTTCTGTGCTTGAACATTATACTACATGTAGGCTGGCTTCCATGCTGTTGGGCATATTTAAACCAAATTATTAAATGGTGGGGTCTAGCTACTGTAGACTAATCATTCTTGATTACTTCTACTTCCCTGAACTGAGCAAAGAGGAGAATGATACCGCGACTAGTCTACGAGTACTAGACTTAATTTTATAGTTTGGATCATAAATGTCCAACAGCCTGGAAACCAGGCTAACCGAAAAGCATGATTTGTCTGTCCCTACTCATTTTTTTTTCTTTCCTCACTTTCCTCTGTGTGATCCATCTTCCTTTTTAAGACTCGTTTTCCTTCTTCCTTCACTCACTCATGCCCCTCTTGCTCTTCCAAGAAAGGAGCTTGAGTGCCTTGCTTATTTTGGCAAGGATAGATCATGTTGGGACTCTCAGGATCTGAGGTATTTAAGCCAACAATATGGCTGTTTTCAGGAGATCGGAGTTGCTAAACCATGCGCTAAATTCTTATCAGGGAAACCAGTCTGATCAGAAAAAAAGACCATTATGTGCAACTTCTTTAGACCAAATTTTGCAAACAAGCACGCTATTTGGTCTGGCCTATGCACTATGTTGTGTGTTTCAAAAATCGCTTTGAAGTTCTTCGAGTGTTAATGAGGTCTTTTTTGTGACTAGAAACAAAGTGAATGAATAAAGGTGTGTTTTTAAACCGCGCTTCTAACGTAAGATGAAGTCTGACAAACGCACTCGTACATGCACTTACAGCTTGGGTACACCACTCAATGCATTATGGCCAGGTAACAGCTTGGGCTTTATCAGCTTGGACGTGGGCTAGCAGAATAGCCACCTATTTGCCCATTTTGGGCTAATGCAGGGGGTAAATTACTCATTTTCCTTGCGGGAGCTATTTTTCATGCCTGGTATCATAAAACAAACTCCTTAACCTTGGTTTTGCATTACATGGGGAAAAAGAAACCCTTGTTTCACAGGGGGGAGGGGGGGGGCTGTTCTCACCTTTAGTGCCACTTGTGGCTTATTTCACCATTAATACACACAAATCCCAAAGGCCACCACTTTGCCTGGCTCTCAAAGGAATATGCATTGGAGGAAAGGGGGTGGGGGGGGGGGGGGGAAGGGGGAGAATTGCCCTGAGCTGCTATGTAATTTTGTGTCTATTGTAATGTGAACTGTGGTGTGATTCTCTCGATCAGAAGATGTGCGTGTTTTCCTGGTAACTTAGGTCCCGTGGAAACCCACCTGGTAAGACTGGGTTACAACCCCTCAGTAAAGCATGTTTTGCTCCCTAATCCTTCCTCCCCATGCTGTGATTTGTCTAGGCTTGGATTGTGCTTCCCCCAATGTTTTCTTTGGCTGGCCCCGTGTTGTAGCCCCTTTTTACAGCAAAGCCGTCCCTGTAGACGATGTAACTATTCTCATGCAAAATGGAAACATACCATTGCACTGTGGAGCTGTGTTTAAAGACAGGGTCTCCCTTCTGCAGGTCAAAAAAAAATTCTTTAAAGATCATGAAAAATGGAAGAAGACACTGTATCAGAACTTCCATCCCAACGGAAAACTGACTTAAAGCGAAATCATAGCGATCGCTAGATTTTGAGGAGGTTTTTGACGGGTCGTCTGCAGCCTATAGCGTAGAGACCGAAACCGCTGTTGAGTGCTTGCATTTGATGGCAGCAATGCCTGCATTACAAGTGGACAGGGACAATATGATTATGAATGTACATGTAGACTACAGCTGTGTATTTCAAAGGTAAACAAGAATAGACCAATCCCCAAAGAGCTTCATTTTGTTTGGCATTCAAGGGCTTAATGTGAGTATACAAATATTTCAAGACCATGAGGAATCTTGTGGAATCTATTTGCACCGAGGGGACCAATAGATTCCACAAAGTTCCCGAATAAAGATCATGAAATATTTTTTCATATCTTTCATTAATATATTCTTTGTTCATTAATTTAATCCTTACCATGGACCTTGTAATATAGTGCCCATTAAGCTCCGAACGCCGGAGCCCGATTCAGATGTTCTGCTATTTCCTGCGGCTTGAGCAAACCAATGGAAATTCAAGTTGCACCTCGGTCGCAACACCACGGGAGTTCCGGCAGCGCGCCTAATGATTTTCTGCTAAAACACCAAAAAACAGCTGGAAAGAAATGTATCACATAGGTTTTGCGTGTCGCGCATGTACCTGGGATGAATCGATGAAAATTGTATCGATCACTGAGAGCCCGAATGTCGATAGTCCAGAGGGAAAAAAGAGACTATTTTTGACATGACGTCACAAAATAGTACTTTTTTTCCCTCTGACGTCACGAAATAGTACTTTTCTTCCCTCTGAGCTCTCTTCCTTCAAATAGTTCATCTATTTGTGGTCATGTGACACCCTTTCAACCAATCAACAAACTGGATTATATTAATGAGGGATATAAAGCAAAATACTAATGGGGGTTCAGATCCGCTGTAGATGTGGACTATTTTACATTGTACAAATTGTGGGGTAAGTTGTAAAAAATGCTGTAAAAAAAAACAAAAAAAAAACTTCCCTTACAATATAACAACTGGAAAATTGACTTAAAGCATAATCATAGCAAGCAGTAGATTTTTAGGAAGTTTTGAATGGGTCTTTTAAAACCTAACACACACAAGCAAATGCTGTGTATGGTATTGGGTCATTGACCTGTACATCTGGCCCTCAGCGGGTTAAAAACCTGTAAAGAATAAAATAATTCAGACTGGTAAAAGCTTTTAAAGCTTAAAGCAGGTGAATAGAGTCATGAAAAGGATATGAAGGAAGGAAGGAAGATGAACAAAAAAGCCATGGTAGTAAAGAACTGGTGAGTCTACAATAGATAACCCTTTGTGGTGATATAAGAAGGACTTTGCTTTGATTCTATTTGTAGGAGGTTGAATTGGGATTAGCGCCTTTTATTTAGAAGAACCTGCAAAAGTGTGAAAAGTCTTCTGGATTAAAAAAGGGGGGAACAAGTGTGGCCAGTGTGTACCCCCATGGGAGGGGGAGATAGGGGGTTATTATGGGCCCTCTATGGCCTCTCCTTCCCCCTCTCGTAATGATAAAAAATGAAGTGCCCACCTGATGAAAAGCGATAGAGGGAAGGAAGATGGAAGAAAGGACCAGGAACATCAGACACAAGAATGAAGACTGACCTTAATAGAGTCTTCTCTTGATAGATGAAGACTGACCTTAATAGAGTCTTGTCTTGGTAGATTCTTACATAACTGAGGTGACCCTTCATCTATTGGCAGAGGTTACATACATGAGTACAAGCACCTCTCTGTGCTCACACTTTATTCCCTTCTATCCATTATCACTTTCTTTTTCATAAAAATGTAGGGCATCCTTAAATGTCTCCTCTTTCCTTCTTGAGCAATTTTGAAGTTTATAAAGGGCATCAACATATGTGAAAAGGTTCATGTTCCATGCTTAAAATATGCAATACAACATTAAAATAACAGTGAAGTTTACAATAATTACTAGAGATAAATGTTCAGATACATAAATTTTTTAAGTAATGGGAATCATGGACGATTGCTCCCGGTAACCCGTTCTTTACTAGGCAGCCAGCATATGTGGGTTTGTGTGCAGTATTGGTGAACAAAATGCACAAATGCACATTAAAAATTAAAGAGAGCTACGTGTCTAGGTCGGAACCTCATCCCCAAGAGAGATGGGACAGTGATGCGGTAGGTCTAAGCCAAAGGGAGGTGGCTGGGTGCTTCTATTGTTACGATTGTTACCTTTGTTTGTTTCTTCCATTCTACCAGCAAGAAAGCAAGAGCTTATCAAATTTAAGACTGCTGTGACCCATTCTTCCCCCATATAATAGCCCACATAATAGGTCTTGTTCTCCTACTCTCCTCCCCTCCCAGTCAAAAAACGACGCCTCTATACATCCTCTTAATTGCACAATTTTCCTCTGTGTCAATACGCCTGGAAGTAACTTTTCTTCGCCTGTGCAAAGTCTGAATGCTGCATTCAGCCCATTTTCGCCACCTCAGGCGGCGCAAATAGACAAGACGGAATTGTAGAGTCTAGGGGGAACAGAAGTCAGCATTGTGGCCCAACCAGAGGTAAATAGATACATAATGAAAGAAAGCAAGATGCCTAGCCAGTATCATGATTCCATGCCAAAAATCAGTTTTCCCATTCAGCACTCAAAAAAAGGATGGACTGTTTGGATTTGCATTAAAGGGGGACTGGCCTTGTGATTTTATTGAAGAAACAGAACATTACAAACTCTTCATTTGGTGAAGGGAAACATCAAAGGAGGTCTTTGTGCTGTTTTCTATGCAGGTTCCTTCATAGATTTGTGTGATTGTGCGTTTGATTGTCTGGCTTGATAAACTTCAAATTTGCCCTCGTCTGAATTCCTGCCTTTTTAGTGGATTCCCTAATGGTTGATAAAAGGATGGTTTAGCTTAACAGAAAGAATAACTACATCAAAACTAGATCACGTTAAGCTTGTGCGCAAAATCAGATAAAAATGGAGTTATGAACCTTTTGTATCAAGATGAAATTGGTAACATCCGTAAAATCACCACAGGAGTGCTTTAATTCTTTAAATGCCATATATTGTCATATGTAGCATTTGACCTGGCACAGAAAGGGCTAAAGGATTGTGGGTATAGAGCTGCACTATGGACAAAGTATCTTGCTGAGGGACATTTATGGAGGGGCTTGGACCTGGGAACTTTGAGATGTTCAGTTAGAGTTGATAACCCATATACCACATTTAAAGATTCATCCAGTTATTCAAATCACCAAACTGATTGAATGGATTGTTAAACAAAATGAAACAAAACATCAATATTCTGATTGAATGGATTGTGTGCAAGTTTCCCTTCTGCTAGAATGTTACACTCAAAAAACAGCAGTGGTATTAAACTTGATCTAAATCTTCACATCTGCTGGAATGTCTCAGTAAATTGATACAACGTGAGTTTCTGTTTTTCAGGGTCGTGCTGATCATTCTCTTCTGTCAGCACACATTATGTACATGAATTAGATAAAAGTGCAGTGCAAGTATGTAGGTCACTTACTGATACAAGCAAGCAGGCAAAATAAACCTACAAAATATGAAGACTGTCAAAACATAAACATGTTGCCATGGTGATGATACACAACATTAAGTTTTACACAGGACTTTAACAGTGAATGTATCTCACATATAAACTGTCATTATTTACACAAATATTATATATTTGTGTAAATAATGACAGTTTTTAGGGTTCCTTGAAGATGTGTTAAAAGCGCATGAAGAATATACATATTGTGATGGATGTTATAATTTTTGCCATGATCACAGAATACAGGAATGTATCATGTACATTGTATCTACAGCATCTGTACTCCCTGGGCAATATTTCCTTCCATTGCTTGGTCAAAACTCATCCACATCAAGCTCTCAGTGTTTTGTGTATTCATCATACACAACAACAATAACAAATCTCTACAGTACGTCACTGGAGACCTATCAAGCTACCCATGAAGGTTAATGAGCATGTTGCATTCCTAATACTAATGATCTTCAACAATTCACAAGTCCTTATGATACGCCTGATCCCCAAACTTATATCTACTTTTGTATTAAATTCAATATTTATTACAATTTCTTCCACTCTAATAGCTAGACAAATGCATTGGATATATATTCAAGCTTTGATGTTATTTCTGTTCCACTCTTTTGTTTTATAGTATGAATGGTTGAAGTATTTTAACTTCTCTCTTCTCATAACAGGTGTCAAATTGTCAACATAACAACATACATCTTGACATTATTAAGCCTCTCAGTACAAGCACTGACAGCTCATATCAAGAACAGCACAGTCTGTTGCCTCTGGGACTGGGAAGGTTAACCTTGAGTTTTCAGGGAACCTGGTGGTCCATGTGTTGAGTCAATGGGAATGAGATAATCCAGGAGTAAACTAGCGTTAACTCCAGTGTGTAGCGGTCACATCTTGGCACATGTAATACACACATATCCCCTAGAGCCAGCCCTTGACCAACACAGAAAGGGTTAAACTCAGACCGACTACAGCTCACCCCACACTAAGGGCAATGGTCACTAACCTGTGTCTTTTCTTGGGAACTGTTAGCCATTAAGGAGGTCATCTTAACGAAACAAAGAGAGAGAGATGAGACGGTTCTCATTGTTTTTCTGGAAGTGTGCATTAGCCGTGCGGTTAATGTGGTCATGCAGTAGGTCATAGCCGGAACATGGAAGGGTTTAATTAGCCAGAGATATTATTCAGCCAGACGTGGTCAGTCATTAGTGCTGTAATAACAAGGTGTTGCGTCTGATCTGTGCTGACATTTGGATCTAGGAATTATACATAGGTACGTAGCCGCACAGGTACCCTCAGGGACAGTATTGCCTTTGAGTAGCGGAAATGAGATTGTGGTCATTCATTGTGGATTAGCAGACAGCCAATGTCACATTCGACTGCATCTAGTCACGTGCCTGTCACGGATTAACTGTTTGCGTGCCAGATACAGTGCTGCTCCATGATGATTGTGTGTACTACTTGTGAGGAAAAGACACACATGGCACACAAAGAGTTAAAATGCAACAAGGGGTAGAACAAGAAGAGGGACAGCAATTAATATACCCTTTCCACTTCCACTTGTTGTTTCACTTCTTAGGCAGTGAGGTTCAACTATGGACTGTAGCCAAGGAATAAGGCTTTAAGGACAGAGTCTCCCATTTGCAAAAGTCACAAAAAACGTTCAGATAACAATAATGATCTGAATCAATCGCAAGCCCGATCCCATACATCTGATATTTCAATCACAAGTTGTGATCAATCACAATTCTCTACAAGAAAGGTCCCTGACTACAGGAAATGCTGTGTTGATAGTAGTAGCACTCTACGAGTGTTTATATTTTCATGTACTTTGTGTGAACTTCTTGGAATGTGCTTTGGGTCTGCCCCTTTCTGGGGTAGTGTTTAGATCCGTTGGCTGGTGTTAAGCTCTCGTCAACGGTTCACTAGATCGTTGGGTCAACGTAAGAATGTTCCATCGCTCCCAGGTGTTTGTGGATTGTCTGATTTCGTTTGGGTCTCCTTTTCACACTGGTATCTACAATATATGCCCTGCTCCAACATGAGTGGATAAACCCTTTCAGTGTTAAAAGGAGTTGATTGATCATTCTGATTTTTTGTGGGTCTGCTTTTGAATATGGTTCCACAATCAACTTGAATGTTGTATGCCCTGCTCCATCAGAAGTGGATAAGTCTTAAGCCTTTCAGTGCCAAAAGGAGTTGATTGATTGTCTGATATTGTTTGGGTCGGCTTCTCATATTGGTATCTTCAAGTACTATGTGATAAAAAGAAACTTTTTACACTTTTAAAAAATCATTAAAAATAGGTTACAACTCAAGCTCAGATTGACTTACGTGATGGGGTGACCTTTTTTTAGAGCAGGTTTTGTGACATTTCATCAATGATATTTTTGTAATAATCCTTTGATATTTAATGATTTGTATGTTTGTGATGTTCTTCCAAGTACATTAAACATTTTGCCTTTTTCTTCTATCCATTTGCAGGAAGTCTGAATTGTGCTGCATTCACAGCGGGCATTATAGAGGCCATTCTCAATGGAAGCAACTTTGTGAGTATCACTTCCGTATAAAAAGTCAATTCAAATGATGAAAATTCTGAAAACTGATCAGAAATGTTAAAATGTTTTAATGACCGGATTGTCGTTATTTTCAGGCTGTTGATTTGCCATATGGGAGATTGAAACCCTAAATATTAAATAAATTGAAGAAAAGCAGCATAATCAGAAAAAACAGATTAGTAATAATTGAGAAAAAAATTCATTTCTTTATTTAACCATTATAATAACAAAACAAACATATAACATATTTATAAACATAAAATAATGGTATGGACCTCTAAGAAGCAAATCTGCTTATAGGCGGGGCCCTTTACATAACAAAATACATGTATAATGATAAACAACAATAATCAGATACATTTATATGAAGTCAGTGTTATAAAGGTAACATAAGTAATCACAAGTAATCACACACAACGTGCACACACACACACACACACGCACACACTCATTCATATTCGTTCATTCATTCATAATAAGAGAAGGAGAGAGAGAAAGACTAGGGTTAGAAAATGATGAAAAGTGGTACACTGTAAGCAGACATGTAATAATGAACCTGAATCTTTAAAACTTGTGATAACTAGCACTGAATCCTGATCTAGTATCTTCATGGGCAACTCCCATTTGTCTTGAAATAACGTACTGTGTGGGAGTATTACATGTATTGTTAATGTGTACCCACAATACAATACCCAGCATATCGCTGGCCTACCTTTGATTTGGGGAGCAAACTTACAGGGCTAGCGATTGAGATGCTTAAACCATAAACAAAAATAACTTCCTCATGATATGTTTTGCTAATCTTTAAAAAAAAAAGTTTCCTCCTTTATTCAAGTGAATTTGTTATGTGGAGTTTAATTCCCCTTTTTGAATGCTGGTGCCTGAAGGTCAACCCTATGTGATAACCTTTAACCCTCTTAATCTCATGGGAGCAATTCATGTGTGATAACTTGATATGCTTTTCATGCTTTGATATTGGTATCAAGATAGTTCATCATGATCGACCTATGTGCATTGTGGTATTGTGTTTAGGCTGGGGGGTATATCAAAATATAATGGTGACTTCCATGTATGCAGTTGGCTCGAGGTGTCCCTGAAATAGCGACTAATTTATTCATCCGAATTTAAAGTGTGCCTACTAACATAGAAGAAATAACACTTTAGGTTGAGGTCCAAATATAACAACAACAAAAAGTCCACTATTATTGGAATATCCTGTTGACATAAAACACATGTGATCATGTAAACCTGGGGCCATGTTATATATTGCTCGTCTTGCTTTTGACAAAGTAGTGAAAATATTATTTATGTATTGGTGCTCAGTTGATTACATTCCCTGTTCAGTGAATCCTGATAGAATGACCACCTGCCTCTGATGACCACATGATGTTTTTCCCCTACTGTTTCTCGTGGAAACCTGTATTAAAATAACCTGTACATAAAAACCACCTGCATTCAACAACTAAATTTCTTGTCCTCTTTGAGCAGTCCAAGTGACATGTTTGACTGAAAAGACAAGTATTGAATAACATGCATGTAAATGCCAATGAGTTTCGTATCAGACAAGACAATCTAGCGACTTTATTTCAATCATAAATCGTGTATGGCTAGGAATATTAGGGTACAGCTAAATTTACCAAAAGGTTTTGTACTGCTTAAATTAGATTTGCACGTGTATGCTAAAGAAATATTTGTGTATAAATGAATCATAGAAGTCCTCCATGCGGGTTTCGTGGAGGGGGAACAAGATTGGATACTGTGAACATTGCCAACTATGACAGGATGTGCTCTTACTGAGTGTTTCTCAAAGTCAGCAGTTTTGTTTGGTTATTTTTGTTGTTGTGGGGGTGGGCATGGGAGCTTGTCATAAAGTCTACCCCTGAAAATGATGAAGCCATTATTCCAGGAAAGACTACTGACTAGAGCTTGGGGGAAGTATTAAAAACTAGCACAGTGGATAAAGTGTAGTAACTATATACATGTACATGTGCATACATAGTGGAGCCTGAGGTCAGCTGCACATTATGCTTGCAAATTTTATGCACGTCGTTCTAACAATATGTTATTGATTTAAACCCCAAAGTTTGTCCAAGCTTTGCCCATGTAGCAACAACTGAACCACTCATTAAAACTGAATCACGAAATGCAGGTGAATGACACATTACAACGCACTTAGGGGGAAAATTGTGAATACATTTCAAAACTGGCTAATTGCGTACTACAGTCTATTGCAATCAAATGCTGTAATCTCCATGCATTTGTACACTTTGATTCACTGATTGCAATCAATTGTAATCAGATGCAATCAGCTCCTTGTGTTTGTACACATTGATTGTATTCACTGACTGCGATCACTGAGCACTTGATATCAGGGTTCACTACATGTGCATATGTCTCACTGTTCAGTTGTCAGCAAGAGCTGACAAAATGCTGTTCTATTGGATCAGTGTGCAGAAATACTTCAATAGTGCTAACAGAATCAATGCAGCTAATGCAGGCACCCTAACAAGACAGATACAAATATTCATGATACATGTTGAAATATTGTTTTTATCTTTGATTTGACATTCAGAAAGAAAAATGGCACCCATTTTATTTATTTTATACATAACACATATTTGATTGGAACTTAGAACTTTATTAAATGGAAGCAAAAATATACGTTCTAGACATCAAAGGTCTAGTTCTGCAATAGGTGTGATTTATGACTTAACTACATTACATGCCATACCTTAATAAAAACTATACCCCATGCAAACTGACATAAACATAGTAGTACATCAATCATCACAATAGTCGTGAATAGAGAGGACATTTCTATATATGCATCGTGTGAGCCTATTTCAGGGATGTTTTATGTCACAAATGAACTCTTTTACACCTGTCTTTCTCTGGTGCTTGACTTTTGTACTAGAAGTTCAGGTGGCAGGGAAAGGAGTCTGAGAACTTTAGGGATGCATGTTGTGATCTCAGTCATAACCTTTAGGGATTAAAAAGTGATTTATTGTCCCTGTACAAAAAGTGAAGAAGGTGTCTGGCCTTGCAAGAAGCTCTTAATATAGGTGCGTCTTCATTAGCCCGATCAGACGAAATAGCGAGCTTTTTTGCTGATCCGGGGAACTAGCCTGAAGTTGCAATTGCGTCTTCATTAGCTCGAAACTCGGGATGCATAAATTATTCCGATGTTCGCACATGCGTAGTGTGCGACGGGAATAGGCCACGACTGCGTGGCTTCGGTTGTTAGCTCGCATTCACGCACATATAAAAACCTAAAGTAAACAATGCCTCGTGCGCGCTGATTCATGCGGAGTTCAGGAAATTTTCAGGCTAATTTGCGAACTAGCTTGAGCTAGCTCCATCTAGCCCAAGATTTCTTGGGAAATTTTCTTGACCAAATAGCTAGCTATTTCGTCTGATCTGGCTAATGAAGATGCAAATAGCTAGCTATTTCATGATCTGGCTAGCTAACCTGATCAGAACAAGCTTGCTATTTCGCCCACATTGGGCTAATAAAGACACCCCTTTTATGTGCCACCTGTGCATTTTGTCACCACTATTACACACAAATCCCATAGAACAACATTTTATCTGGCTTAATAAGGCTTAAAGGTGGTTGCAGGCCTGACATGTAAAGTTGTGGAACTACCATGGCACATACTAAACATTATAATGGAAGAGCCTCTCTCAGAGTGAAGAAATCAAAAAGTGATTTTTTTTTTTTTGGTATGACATTGAGACACTGAGATCCTGCTATGATCATTATTGTTAGCTAAACCCACATACATGAAGTGTTAAGAACAAGTTATCTTGACAACAAGCTCGTATGACTTCACACTTTGGTACTCCAAAGAAAGTAGGACAGGCTGAACTCACAGTTGGCACAAACCTAGTGTCAGATGGCGCTCTTTCACTGAGTGCAATTTGCCAAATAATGCAACCAGGTAGTACATGTGTGGGCAACATGAACACCTGTACATGTTCAAAACTCAACACAAACTGGGGATTGGTGTGTTTGGGCTCCCAAATTTTGAACTCTGGACCCCCAAAATTAGTAATGATACCTAGGGCACATGCATGCAGTCCCTACAAATTTCTATCTAAACCTCCTCAAGAAACTATAAGTGTGGAGCCCTGCATTGAAAAGTATCTTACAACATAGGTATCGAAATAGTTTAGAAGGAGCAAATTCTTTTTCTTTTTTTTTTCTTCCTCTTTATCAAAAACATACACAAACATAACTGCACTAACATTGACACACATACACACACCATGGACATTTATTATTCACTGACAGACTTTGGGCCTTTGCTGAACATCACTGTTATGTATGGATTAAGCCTGAGTCATATCGATTTTTTCAGAAACCGGTGTTCGATGGCTTTGCGCCGATCGAACATCGATGCATCGACGGCACATTAACAAATTGTGTACAACGGATAGCGGAGTGCGAACGCCAGCGGTCGTGTACATTTTGCGTATTACATGACGTCATTCAGCCACTGCCAAGAGCCAATTTATGAATGAAAATATAGTAAGCATGCGCAGTGCAATCCTTCCATTTCCCCACACAGTATTCCACCAAAATAAGTGTGCAATTCTCTATCACCTCGTATCAAAATCGACCTAGAATTTCACTTTCCTTTATTTTATATGAGTTATGAAAGGTATTTTCGGAGAATCTATTTTCTCACCGATATCGCACATGTAAGCGAATTTCAATAACTTCTTGCTTTTCCGTCAAAATCTTAAGAATTAGCGTCAATATGGCATCGTGTAAGTTGTAACGTGTAACGTGCACAAAGTCAATTGGCTTCCGGGTTTCGGACAACGTGACCAGATATCGTTATCGCTATCGATTAGCGACCACGTGGTCATGACATGATCTACGCGATGCACCAATCAGCGGTCTCCGAATCGCTGTACGAAGACGCTCTACCAGTCTGTTGGCAGCGTGTATGCAAATGAGCCTTAATGAGCGAACTTACGCACAATCGCCACTGTGCTGTTTCCGGGTTTTCACAACACACGATGCTATCCGTTGTACACAGTCTACAGACAAGTGTTCGTTGTGGCATTGCGCGGTATATAGTAGTGAACGAAAAGAAGCCAAGTATGTAGTAGCTGCTTGATCATCGAGCGACCAGTTCGTTCTCTTGATGTGCTACCTTCAAAACTCACAAAAGAGAGTAGGAACCAAGTAAGCAAATTAAACTAATTAAAAAATATTAAGATAAATTGTGTATAACAGGACTATCAAACAAAAGATTTTGTGCTTTCTAGTCAATTTGGTAATTTCGTCGATGCATCGAATTCATCAAAACGAAATCGGAGTTCGACTTCTTCGATCGAACACCGGCTTAATAATCGATTCGACTCAGGCCTAGTATGGATCCTCATGTTAATGGTTTCTGGGCTAAATATTCGGTCAAATAATCTAGAGTGTGAATTTTTTCCCCAAACACACATACTTTGGTACACTCCTGAAGACGGACAGTCAATCTGCCCGAAACGTCGAGTCTACCTCTCTACTCATCAGCTCTTCACGCTTTCTGGTTTACAGTCCTTTTCAGGACTACACTCACATTTCGAAAGAATACTCTACTTTCAAATCTCCACTTTCTCGCCTGTCCATTTCACCTTCAATTCTATCCACGTTTTCTCATCTCAGTCCTCCCAGGACTTTACACATGGTGTACCGTAAACCTCTCTCGTGATTGATCATACCACCATGCAAACCTTCAAACATCATCAAACACACATACCATGGCCAGTTATCATTTACGGATGGACTTTGTCTCTTTTCTGAACATCGCTGGTATTTGTGGATGCTTATTATATGAATGCTTCTTTGGCCAAATATATAAACATTATGGTCACATAAGTAAAGAATGTGAAAGGATTTTTTCCAAAACACACTTTTTCTGATGTCGTGCAGTACGTGCACTCTCCATCCACTTGTATATGCCATTCATGATCGTATTTCAAGATGATTTGACATCAATTGTACTCAAGTGGGTCGTGTGTGTTGCCAAGATCAAATCACAGAATTAAATTTGCGTTGGAAAAGTGTTTTATTTTATATTCTCATCCTCACACCAACCTTGCATTCCTAAAGACTATGAAGAGAGTACAAAACTAAGAAAAAATGCGATATTAGTAGTTTAACATGTATGATTTATACAGAAGATCACACTTTATAGTCCCATGCTGACAATATGTTTACAGTTCATTTGAAATATCTGCCCTTTATCCCACTAACTTCACTTTTGTCTCTTGGTAATAGGGACCTGGCAACACAACAAATATGAAAACTATAACCCCGTTCATATACACCCCCTATCCGTAAAATAAGCGCAACCTTTGCGGCAATGTTGTGTATTTATGGACGGGAGTCACTCCAAAAATTTTGTATAAAAATGAGCAATTATTGTGGTAAGGGAACCTTAAAAACGGCGTCCTTGAAAAGCTGTAAGAGCTGTGCATCAAGATATGAAGGAGCCCTGGAGAGTGATTGGCAAGTCGCAATGTTCAATATCACAGCTTTTCCAGTGTATGTTAACAGTGTTTTAAGAGGGTTGTTGGAAACTGTCTTGCTGATATCATGGTGTATGAATGGGGCTTTATTGCAATTTGTAGATAACTAAAAGCATCAATTGTCCAGTGACGAGAGGGTTAAGTGACACATTACAGTCAAAGATAGTGGGAGGTGTAAAGCAGAAGCACATTCCCCCACACATTAGGTCAGAGAGGTCATCCCTTGCCCAAGGCTGGGGGGTTGCCTTTCCCCCAACACGGCTGTCTCCTTTCAGTATCTTGTCTGCAATTATGACATTTTAGGGGTGAGTTAATGAAAAGTGACACTGGAGGATTATGCTTGGTGGTCTAGTCCCCTCCAGTGCTGGGGAAAGAGTTCAGACTGGGGGGAGCTCAGAATCTACCTTAGCTCTTACATTACTGGGCTTCGAAAACCACATTGGTACACCACACATCTTCATGCAAATAGTTATGAGATAGTTAACCCATTAGGTACCATTGGTGAATATTTGGACAGGTAACACACTCAAACATCAAAGAGAAGCAAATACCCTGGTATGCATTGGGTTTAGTAAAGAGTGTTGTCTGCATTAAACATCTCATTACGGAAGGTACATAAAATGTGTTATTAGCCAATAGCTTTTTCCTTGCTTGGTGCTGAGAGGGTGAAAGGAGATGTTGAAGCCATGCACCAGTCTACAATTTAATACAAACAATGTATACTTGTGAGGGTCAGCTAATTTCAAAATTCATCCAACATCCTGGAACCATTCGTAATTAAAAGAAATACTGGCTCATTGCTCCCTTTTGTAGGAGATAAAACTGCATTAAAAGTTGATTCAGCTCCTCCTACACCTGGCTTAATACTGCTGTATTGAATCAATGTATATTACTTGTGAACAGATTCATCATTGACGGATAAAGGGTTAATATGAATATATGTCAGAGATTTGGAGACTGTTGACAGTTTAGCCAAGATTTGACATATGAAAGGAGAAATTTGGACACTCATGAATGTGAGTTGTCCACAATAACAGTAAAAAAAAAAAGACTAAATATGAACAATTTATAGTTTTTTTTAGTGTATTGCTGTGAAATGAATAGATTTGGGAAGGAAAATGCACTATTACTTACACACAAAAAGCCAGGGGACATATTCATTGATCCTTATTAATCCTAGTTAGTTTTTAAGATGCATTCAGCTGCATGCATTTTTATGAACCATCTGGGCTAGTAAGTTTTCATGAATATGGCCCCAGAACTATCCAATGATTGGTTTGATGTTACCTCAAACTATATGAATTTTATGTCCAACATGTATCTGTCAAACATGAAGAGTCAATTGTGCCATTTTCTTTTCTCATCCCCCACAGCCCGCCAAAGTGACTGCCCATTGGCACAAGGGCACCACCTATATGATTAAGTTTGAAGACTCGGTGATCGCCCGCGATAAGTCGCTGGAGCAACGGTAGCCCATCCGCTCTACAGATGTCTTCTTCTCCTTCTGATGATGAAGATGATCAAGGAACAACTATTGTTTGCAGGTGCAAATACTCTGTCAGCCACAAAGTGCAGAGGGAACAGTATGCCTGTTTTGACAGCAACAGGCGAAACTGGCAAGTCACATTGTCGTCTGAGCCCACTTGACACCTGTTTGGGAACACTGCCAAACATGATTCAGACCTTCCACCATGAAACCGGAGTAAAGTCACAAAAAATGCACAAAGATTTATATTTGTGTCTTCATACATTCTTTTTTATTTTTGTATGACACCTGTGTAAAGTCACCAAAATAGAGTGAAGGGGAAAATTGTGCACACATAATGGTCCTCATTTCTAGAAGTTTGGCATCTGATTGTTTGAAAATGGGAATGTTGCTTTAACTCACCCTGGAATTAACAAGGATTTATTCCCAAATTACAAACAACAACAAAAATGAAATCATTCGACTCTCTAAGAAACAAAAGACCCCTTGTGAAAACTTGACTGTTCTCATACGGTTTAATAATGCTTAGCATGGTTCAGTGTGTATACAATCAATGTATGTCAATATGTCTGGCTGTAAAAGTAGCGCTCATATATATTTCCCCCCTGATATAGTAGTAAATACAGTATTTCCTTTCTCTCTGGTGATTACATGTTTGTAAAACATGTCAATGCTATCATTGTATCATTTAAAAGCTTAGAATTTTGATAGAACTTGGATGTGCAACAGAATCTGTCAATCAACGTCTGCTAACTTTATCCTGGTTTCATGGTGAAGGGTGGGTGGTAGGCAGGTCTGTCCTGGCAGACTACAAGCCTACGTAGTGCAACAACCTTTTTGTAGCTGCTGTTTGGCCAAAGGATGAGTTTCTTCTCATATTGATGGATTGGTAATTGGGTGTAAGTTCACAGTTTCAACATTTGAACACTTGATCTGAAGAAGCCACAGGAGACTTTCTCAGCATTATCAGAGGTGCGCCTACATTGTGAAGTTTAGAAGGACACACTATACTTTTTTGGTCTATTTCATTTAAAAAAAAATGTTTTCAAGTTTTGCAATGTCTGCATGAAAGAAGAACACTAATATCAATTTGCAAACTTTAAGGGAAACAAATATTTAAGGACCAAGAATTAAACTTTTCCATTCCACTTGTATATGTGAACCTTCGTATATCGCTGTGAAGTGACCCAACATGTATCTATAGATGGAATTCTAAGGGTTTTTTTTATAGTGGCTAAAGAGGGAAGACGGTCAAGTGGAACACGATTGTGGGCATGTGTGTGAAATCTGTGTGTAAATGAAGCAAACATTTTGTTTGTTCATAGTTGTGATGAGAAAAAGTTGGCTGTGACAGAATGACGGAATCCTCAAGTGAAAAGCTGTACCTCACATCAGGGAACAAGTGTTTTTAATGCTGCGTGTTGCATCATAAAGTACAAGTGAATCATCGTTTATTGCATTGGTCATTGGCGAAAGAAGACACTTCCCCCAGAGTTGTGGAAGAACAGCCATTGAGCTGATGCATGCGGTGTATTGCATGAATAATAACAAAAGAGGCTTGTGGGCATGGTATCAGAGATCCCCTGTTTTACATGTATTTTTGCTTAGTGGGGGTGGGGGTGAAGGCTTGTAGGAGGAGGTGAGCGAGGGGAATGTCAAGGAAAACACAATGATAATGACGATGTGAATGCAACATGAAAGTAATCCAGTATCATAGAGGAGTTCAAAGTTGCGGTTTGTGTGCAAGGAAAATGACCACACGTTACTCCATTATGACAGGGGTACTCTCCTCATATTACATGATACGAATGTGTGTGAGGACAGGGAATATTGGTTGAAATAACAAAGAAATGATAACAAATTACTCCATTGTTGCAGGGATGTTATCTTTGTATCATACAAAATGGATTTGTGTTAAGACAGAAAATATGTATTTGTGTTAAGACAGAAAATATATATCGGTGTAATTACCATATATTACTACAGTATGACGGAGATGCTGTCCTTATATAATGAATAAGTGTCAAAACAGGGAATATTCATAATTAAAATTACCAAAAGTTCCTCCGTTACGACATGCGTGCTGGCCTCATATCAAATTAAATTAATATATATATTAAGAAGGGGGAATGGCCATGAGTGACTCGAGTACACGTTGCTCCATTATTGCAGGGGTGGTAAGCTCATATCACTGAAATCAATGTGTTAAGATTGGTAATATTCATAAATGAAGTGATGAAACGTTACTCCATTATGACAGGGATGGTCTCCTAATGTCACATAAAGTGAAGTGAGTTAAGACAGGAAACATCCATAAGTGAAATGACTACACGTTACTCCATTATGACAGGGATGCTCTCCTCATATGACATGAAATTAATGTATGTTTCGACTAGGAATATCTAAGTAAAATTACCATACGTTACTCCTTTACGGCAGGGGTGCTTTTATCACATGAAATAAATATATGTTAAGATTGGTAATATTCATAAGTGAAATGACACGTCACTCGAATATAACGAGGATGGTTTCCTCACATCACATGAAATCAATGTGTTAAAACTGGGAATGTATATAAATAAAGTGTCCATACGTTACGCCATTATGACAGGGGTGCTTTCCTAATGTCACATAATGTGAAGTGTGTTAAGACTCGACACATTCATACGTGACGTGACTACACGTTACTCCATTATAACAGGGATGCTCTCCTTATATCATGTGAAATGAGTGCGTGCTAAAACTGGGAATATATATAAGTAAAATGTTCATATCTTCTCCCCTGTGGCAGGGGTTCTATCAACACATCACAAGAAGTAAATGTGTGTTGAGACAGCAAAGTGATATGACAGAGAAATTATGTCACTTTACTCCATTATGACGGGTGCTTTCCTAATGTCACATGAAGTGAAGCGAGTTAAGACAGGAAACATCCATAAGGGCAATATACACGCTACCCCATTATGACAGGGATGGTCTCCTTATATTACATGAATTTAATGTGTGTTAAGACTGAGAATATCTTATTAAAATGATCATACGTTACTCCTTTATGGCAGGGGTGCTATGCTTATATCACATGAAATGAAAACATGTTTGTACATGTATTACGATGGGTAATATTAAGGAGTGAAATGATGACACATAACTCCTGAGAAAACGTTCTTTTTTTCCACAATCACAAAAATTTACCTGTTTTTTGGTAAGCTTTCGCTTACTAGGCTGCAAGCTTGTTAGACAGTCGTAGCTGTAGTAGCTGTCCTAGCTGGCGCTGTTGATGATGCAGCAAGATGGTCTGATGAAGCTTGCAGCCTAGCAAGCAAGAGTGTACCAAAAATCGTGTAAATTTTTGTGATTGTGGAAAAAAGAACGTCTCATGACTACACACTAATCAGATGAACCTCTTCAGTGACACGTTACTCCATTATGGTAGGGATGCTCTTCACACATCACATGAAATTAATGTGTGTCAAGACTGGGAATATATAAGTGAAATGTCCATACGTTACTTCAATATGGTAGGGGTACTTATCATCACATCACATTAAGTGAATATTCACACTTTCTTTGATCATATGATGAAGTATATCTAATATCTGTCACCATGCATGTGAATTTATGAACAGAAAATCGTATTGAGGAGTAGGTTTCAATAGATGTGTGTTCATCTGGAAGGTGCAATGAACAAACTGTATGTGAATATGTATGTAAACAAATTAAAGTCATTAAAGGTGAAACTCTTCAAACTGCATTGAGAACAGTTATACATTGTCTTGATTTGAAGTACATTTTCCATGAAAGATACTAGTGCAACCATACAGTACACATACTGACTCTCAATGATAAGGAGACCAATCATTTTCAGGAAGGTGACAGATTCTACTTGTCACACTTTCGATCATGCTCCTGAGATGATTTGTCTCAGCTACATGTGATTCATTTTCTGCTATTAATCGTCAAATGAAATTGTTTTACTCTCTCTGGAATGTGTTTGAATACACTCAGGGGGCATAAAGCTAGATTATACAATGCTGCTGAGAATGATTTATGTTTCTCGCAGAATTATTTGAAGGCTATCATTTGTGCTTATGACACCTGTTTCCCAGAATCCTTTTCCCCTCTCTGCCTAGTACAGTCTACTACAGTGTATATTGAATACATTCAAGATGCTTCATGAGGCGTGATGTTGAAATGCTTATATAAACATGTATTTATGATTTACAGTATCAATTTGGTTATTCGAAATCATTAAGCTCCACAGAGATCTTATACATCAAATGATACTAAAACTCTCAAACCTAGGGTTTTTTTTCATTTCTCCAAGCTGCCGAATTTTTAAACTTTAAGGTGTTTTGAAACATCTCAGTACCATGGCTGAATGAAGTGATACATAAGTAAATGGGCTTTTCCTGGCTTAGAGCTAAGAGGGTTGAAATTAAATAAGGTTTCCTTATTAAAGTTCCCATTTTCAAAGTTAATACCAGTGTGTATCATGGGCCATCCTACCAGCACTGTGATCATAATTACAAACCGATTCTTAACAGAATGGGTTTACAGTTTCACCTCTCACATGTGCCAGACAGGATCTTTAGGGAGCATAATAGGTGTCTGTTACATTTCTGATTTCTCGACCTCGGGAAGTTAAAGTGCCATCACGGTCTATTGACCCTGGATGTTTAACCCTTAATGTGCCGCGTGTGGATTATTTCACCATTAATGGGGCAGCATGGCCCTGCTGAAAAACAGCCTTATTGGCTGATTGAGGGTCAAATCAAATGTCTAGCATAAAGAGGGTTTACTTAATACCTGGACGGATAACCGTGGCTCGAGCTCATTAGCCCAATTAAAAGAGACTAGGTGGAACGTAGCGACCGCCAGCGAACTGTAAGTTACAACTTTGCATTTTCGCAACGATTTCCAGTAACTCAATCATAAGTTTTGGTTATTGTAATGATAATCATGTACGGTACATGTATTTGTCATGTGTAAAGAATGTGAATAAAGTAGCTTGCCATACACGTCAGATTTTTACTTTAACTTGATTATGATTGTTGTCATGTTTTTTTCAGGGGAGTAAGGGAATGAGAGAGCGAGTATAAATCTTGTACAGTGAAAGGAGAAAGAATGGTTGAAGTCAGGCTCGCCCTTTTGCCGGTCAAAAGAAATTAATTGTGTAAATACCACGGAAAATGGAAGAAATTACTGTTTGAGACTTCTCTCACAATATTAGAACCGGAAACGGATTTCAGACATAATTGTTGTGATCGCTAGATTTCGGGGAGGGAGGTTGGACGGGTCGCCCATAATCTACCGGTTCCCCTAGCCAGAGACTGGGAATCGGCAGTGCATACGTTGACGCGAGCAATGTCCGCTGACCCACGCATCGTGCACTGACAGGGGCGATATGGTACAGTGTATGAATGTAGACTGGTCGCTATTAAACGGGGTGTTTCAAAATTAAACAAGAGAAGATTTTCATTTTTTCCTTATAAGGTGTGAGAAGCTTCGTGAGATTTTAAACGTGCCGCGTTTCATGTAAAGGGCTATCTGTCTTTAATGAATGATGATTGTCTTTACTTGCAAGCAGAGAAGCAGAGAGAACAAGGGGAGAAAAATGAAGAGTAGAGAGATGGGGATGAAAAGAGAAGGATAGAATTGATAAGTGGAAAGTGGGAAAATGGGATGGATAGGGGATTTGTAAGTGAAATGTCCATACGTTCCTCCATTTTGACAGGGATGCTTTCCTCGCATCATCTGAACTGAATGCGTGTTGAGACGGTGAGTATTCAGTGAAATGACAGAGATACGGGGAAAATGGGGAACTACAGGAGAGAGATGTCTTCAAGCCTGTCTATCTCCTGATTCCTCTTGAACTGGTGTGGTCGATGCGGGATCCATTGCTTCAACCAAGGATGCGCACATGGATACACATCGCTTTGAACAAGGTTTGAAGCCGCCACCTAATATTCATGACTAGCAGCTGTTCTCAAAAATATGATACATACTCGATTGCGCCACGTTCACATGGATTTTATAATAGGTCATATACATTCCTATGCATGCATAATTTTTTTTTAATTTTGTCACTAAGTGCTTGCTATGTAGTTAATAAGGACAAGCGAATACAAAATTTGATACTTTTGAGATGAAAATACTAGCTTGGGGGCGGCTGGGCACGTTTTCCATGTTACATGTCCTTGTCTGAAAGGAAAATATCTGAAAGTAACGTTTCATGCAATTTTTTAATGGAACTGCAACTTAACATCACGTTTAGAGCCTTTTTGCCACATTGTAACAATACATGTATTCCTCGACTGAAACTTTATAGATGCATCGTAGGTATAACATGTCACAAATGCGCAAGCATATGGGGTGAGGATATTTCCCCAAATTCTTCTGCGCATCCGATTTGGTTTGTACGTCAAATCCAGGCAAAAATCATCCAGATAATTCGCGGCTTCGAACATGGGAGATCAAAGAAAAAATCTTTGCAAAGCGTTCTTTTGTGACGAGAAGGAGAGTACAATGAATCTGCATAATCAAACGGCAGCTGGATATCCAGTGGTGAAACATCCTTGCTTCAAGCCAGCCTTGATTGGATGAGTCATTACTGTCAAGCATGATATGCAACAAGACAGTAACATTCTTTACTCTCGGGTTACGGCATGGAGTCGTGTAAATGAAACAACATGAATTATGTGCAATAGATTCATGAAGATATCTTGGAGAGATAGCAAGGATCTGTCTCAGCACACAAAAAAGTCTGGAAAAAATGCCATTGAGCTTTAACATTTAAGCCCTACTTTTCATCGACCTCCCTCCCATTGTCAGACGATCAGATGGTAGGCAATTAAAATAAACTGATTGTCTGTAGTTGTTTTGGGTAGACTAAAACCCTACCTCAGTATACATGGTTATAGAATCTAGGCCAGGGCCACAACAGCTGGAACTAACAATACCATTGTGATTTCATACAGAGAGCTCATCTCTAAAAGGGAGGAATTCCACTTTCAATCAAAATTGGGTCATCGTACAATATCAGTAGCGTTTTGTTGAGTACACATATATACTGAACTTAAGATAAGCGATTATAGAATAATGTGTATTCTGATTACAAATTCCCACACGGCGCCTAAACAAATTAATGCGGTCAAATATTCATCTCGAAAGTGTGTTCACACGATGTGCCATTGTCGCTCGTCAAACTGGCCTTCCCACGACGTATGCCTTTTACTGTGTTTTCTCGCTAAATGAAGGGATACAGTTTAAACGGTAGGTTTCCACTGCTGTGAGATCCGTCAGTCGCGAATTGTTACGATCTGAAGCGATGATCACGACTGACATGTAATCGTAGTGATCGTAGACATTTTTAACCGTCCAAAATTTGTCTACGATGGCCATGACTGACCTCACGATCTGAAGAAAGTCGCTGCGTTTGCTTCACGATTTCAATCGTGACAGTGAGAACAAAGCATGGAGGAACGGCGTCATCGTGTTACAAACGGCGAGTGGCAGCGACAATTCTTCCATATGAACGTGACGCTACCGTAAGGCGGCAATGTGGACCTACCACCTTTGTATGTGTGGTCTCCAATAGAGATATACATGTATCACCTTCATCTCTATCCAGTCACGTATAAAACGTACGTTACACGTTTAGAATAAGTATGACGTGCATGGAATCATCGAAATCAACGAGAAATGAAAACATTACATCATTTTTTTTTCAATCGAGTGTTAACCCTTTCAAATGTCACGTTTGTATTTTGGCACAGGTATTATACACCTACATCGCGTGGAGCATCATGTTAACTAGTATAGAAGAGGTTAATTTCTCGGTACCCTCCCTCAGATATGTCCTCGACCCTCATCATCCTCACACCGTTTCTTTTCAATGCAGCCTTCAATAATATTGCTCATCACCTGACATACAGAGTGTCATTGAATTGGGTATTTGGACATGTAAACAACTCGCTAAATGTCGATGTCGCTAACACCTACTACACGTATATCAAATAGAATTATACTCTTCACGACGTGTGCGTGTTAACATGGAAATATACAGCAGTTGCACGAGAGGACGTAATTCTTTGGACATAATTTGTTATTATAACAATTGTATGGTCGTAGATCGTAGTTTCATAATCTTATCTGTGCTTGTTTCAAATGGTGTTTTACAATAAATAACAAAAACAGAGCACTGCGCCATTTTGTTTTAAATAATAGCGATCATATTTCATCATGAGGAAAACATTGTCCCTTAAAAAACACAATTTCACACAAAAGTTATTGTCTAGTTGCTCATATGTTGATAGTAGAAATCCTATGTAACCCCAATTACTAAACCAATTACTAAGTAAAGGAACTAAACTGAATCATCAGATTATACAAGAGGATAACTAGTTCTTCCAGGCAAAGGTATTCGAGACTATAGACTTGGTCCTTCTAGTAAACGTCACCCTCTTAAAGCGGGGTATTGTTACTCGAGTTTAGATCAACCATAAAAGGTATATAGTGGACGGACCGTTAACGTCATGTACATTAGGGCAATTTATTTTGGAGATTGATGCATATCTCAATTTTAATATATACAATGAAAAAGCTTAGCCTCGCGTTCGTGAAGGCAACACGTACGCCTATGTTAAATGCAATCGATTTTTTGAAAGATCGACCCTCTTTACTCGGGTTATTTTGAAAACGTGAATCACCTGTTTGTATCACTTCGTTCCCAGGACGTATAAAATAAAATAATTTGTCAACAACTGTCATTTGTGATCAGAAATCACGTCAACAGCGGACTCAATCTGGGAGAGATTCATCCTGACTATATCATTCTGTTTTCGCACGAAACTTCAGGTACGTAATTTAGTTGTCAATTAAAGGTGTTGTGAAGCAGTGGGAAAGATATTGGAACCCACTGTGACGGAAGAACCAGTCTACCGTGATAAGACGTCCCAGTATTGTTCTTCTGTTGTTCCTGTTTTTCTTTTTATTTCTTTTTCCTTTCCCCTTTTTATAAATATTATCTTAATTTCCTGTTTTGCCGTGGCTTTTTTCCCTATGTATGATTATTGGATGTAGAGTGTATCTGCCTTGATTGTTTTATTTGTTCAGGCGATTCTGCCACAAGCGCAAGCTTTCAGGAATTCCCGCCAACCTTCATACGTTAATGAATCATAATGTATTATTTTCCAAGGTATCAACTTACGTTAAGTCATGTTCTGTGATTATATAACATTATTTTGAAATATGCATCAAATGTATGATTTCAATGATTGGCTATATACAAAATGTGCGATTTAATGTTAGTTTAAAGGACAATGAATGTTTTCAAATCAATGAAATATAAATTCGCTGTCTCCTCTCCATTTTCTTCATCATTTCCCCAAAACGTTCTCATACATATAACGTTGTAGTATTATTTGTACTTGTACGTGTGTTCACTTAAACTCGTCGTGACACCCGTTGTAGTGTATGTATGCTTGTTTGTTGACTCATTTTTTTTTTAAATTTTGTTATTATATGTGACAATATTTTGTTATGTAACACTCGTGTTCCAAACAAATTAGGAGACTCTCACGGCAGTATATTGAATGCCTGTACGAACACATTTAGACGTTGCTTGGTGCTTCTTATTCTGTCTTAGAAATGCATTTCACACTTTGTTTTCTGTTTATTGGCCTGCATGGAAATTAAATCTATCAACCTATATTTCAATTGTGTTTTACATTATGTAATTATACAATGATATATGATATTTCATCATATTATATTATGACCGCTATACCTGGTATATGAATTCATTATGGATATCACTTCAAATTGATATATCAATATGCAATTTGTCATGATAATCGACCCACATTCTAATTCAATTAACCCATATTCATCATGTTTTTCAGAGGGTTTGTTGTAAGCCTCAAATATGATAGGTCACCATTACTGTGATTGCAATTGATCTAAGTGCCATATCGTGCGACATAGACAATCGCGGAGTGCCACAACTCTCGGTACTAATTTCGTTACATCAGTTTCACGTCACAGTGAGCAGTCCCCTGATCTGCTAACTAGTGATGCAGGCTGCCTATCCAATTAGGGTTACAATTCGATATTCCGAAGGTTCGTTTATTCTGAAGGTTCGATATTCCGAAGTTTCGTAATTCCGTAACACGTAAATTGCCTATACATGTACCTCGATGCTCGTTAGTCCGAAAACGAAAAAAGGTTCGTTAATCCGAGCATTTGTCACGTAGCGTTCGGAATAACTAACCTTGGGAATAACGAGTGCTTCCCCCAATTAGATATCCTTCTTGGTTCATTGTGTACATTTTCATCATATTATTCTTGTAGAATTCACTCATCTCACATCTAACTAAGATGACGCGAGCAGCCTTGCTTCTTCCGGTGGTGTTCCTTACCTTGTCCATTCAAGGAGCTCGTAAGTTAACAATTCATTTGTTCAGGGGAGGCGAAAAAGAGGATGAATGCCATTAAAAGTGGCTGCGGCAATAGCCTGTGTGGTAAATGTGGTAACTGAGAGGAGTGCGGGAATAGGGAGAGGATGAAAAGGATGCGAAGAGCTTTGGAGTACTGCACTGACAATTTTAGTTTTGTTCACGAGGGTTAGAATGCCCATAATCTAAGAGGAGGGAGAGCTATGAGGAGGGAGTGGTACGTGATAAAGGTGACATAAAGACTCTTAATTTAGGCCACCGCAGACGACACAATTTCGCCACCAATCTAAGGACGTAGCCAAGACTGAGAACGTGACGTCATCTTCTTCCACAAATCTAGTGATTGGCAGGAGGGTGCTTCTATTTAGTCAGTCCCAGAGTAGAGTAGCACGACTGCTCGGACCATGTCTGCGGTGTATGTAGCAGCGGGTCGTATATATTAGAGCTGAGGAAAAGGAAGAGAAAGAATGTAACAGAAGAAGAGATGGAGGAATATGCCCATACAGTAGTCGAAACATTGTTCGTTTTCATTTTCCAGTCGGAGCAGTCGACGTGCCGCAATGTAACCCGACTGAGGTCTATAGGGAGTATTGCGGACCGATCTGTGCCGAACGGACGTGCGCCGGAGACCCGCAGGTGCGTTGTTTGAGTCAATGTAGATTCGGCTGCTTCTGCGACAATGACAATGGCTATGTCCGTGATGCAAGCGGGACGGAGTGCATCCATGAAACCCAATGCCCGGGTGAGTTATGGACGTGTATTAAGTGATTACACATGACAAGCTGATGCTAACTCTTGATATGTGCCATAGGTGTAATGGAGATGGAAGTCTGGGATAGGATAGGGTGGGTTGCCTGAGGTGGGGTGGGATAGGAATGGGATGAGCATACGATGGATGGGATGGTTGGTGGTCGGGGGGGGGGGGGGGGGGAGGGGGGGAGGGGGATATGGGGAAGGTGATGGGATGGGAATTAGGTGCATTGGGTGTGTGGGGGGGGGGGCGGTGGGATGGGAATGGGGTGTGTTGGGTGTGATGGGTTGGGATGGCTTAGGATGGGATGAGATGCATGGAAGTGGGAACTATAAGAGGGTGGGGTGCTTTAGCTCAGACCGGATGAGGGATGAGGTGCATGGGTTGTTGGACGGGATTTAGGATTGTGGTGGGTTAGGTAATGTTGGGTGGGGTTGGACGGGCTGGGGTAAGTGGCGGTTGGGAAGCTAAGATAATGGGGTGCGTGTGGTTGGATAGAGTGAGATGCGTGGGGTGTTAAGACAGTTGGTGTCTTGGGTTGGACTGCGATAGAGTGCATACATAGGTTCGGTTTGGGTGTGTGGGATTGGAGTGGGATGAGATGCTGGGGGAAGCTAAGGCCGGGGCTGGGTGCTTGAGGTGGGATGTGTAGGGTGGGGTAGGACAGGGTCTGTACACCACTATCATGCATCCCCCTATGTTATACCACCTGTCTACAGCGGCCAGTACATGTGAAGCAGGAGAGGTCTATTCAGCATGCGCCAACCCATGTGTTGACCCATTTTGCCCTGGGGTCCCACAGCCCCGCTGTGCCCAGCAAACCTGGTGTTTCGGTGGGTGCGTCTGCGCACAAGGCTACTCACGGATCAGCTTTGACGGAGGTTGCGTCCACCCTGATGATTGCCCAGGTACGGTAATGCTCATTGTACATCTTTACGCATTCCTTTGTATTGGTGACAGATTTATTTTGGCTACTTCGTTTTTATCTTATCAGTGTTTTTGAAGAGTCAAATGGGCCAGCATGCTTAACGAATAGATTCCACTTAAATGTCCACGACAGCCATTTAAGACAAAAATGTTCCATGTGCAAAAAACATGGAAAAGAGGTTTATCCATTAGTTTTCTTGATGTGGGCAGTCATATTCTAAGAGTATATTATTTAGTGAAACTTTTTTAACATGAAATAGAATGTCTACCATTTTTATGCCTTCACCATGAAGGCATTATATTTTCAACTTGCCTGTCTGTCCGTCAACCCGTCCTTCCCAAATCTGGTAAACCAATATTTTCAGAAAGTTCTGTTAAATGGATTTTCTTGAAACTTGATTCCTGTATGTTATTTATAAATCCAATGACCTGTGTAAAATCAGGTTCAGATGGGAAAGAGGTCAAAGGTCAAAAGTCAATGATCTTTGTAAAAAAAATTGCTCAAAATGTCCATCTGAAACCTTTTTTTGTCATATCTTGATATCCGTCAAATGGATTTGCTTGAAACTTGTTCCGTGTATGTGATTTATAAATCCAATGACCTGTGTAAAATCGGATTCAGATGGGAGAGAGGTCAAAGGTCAATGAACTTTGTAAAAAAATTGGTCAAATTGTCCATCCCAACACCTTTTCAGCATCTTGAAAACCACTTAATAGATTTGCTTCAGACTTGGTACCTGTATGGAATTTATAAAACCAATTAACTGTGTAAGAATTGGGGTCAAATTGGATGTAGATCAAAGGTCAAAAGTTAATGTTTGGTTTAAACACTCAGCCACTCGTCCAGATTCAGGTTACATGAGATCCCTGCATAGGGTTTCTTCAAGTCATTTTTGTCTCGCCCACCGGAGGTGAAGGCGAGACTAAGGGATCCAAATGGCGTCCGTCCGTCGTCCGTCCGTCGTCCGTCGTCCGTCGTCCGTCCGTCGTCCGTCGTCCGTCACAAATGTTAAAGTTTACCTGCAAGACTCTCTTTTGACAAATAACTTCACATGGGTTGCTTGGATTACAACCTAACTTGGGTCATAGATGCACTGGGGGTACCTTCATGTTATGGTACCGTTGGAGGTCACAGGATAAGGTCAAAGGTCATTTGAGGTCATACGTTAAAGTTTACCTGCAAGACTCTCTTTTGACAAATAACTTCACATGGGTTGCTTGGATTACAACCTAACTTGGGTCATAGATGCACTGGGGGTACCTTCATGTTATGGTGCCGTTGGAGGTCACAGGATAAGGTCAAAGGTCATTTGAGGTCATACGTTAAAGTTTACCTGCAAGACTCTCTTTTAACAAATAACTTCACATGGGTTGCTTGGATTACAACCTAACTTGGGTCACAGATGCACTGGGGGTACCTTCATGTTATGGTACCGTTGGAGGTCACAGGATAAGGTCAAAGGTCATTTGAGGTCATACGTTAAAGTTTACCTGCAAGACTCTCTTTTGACAAATAACTTCACATGGGTTGCTTGGATTACAACCTAACTTGGGTCATAGATGCACTGGGGGTACCTTCATGTTATGGTGCCGTTGGAGGTCACAGGATAAGGTCAAAGGTCATTTGAGGTCATACGTTAAAGTTTACCTGCAAGACTCTCTTTTGACAAATAACTTCACATAGGTTGCTTGGATTACAACCTAACTTGGGTCATAGATGCACTAGGGGTACCTTCATGTTATGGTGCTGTTGGAGGTCACAGGATAAGGTCAAAGGTCATTTGAGGTCATAAGTTAAAGTTTACCTGCAAGACTCTCTTTTGACAAATAACTTCACATAGGTTGCTTGGATTACAACCTAACTTGGGTCATAGATGCACTGGGGGTACCTTCATGTTATGGTACCGTTGGAGGTCACAGGATAAGGTCAAAGGTCATTTGAGGTCAGGGATACAATTCTTTTGCGTAGCAACGGAGATCGCGATATTTCTGGTTATTTTCGCAAGTGGGCGAGACACAATATTGCCAATGCCTTGTTATGATAACAGAGTATGGTCAAATTCCTTATTGACTAACATTGTACTTGAAATTTGAATTTGTATCTATAAATCAAACTATAGATATTATAAATTATATTCCACATGCTAAGAATGTTGCTATATGATTGGTCAAGAGTTGATCACGCGATGAAGCGTAGTTTTCCCCATCTGATCACCTGAGAAGAAAAGTTTGTTACACTCTAGGTGATAGTACTTTTTGGTTTCGCTGATCTCTTCACTCCTCACAGTCTTTTGCGTGATTAATATTTTGAGTATGCGCGAAATAAAAGTGCGTTACACTCGGACTATCAACTGACAGTAGCTCCTCCTGACGCGCGTCCCAGTAACGCGCGTCTTAACGCGTGATCCCCATGGCAGCCAGCGGCTCGGGGTTAGGTACAGAAGTAAACATTACTTTTGTACGTCAAATTGTAATTTTTGGTATAGATACTTGGTTTCAGATGTGGAATATAAAGCAAATAATCAACTTTTGGTTTCAGGTAATGAGACGAACTTATCACTTCCTCGGCGATCTGAATGTATACGCTATCTTTCCTCAGCTGCGCTTCGGAAAGATAGCTACATCCAGATCGCCTCGGAAGTAATAGTTCGTCCCATCACCCTCACCAACGTTGATTATTTGCTTAGTATGGATATTACAGATGGAATTATTTTCCTAAATGAATTTAACATACTGCGAAACAGGTACGTAGAAAATAACCCAATTATAAACATTCATTGTATAAGACCAACTGGTATTATATTTCTCATCTTTTTCCATATCATACATGATAGATTGTGGATCCAATGAGGTTTTCAAAAGCTGTGGCTCATGTCCCGATCTGTCTTGTGGCGAAGCTCCGTCTCTCTTCTGTACGACTGACTGCAAAGTGGGATGCTTCTGTGTGGCTGGTTACGTACGTGATGAAAACGACCGTTGCATCCTGGAGAGCGAATGCCCGCGTGAGTGTACTAAAGTAATGTGCATTGTGGTGGTGTAGGGTGTGGCTAATATCGATAGTGGGAAGTAAAGACAGTGGTTGTAATATTGATTCATCCTAGGGTTTGGAGTTGGGTTGAAGGGTAAGATATCATACCTCTAACTGAAATATTAACCCTAACCCTAACTCTAACCCTAACCCTAGGATTAATTTAGTAACCTAAAATGATTTATCCCCCTAAAACCCAAGATTGCCTAATGATGGTAGTGATTGGAATTGAGATGGTATTATGATTACCGGGAGGGGAAATAGTTGTGGTTTGGGGATGTTCGAACATTATGAATGTCTCCAGAATCCTTCACTAACGGTTTGTTAGAAACGTGAGCTTGAGCTTTTAGTGAGAGGTAACTTGTTTCTCACAAATGATCCGGCCGCCATGGTTTGGGTTAGGGTTTAGATATCGTAACCCTAACCCAAACACTTACACTGTCCTAACATAAACCTTTGCCTATGGTAACCTTGATCAAGGCTGGAGTGATTTACCTAAAGTGATTTATTCTCCTAAAACCAAGGATTGCTAAGTCTTCACAAACATAACATTTAGACTTTAGAGTCTCTCATGGAATATTGTCTTGATACCCTTTAATCTCAATTGCCCCCTTTCAGATAACCAATGTGGAACCAACGAGGAGTACACTGAATGTGGTTCTCCCTGTGGTGAGCCGTCATGTGACAACCCAAATAACTTGGGTGCTTGCATCACATCATGCCAGGCTGGCTGCTTCTGTGTATCGGGCCATGTACGAGATGCAAATGGAGACTGCATTCCCCAGGCTGACTGCCCACGTAAGTCTGCTCTGTGTTTGGGATGTCATGATTAATGATGAATTGGTGGTATGAAAGTTAAAGCTCAGTTTATTGTGACTGGATAGAGAAGTAGTTACCATGGTAATTGCAATGGTTTATGGTGACAGGAGTGAGTGATAGTACAGTTGGTCATGCTGATATAATCCCGATGGGAAGACATATTCTGCCCTTCTTTGAGAAAAGAGAGCAACTAACAACTTGAAAATGGGCAAAATGTGCTTGTCACTTTTGCATTGGCATCAATGCAACACCACATCATGTTAGATTGAATATCTCACTGCAACATGAATATTTCTTGCCTGTAGGGAGTGGTGGGTACAATCCTAGAGGACCAACTGCAATAACTCTTACTTTCATCATTAGTGACTTCAGTTTTTCTCTGTAATCTTCACATTTGTTTACACTACAGCGCAATGTGGAATCAACGAGGAGTATAAAACATGCGGTTCTCCCTGTGGTTCCCCATCATGCGACGATGACCCAAACAACCCGATTGCTTGCATAAAATCATGCGCAAGCGGCTGCTTCTGCATAGCGGACCACGTATTGGATGCAAATGGAGACTGTATCCCTGAGGCTGACTGCCCACGTAAGTCTACTCTGCGTTTGGGATTTCATGATTAATGATGAATTGGTGGGAATGAAAGTTAAAGCTGGGCTTATTGTGACTGGAGAGAGTAGTGGTTACCATGGTAATTGCAGTGGTTTTTGATGACAGGAGAAGACTGTGGTAATGATGGTCATGCAGGTAGTTTATCACAGTGGAAAGAAGTATTCTGCCCTACCTTGACAAAAGGAAGCACCTAACAAAAGTGATTTTTCTTGTAAATGAGCAAACTGTTTGTGTCCCTTGCATTGGCATCAATGCAACACTACATCATGTTAGACCCCATATCTAGCAGTAAGATAGAACTCTTTATTCAAACTACAAAATACTTTATTCAAACTAAAGATCACCAATACCGAGTACTGTACATTTTGTCATACTGTAAAAGAAACAATTGAACACCTCTTTTACTTCTGTAATTTTAGTAGAAATATTTGGAGTAAAGTAGAAACGTGGATATCATCTCCTAGGTTTATTCTTAAATTTACTCCACAGAATATTTTGTTTGGATATAAAGAAAAGCAAAATGATGCCTTGAATTGTATTATCATTTTAGTAAAACAACAATTGTACTTCTCGAGGTTGAACAAGACTGTACCCGATTTTAAGAAGATTCAGAAGGTAATACAAACTTATTATTTAGATGAATGTTACATTTATGATATGAATGGGAAAAGGACAGATTTTACTTTGAAATGGAGTATGTTGAAACATTTGTTTCAATAATGTATATGATTTGACTTCTGTAAACCTGAATCTTCTTAAAATCGGGTACAGTCTTGTTCAACCTCGAGAAGTATAATTGTTGTTTGTAAATAAACTTGCCCATTGGGGCAAAAATATGTAAAAAAAAAATATCTAGCAGTAAGATAAATATTTCTTCTCCAGATTTTGCCTGTATGTAGTGAGTGCTGCATACAACCTTAGAGTCCATCAACTCAAATTTGAGAGATTTCTCACTTGCTTTTGTTTGTCATAGTGGGGCAGTATTGGTGATGTGAGTGGCTCCATTCATATGGTAGGCCGCCAACACCCCTCTGCGGCGCATTAATTTTGGAGGGTACGTGCCACTTCTATCTGGTCTGAACACAATGTGTTTGATATCAAAGGCTATAACTTTCTAAGTAATTGTTATTTCCTAAAATAACTCAAAGTAAGAGAAAAATAAATGCCTTTTCTGATCATGTAATTAGTTTCAATTTTTGGAATGAGTAACTAGCTAACATTAACATTATTTATCATTGGTTGTATATGAAATTTGTAATTCTCGACATGATCTTATCATTCTTCATTTTGTAGGGTATAACTTGTCATACATGTTTCAGTTATAACAAAGTCGTTTAGGTCAAGATATAAGCTTTTTATTCAAACCAGAAACACTATCCGTGTTGAGACAAAAGGGAGGCAAACTTGAGTTTGTAAAGAAGTGTTGAACTTGATAAATAAGAGCTCGCTCACAATAAGCAGGAAGTGACCGCCCTGGGGATATAGTAATCCTTTACTTCAATAGTGGTCACTTGTGTTGATATTACCTGTTCTTCTATTATTGACTTTACTCTAACTCACACATAAAAGACTTATGTGGATCTATGCAGATTTGCACGTATGCTGCTCCGCTGATCGTGCAAATGCACAAACAAGCCCCGTAAAGAGTTAATCTTCACATTTGTTCACACTACAGAGCAATGTGGAATCAACGAGGAGTATAATACATGCGGTTCTCCCTGTGGTTCCCCATCATGCGACGACGACCCAAACAACCCGATTGCTTGCATAGAATCATGCGCAAGCGGCTGCTTCTGCATAGCGGACCATGTATTGGATGCGAATGGAAACTGCATACCCGAGGCTGACTGCCCTCGTAAGTCTACTCTGTTTTTGCGATGTCAAAATATGATTAGTCTTGTGCGGATGAGATGTTGGTCTTTAATTAGATCTACTGTAACCCTATCTTAACAGGATACAATAAAGTCTATGTGATGTCTGTACATTGATCAGATGTGATCCTACCTTGTTCATGTTAAGACGCATCATTCAAGATAGCGTCTAATGTTTTCGGCAAAGCATGTAGATTGCTTCATGTAGCGATTTTTAAATACCAAGGTGGTCTGAAGCTATCTGCCTCGCCAAAGAAACCTTTTAAAAAGGCCAATAACATTTTTTTCAAGTTTAAACCGGTCCTGTGCACACTTATTTAACAAACTCTATTGAGTTTGATAATTCTATTTTAACTTCATGAGAGATGGTCAGGTGTAGTAGAATGAAGAGGAGGATGAAGGAGAAATAGAAGAGGAAGAAGAAGAGGCCAACTTTGGTAATGGTAGTGATGATCAGGGGTGGGGGAGATATTAGTGGAAGACAAAGAAAAAAAGTGGGATGTGGAGGATAAGGCCTATTGCAAAGCTAGTCCATGTAGAAAATGTGCAGTCTGGTCTTCCCAACACACTGATACCCAACAACCTTTTACAACAGGCCATGTCAGGTAAACCTGTCCTGGGTACCTTATCATAGTGTACCAGACTATCTGCCTCTATAAACCTTTGAGTATGGCACATGAAAGGTGAATGGTGGCATTAGAGCCAAGAAAAAAAGGAGCAGAAAGAGAATGACAGAAGAAGAGACAGAGGAATGTGCTGCAGAGCCCATACAGTAATCAAAACACGGCTCTTTTTCATTTTCTAGACTTGCCGCAATGTCACCCAACTGAGATCTATAGGGAGGACTGCGGACCGATCTGTGGAGAGCGGACGTGCGCCGGAGACCCGCAGGTGCGCTGTCTCAGTCAGTGTAGATTCGGCTGCTTCTGCGACAATGACAACGGCTTTGTCCGCGATGCCAGCGGGACAGCATGCATTCATGAGACCCAATGCCCAGGTGAGTGAATGGTCGAGTATTAAGTGATTACACATGACCAGCTGATACTAACTCTTGATATGTGCCATAAGTGTAATGGAGATGAAAGTCTGTGATAGGATAGGGTGGGATGGGTTGGGGTGAGATGGGATGGGGATGGATTATGTGGGACATGGGATGGGATGCATTGGGGTGGGGTGGGATGTCTTAGGGTGGGTGGGATGTCTTAGGGTGGGTGGGATGGGGATGAGGTGGGGTGTTTGGGATTGGGATGGAGATAGAAGTGGGGTGGGATATAGGATGGGGGTGGGGTGTGATGCGGATGAATATGTCAGACCTAGGGTGGGATGCATGGGGAGGGGTGGGATTGGGGAGGAATGGGGATGGGGTGTGGGATAGGATGGGGGTGGAATGGGGGTGGGATGTGATGGGGTGAAATGGGATGTGATGGGGGTAGGGTGCTTGGTATGTGATGGGGATCTGGGTGGGGTGGGATGTTGGGTGGGAGTGGTTGGGATGGGGGAGGGATGCATGGGATGGGATCGCAGTGGGGTGCGATGGGGATGCAGACATGCTAACCTCAGAGACTGGTTAGGCGTGAGAATTTTTTGTGCGGGTCTTCAGGAGTAGAGAAAAAAAGGTATGGAATTGCTAAAAGGGGGGTAGAAAGGAAAATACAGCTACACAGTATCCATGTTGAGATTGCATGGTACAGGATAGTTGAGCAATATTTCATTCTGTGTCTGGCAAATGAAGTGTAAATGCATGAGAAGAAGTTTGCTGGGCCTGTGAGCCTGAGAGGAACCCTTAATGGGGTATAGTTAGTATGCCTGGGGATGGATATGCGGGATGCTTGGGATGGGATATGTGCATGGGATGAGGTAGGAGTGGGTGTGCTCATCACTGTCATGGATATCCCTCTATCTTTTACCACCTGACTACAGGGGCCAGTAGGTGTCTTGAAGGAGAAGTCTACTCGTGCGTCGGCCCATGTTATGGTCCATTTTGCCCTGGCGTCCCACTGCCCCCCTGTGCCCCGTATGAAAATTGTTTGTACCAGTGTGTCTGCCAGCAAGGCTATGCGCGGAACATTGATGGACGTTGCGTCCAACTTGATGATTGTCAGGGTATGGTAATGCTACTTGTTTATCTTTACACATAGAAGAACAAGAACATCGAACATGAATTCATTTTGGCTTCTTTATTTCTATCTTATCAGTGTTATTAAAGAGCCAATTGGGCCAGCATGCTTAACGAATAGATTCATATGACAGCCAATCAAAACATTGACAAGAAATGTTCCATGTGCAAAAAACGTGGATAAAAAGAAGGTGTGTCCATTATTTTTCTCGATGTGGACATTCATTTTCTGAGAGTATATTACTGAGTGAAACATGTTTTCAATGTGAAATAGAAAATCTATCATTTTTGCCTTCACCACGAAGGCATTATATTTTCATGTTCTCTGTCCGTCCATCAATCCGTCCGTCCCAAATCCGTTAAATCAATATCTTCACAACTGTAAAATGGATTTACTTTAAACTTGATACCTGTATGTAAGTGAAAAAAAAAACAATGACCTTTGTGATATTGGGTCCAAATTGGAGAAAGGTCAAAACTAAAAAAAAAATGCTCAAATTGTCCATCCTGAAACCTTTTACGTAATATCTTGATATCCGTTAAATGGATATGTATGAAATTTATAAATCCAATGGCCTGCGTAAAATCAGATTCAGATGGGAGGGAGGTCAAAGGTCAAAGAACTTTGTAAGAAATTGCCCCAAATGTCCATCCCTACACCTTTTAGGCATCTTGAGAACCACCTGACCGATTTGCTCCAGATTGGTACTTCATGGAATTCATAAAATAAATTAACTGTGTAAATATTGGGCTCAAATTAGATATAGGTCAAAGGTGAAAAGTCAATGATGGATTAAACACTCAGCCACCCATTGTCCAAATTCAGGACACATTGGATCCCTACATGCTCAAGGTTTCTTCAAGTTATTCTTATGATAACAGACAAAGTATGGTCAAGTCCCTTATTAACTTACATCATATTTAAATTTGAATTAGTATCTATAATTCTAAGTAAAGATATTACAGATGCAGGAGTGGAATTATTTTCCTTAATGAATTTAGCATACTGCGAAAGAGGTACGTAGAAAATAACGCAATCGTAAACATTCATTTGTATAAGCCCTACCTGGTATTATATTTCTCATCTTTTTCCATATCATACATGATAGATTGTGGATCCAATGAGGTTTTCAAAGGCTGTGCCTCATGTCCCGATCTGTCTTGTGGCGAAGCTCCTCCTTTCTTCTGTACGACTGTCTGCAAAGTGGGATGCTTCTGTGTGGCTGGTTACGTACGTGATGAAAACGACCGTTGCATCCTGGAGAGCGAATGTCCGCGTGAGTGTACTAAAGTAATGTGCATTGCGGTGGTGTACAGTGTGGCTAATATCGATAGTGGGAAGGTAGGACAGTGGTTGTAATATTAATTTATCCTAGGGTTTGGAGTTGGGTTGAAGGTTAAGATATCGTAACTCTAGCCTAAATCTTATCCCTAACCCTAACTTAACCCTAGATCTAACACTAACCCTAGGCTTAATTTAGCATTGTAGAATGATTTATCCCCCTAAAACCTAAGATTGCCTTTTGATATAGTGATTGGAATTGATGTTGTTATTGTGATTAGGGGAAAAAATTGTGGTTTGGGGATGTTCGAACATTATGAATGTCTCCAGAATCCTTCACTAACAGTTTGTTACAAACGTGAGCTTGAGCTATTAGTGAGACATAACTTGTTTCTCACAAATGATCCGGCCTCCATGGTTTGGGTTACGGTTTAGACATCGTAACTCTAACCCAAATAAACCCACGCCTATGGTAACCGTGATCAAGGCTGGAGTTAGCAACCTAAAGTGATTTATCCCCCTAAAACGGCAAGTCTTCACAAACATTTACATTTAGATTATAGAGTCTCATATTTTTGATGCCCTTTTATCTCAATTGCCCCCTTCCAGATAACCAATGTGGAACCAACGAGGAGTACAATGAATGTGGTTCTCCCTGTGGTGAGCCGTCATGTGACAACCCAAATAACCTGGGTGCTTGCATCACATCATGCCAGGCTGGCTGCTTCTGTGTATCGGGCCATGTAAGGGATGCGAATGGAGACTGCATTCCCCAAGCTGACTGCCCACGTAAGTCTGCTCTGTGTTTGGAATGTCATGATTGATGATGAATTGGTGGTATGAAAGTTAAAGCTGGGTTTGTTGTGACTGGTGAGAGAAGTAGTTACCATGGTAACTGCAGTGGTTTATGGTAACAGGAGAGAGTGATGGTCATGATAGCTATGCTGGTAGTTCATCCCCATTTAAGAAAAGGAAGCAACTAACCACTTGTAAATGAGCAAAATGTGTCACTTGTATTGACATCAATGCAACACCTCATCAAGAGACTGGAGGTAACCATGGTTATGGCCCTGTTCTAATGTCACGATTTGGACCCCGATTTGTCCCTGTCTATCTAAATAGTGGAGATACGGCATAAGCGTACAGGATCTTATTTAGTTGGCAGCATTATAGCAGCAGGGTGGTGAGAATGGGGCTGAATTGGGTGGTTTTCAGATCGGCAAGAAATTTTGAATACGTTTTAAAACTTCATCCCAATTTCCCCGATTAAAATTAATTGTAACGCATATCAAATAGGGCTTTATGCTGGTAATTAATTATGATGGGAAGAAGTATTGATGATGTTAATGGTTCCCTTTAATCTTCACACTTGTTTACACTACAGCGCAATGTGGAATCAACGAGGAGTATAATACATGCGGTTCTCCCTGTGGTTCTCCATCATGCGACGACGACCCAAACAACCCGATTGCTTGCATAAAATCATGCGCAAGTGGCTGCTTCTGCATAGCGGACCACGTATTGGATGCAAATGGAAACTGTATCCCCGAGGCTGACTGCCCTCGTAAGTCTGCTCTTTGTTTGGGATTTCATGCTCTAAATATGTATCAAAGCCAACTATTTTAAACTTGTATATATGTTTGATGCTGTGTTTGGGACGTCAAAGCATGATTAGTCAAGTGTGTATTTAATGAGATGTTGGTCTTGAATTAAATGTCTCCAGAATTTTTCATGAATGGTGTGCTACACACATGAACTTAAGCTTTTAACGAGAGGTAACTTGTTGGTCTTGAATCAAATGTCTCCAGAATTCTTCATGAATGGTGTGTTACACACATGAACTTAAGCTTTTAACGAGAGGTAACTTGTGTCTCACAAATGATCCCCCCTGTCTTAGCATAACCCTAAGCCGAACTGTAATTCTCCCTATCACAAATAGCTCTCTGAATCTGAACGTGTGTGGCTCTCTAATTTTTGTTATCTTTAATTCTTGGGATGTGAACTGGTCCTCGAACATTCTATAGCCATCGTCTTGCTTTAGTGTTTTCATTCTTTCATTAAATCATCCACAATCAATGTTGAGGTAGACAAAAACATCGCCGCGAGTGATTGATGGTATTTTTTTCAAACCCTTCGTCCATGTAACAACCCTTCCATTTAGGTCATAATTCTGTGCGTTATTGCATGAATTGAATACGTACTAAACTCTTACTGGAAGTCCCAAGAGCAATTGATCAGATATCGGTATCGTGAGGTGATATCATTTGATATCGGCTATAGGTGATAGGGAGAATTCTATGCTGAAGTTAGCAAGCTAAAGTGGTGTATTTCCCTTAAAACCAAGGACTGAACAGTGTTTTACAAATGTTAACGTTTAGATTATAGAGTCTCATACTTTTGATGCCCTTTTATCTCAATTACCCCCTTCCAGATAACCAATGTGGAACCAACGAGGAGTACAACGAATGTGGTGCTCCCTGTGGTGAGCCATCATGTGACAACCCAAACGAGCCGGGTGGTTGCATCACATTATGCCAGGCTGGCTGCTTCTGTGTATCGGGCCACGTACGGGATGCGAATGGAGACTGCATTCCCCAGGCTGACTGCCCACGTAAGTCTGCTCTGTCATTTGGGATGTCATGATTAATGATGAATTGGTGGTATGAAAGTTAAAGCTGGGTTTATTGTGACTGGAGAGAGAAGTAGTTACCATGGTAACTGCAGTGGTTTATGTGGACAGGAGAGAGTGATGGTAATGATAGCTATGCTGGTAGTTCATCCCCATTTAAGAAAAGGAAGCAACTAACTACTTGTAAATGAGCAAAATGTGTCATTTGCATTGACATCAATGCAACACCTCATCAAGAGACTGGAGGTAACCATGGTTAGGGCCCTGTTCTAATGTCACAATTTGGACCCCGATTTGTCCCTGTTTATCTAAATAGTGGAGATACGGCGTAAGCGTACAGGAATCTTGTTTAGTTGGCAGCATTATAGCAGCAAGGTGGTAAGAATGTTGATGAATTGGGTGGTTTTCAGATCGGCAAGAAATTTTGAATACGTTTTAAAACTTCATCCCAATTTCCCCCATTAAAATTAATTGTAACGCATATCAAATAGGGCTTCATGCTGGTAGTTAATTATGATAGGAAGAAGTATTGGTGATGTGAGTGGTTCCCTTTAATCTTCACATTTATTTACACTACAGTGCAATGTGGAATCAACGAAGAGTATAATACATGCGGATCTCCCTGTGGTTCCCCATCATGTGACGACGACCCAAACAACCCGATTGCTTGCATAGAATCATGCGCAAGCGGCTGCTTCTGCATAGCGGACCACGTATTGGATGCGAATGGAGACTGTATCCCTGAGGCTGACTGCCCATGTAAGTCTGCTCTGTGTTTGGGATTTCATGCTCTCAATATATATATTAAAGCCAACTATTTATATTTGTATATATGTTTGATACTATGTACACGTGATATGGTAGAATATAGCTTAAGCCTATAGATGTCACACGTAATGTGACCAACACTTATCATCATGTCTTCCAAGATGTATACATGCTACATGTTCTATGGAATATAACCAATGCTTATCACCATGACTACCAAGATGGGGAATAAGGAGAGCTGGCATAGGTAATTGACACACAAAAGTGGACCATATTCCACAGGACAAGAAAATGTAAGCATTGTTACCATGGATACTTGTGGTTACTTCATATCTTCTTTTGATTTCAACAACATAAGGTCCACATGCATGAGTTGCACCACGGTGTACAATGCGCCCAGGCCTGCGTGCATGGGCGATCTATCCCTGGAGTGACGATGACCTTATTGGACATATATCTACCAGCCATGTCTTTGAATGATTTTCCCAAAACAGGCTACCTTATACCTGTCCACAAGTATATGTCTTGTTAACTTCATGTTTTTGTTTTTGTTTACATATTGTTCTGTACAGCCCCATGCGGGATTGTGAATTGCTTGGTGTCACCCTGCGAGTTTGCTGTTTGTGAGAGTGACAGTTCTGCTACATGCCGGTAAGTTTCCCTTGATTCTGTGTTCACATGAATCATGATCATTGGTTATGAAGATGATAAAGTTCATGGCCGGGGTTGGTGATAGATTGATAGTACGTCAAGTCAATATTTTAAAATTATGATTTTAACAAAAATTATTTGTAAACAATAACAAAGCAAATAGGGGGAGGGGGGATCAGTGATCCATACCAAATAAAGAGGTAATTTTCTGTGGCATTGACCATGTGGTATTGCAATTATCTATCTTGCACACAGAGAGAACTACTGCGGTGGCTGCTATTATGACTTCATTGATGCGGCCGGAAATGTAGTGCCTGAGTGCACTTCTTCAGGTAAGTATTCCTTAGTGTAGAATAACCTACTGTACATGTACATGTATCAAATGATTGGTAATCCACATACTGTTCATTGTGTAGAAGAAACTTACTACCAGTATTTTTCAACCGTAAGTGAAATGGGGGAAGTGTAAGGTCACTGCTAAAAGTCGCCAAGAACAGCCCAGAGGCAGCCAATAATTTGTGATTGTTATAACACCCAGTAGCTAGGTATCACGGGGCAGATGTCCTGCGGAGGTCTACCATGTGTTTTTATAGTGTCTCCTGGCGGGTGTTTCACCAAGCTGTTCATAAGTTACGAACAACTTTACGAACAACTAGTGATCCCTTCTTGTGCTAAATGCGATACCACACTTTGTTCATTGAGAATCTGATTTAGCACAAGAAGGGATCACCAGTCGTTCGTAAAGTCGTTCGTAACTTACAAAGAGCTTGGTGACACACCCCACTGGTGTCTTTATGCTGCTATTGAGGAGGTTTCTGATGAGTTGTCCATAACCTCCGCAGTTCTAGAGGCTGAGACCACAACTAGCACACATTGTGGGTCTCTGCTCCATATACTCCGCAGTGATGCAAACAGTGCATTGAGTGGCAGCATAGCTTCACTGTCTGCTACAAGACTGTATGAATGTAGTCACTATAATAGTGAATGATCATGGGAACATGTCATTTAATCAATATTTAATTAAATGTGAAAGGTAGTGTTATAGCGCGAAAATTATGACATTTGTTGTGTCGGATGTATAAATCCAGCATGTTCTCCATGCATGAACTTGAGGATGTAAAATATTTATAACTGTCCGTAACCACACAACGCCCATGTGGCGACACGTTCATATTTAATGAACTGGAAACGATGACATCATAAAGGGCAATGTCGGTCCTCTTGTTGTCTCGCGTTCGACCTTGGGAGCTGACTTTGCTCTCTTTTCTTGACTTTTAATGAAGGAAAAGGTCAGTGAAGCTATAACTGTGTTATCATTAGGGTATACTGCCAATGCCTGTTGAGTTTCATGACTTTTGCAAATGGGCTACCACGTCTTTAAAAAACAACAAAGAATGAAGGTTCATAGTGGTATGAACACTGATTTTTGTTTCCATTCTCCTGATGATTATTCTTGTTGTCACAGGCAAGTGCACTCACCATTGCGAACCATCCCCCTGCCTCTCTGCTGTCTGTGCGACTAACTTACATGCTACGTGCCGGTAAGTGTAGTTGGCCACCTATTAGTTTTCAGCTGACAGAGACTAAATCATAATGGAGTTTTAGACCACGATTTCAGCATATTTTATGGCATTTACACGAATAAGTACACTTAATATAGTGTGCACACTTCAGAAAGATCCAATAATTTGGGTGCACATTTGTGTGGGGTGCTGAATTCACACTATTTATTATTCTTAAGACAATGGTTTTGATATTTAAATCAAATTGATTAAACCGCGGTGTAAACATGATCTACGCATAGCAACTAGCATGAATTAAGCACCCTATACAAACATGCATATTACTTATTGGACATTGACGCGGTAAATCAAGTGTACTCATTGGCTTATGCGCCACAAAATGTGCTCTAACCATGGTCTAAAACTAAAACTCTTTTATGAATTTGGGCCAATTCTGGAATGATAAGACTAGCTCTAAATGTATTTGCACTCAACTTCTACTAAGACATGGCTGGCAATACAAGGTACTAGTCTTTCTTACAGTCATTCTTTTGGGTATGTTTGTGAAGACTAGACACATGAAACTTCTTTTGTTGTTACTCTAATATTTCTACTGTTGCTCTCCCAGTATCAGATGATAATGATGAACATTATGTGCAAAGTCATTGTCAGCGTCATCACACATCACAACCATCATCTTGCATCTTGGAATTTACTGCATTTAGCTAACATAATAGCTAACATAGTATTTGATTTTGTTTGTGGTATACCAGATATATGTATGTTTGCTGATATTAGCTGTCTTTTGTGGTATACTAAATATATTACATTCAGCTAGCATTAATATTATACTCATCTTTGATTTGTACAATATTCATGCCTGATGAGTGCAATATAGTTTATATACCACTCGAGGGAATTCAATGTCAGAGAAGTATTTTGTATTTGATGTGATCTTCTTCTCCAGGGCCCTGTTGCATAAAACTTACCATTGATGGTAACTTTGCTTCCTATGGCAACTTCTATGGACACCTTGAATTTGTTTGCCTATCAAGTAATGTTACCATGGTAGTTACCATTAATGGCAGATTTACTATTAGTGGTAAGTTTTGTGAAATGGGGCCCTGATGAACTTTTCCTTTGGTCTTGATTGATTTGTGTTTTATGAACTTTCCTTCACACAGAGACAACACCTGCGGTGGATGCTTCTATGATTTCTACGACAAGCATGGCAATCATATTCCTGAGTGTAGCACCAGTCCATAGATCTCTAGAAGGACCCAGATATGTTTACAACTCTTGTACATGTACAGGGTAGATGAATGACAATTTAAGTAATCATCTCTTTCAAGTTAAAAACATAAATCTCTATAGAAGGACCATATGTTTACAACTCTGATAGATGTACAAAGCAGATGAATGACAATTTAAGTAATCATCTATTTCAAGTTAAAAACTGTCATCAAGATTTACATTTTATGGTATGTTTTTTGAAGCATAATGTCACGTATGAGCTAGTTTGAAAACACACTCCATCTCAATTATGTAAGTATTCATGACAGCAATACAGTTTAATGCATTCTTTAGTCAATTCTTAAAGCAATAGGTTACTTTCTTTAGTTTTCTTAATGATATCAATATGAGTATGATATGATGATTTATGTAGTTTTCCATGAAGGGTAAGCATGATATGTTCAGTGGTACATACAAAGCAAGAGTGTCATATTTTGTGTAAACTAATTAGAATTTTATAAGTGAAATTCAACTGGGTTTCTAGTTTATACTTGAAATGATATGTGTCTTAATGTCATCACATAATACACAATAATTCAAAGAGTGTTTTTAGAACTCTATAAATATTCGTTAAACAATTGAAAACATTGTTTCTAGGTCCCTACAATCGCTTTAAATATCTCTAAAAACTGGTGTTTGACACCTTAACCAATATTGATTTGTATACATTTAATTATCTCTATTACTAATATTTCTGTATTCTCTTCTAAATAAATAAGATATTAATCAGTTTCAATCCGATATGTGTCTGTAAAGTGCCATAATTGGTTGGATATTATATGAGTAAGTCATTTCAGACTCATCACAATAATGTCAACATGAACAGGTCTGTGTGTTCAAAACACAGACATTGTGATATAGTTTAAGAACCTTTGATTCAAACATTGATATGCCAATTCAAACGTCACCACCATCATGAACATTATGATGATCATTATGGAAAATAATGTAAGTTGTGATGATGATGATGACGAGGATGATTATGGTCAAGGTAATGATTGAGGAGGTGATCATAATGATAATGATGATGATTATGTTAATTGAGTTGATGGTGTTGGTATATAGGACTAGTAATGCTGATGGTGATGATAATGAGATGGTGATAACGATGATGACGATGGTCATGAAGGTAATGTAAAGACACACATGCAAATACAAATTCATACAATATACACAAATCAGCACTATCATTATCAACAAGACTGAACCAGCAAATCGGGCAATGGAGACAATTTTGTTGCAACAGTGTGAATATATATAAACACAACAAAAAAGTAAGCCCCCCCGCCCCCCCAGCAAAATAGCACAACTTTTTATGGAAGAGGTTTTGAGCAAAATAATTTGGCAGGATTGACTAAAAAAAGGCTTCTGTGTGAAAATCACATTAATCCAATTAGTCGATGCATCAGTGGGCAAATTTGTCACTTTTCAAAGGTCGCAAGGGTTATTGTCCATGTCATTTCAACATTACATTTTGACATTTCTTGTGCGATTTTTAAAGTGTTTTCACTCAACCATGACATAAAAATGACTTCTTATGTTTACATAAATCATGTTACATCTTTGTCAAAATATCCTGAGTTTTATTTTTTCATCAAAATAAAGGGTTTAAAAGGTTTTTAAAAGTTTCAAACTGAAGAGGGATAAGTATTTGTTACACGGTGCTCACTCAACCAGAACAATGGGTTAAGTGTTGGGATAGGTGTTAGTGCATTGAGAGATGGATGATAAACATTGAAAGGACATAAATTATGGACCAGAATTGGAATTCATCAAAAATTCATGACATAATCTCAAAATTACTCTTGTGAATTTTGAAAAGTGACATTTTTGCATTTAGAATTTGCTCACTCATGCATGACTAATTTGATTAATGTAATTTTTACACATAAGTTAAGGAACAATCCTACCACACACCCAAAACTTCTTTAATAAAAAGTTATGCTATTTTGCTTATTAGGGGGGGGGGGGGGGTACTTACTTTTTTGTTGTGTTTATATGATAGTTGTATTGTAGGCCTACTGTACGGACCAACAAAAACAAATTGTGAGGGTAAGTAGAAGTTTGCATTGTAGGCTATATCATGCTATTACCATAAGCATGTATTACAGAGAGGGAATCTTGAGCTGGAGGATTTTTTGGAGGTAGGCTTGAATATAGCAGTTATTGATTTTGTAGTATGAATCAACAGATCAACATACATTTTGATGTTGGGGCCCGTTAATCTTCCCCCTCCAATCCCACGTACCCCCCCCCCCCCCCCCCACCCCCAGCCCCATACAGTAGGAATAAGTGTAGAAATCATGAAAAAAAAAATACTGGTCTCTTTTTTGCATGGTCTTCCAACGGTTTCTATTGGTATATTGAGTAGGTCTGTCGCAAACGACAGCTAGATCACCTTTACTGGTTTCTTTAAAGCTACAAATTATTTCACTTTCCGTCGAAGATTTCCCACTTGAAATCAGTAGAGAATTACCAGTAAAAACCAGTAGAAATCTGTCATGTTTCTCTTTACTGGTTTCAACTGAGATTTCGTCCATGCTATATGTTGTGTCTAATGAGACAGCAAGATTCTCATGGTTATACTTTTAAGGTAGTCTCAACCCTCTATGTGCCACCTGTGCGCGCCTTTCGCACTTTTTTGGGCACACAAAGTGGACTCGAAGTGGACTGGGGTGCTCCACCGCGCCTGGTGTGAGCCTCGCCAGCTAGCGCAGTGAAGCGCGCGCGGCCGTATATCGAGGCCGTGCAGTGCAGTGGCGGCCGTGCATATACAGCGTGTGGGCTTTCTATTGGAAAGTGGTCGTCGGGGCGAGACCTGTCACTGGCGAGCTGTCTGAGACTGCACGAATTTATTGGAACTGTATTTTCTTGAGGTAAAAGGTAAAGGTATTCACTTTAATATTTACACCGAACACGTGTTTTAGTTATCTGTGCGTTGTTCACATTAAGTGGCTGTAAAGTAGAATCTATTCCCAGACATAATAGAATCTAGTCCCACACTTTCGTTTTGATGTTACTGTTAGTCGGTTTACTTTGCTGTTGTAATGAAAACATGATAAGCTTCGTTTTATGTTATTACTTTTAGACTGGAAGGCTAATTATGAGGCATGCATCGCGGGCAACTAGCCCAAGGCATTCGTCATGACATTAGCCTTTCAAAAACGCCTCTCTCATCTAAAAAAAAAACCTCCACAGTTCGAGAATACACCTGACGGTGGCCTGAACTTATAGAGAAGAAGAAGAAGTGACCTCTGCTCTGGAGAGAAGTCAGAAGACTGACCTGCACATAGTAATGCACTGAAGTCTATGGGGTTTTGAACATTGGTTGAGGAAATGTGTTAACATGCACACTCCCATAGAGACTCAAGCACTTAGCTGGTCGCCACTCATTATGCAAAAATAGACCACTATTGATGTCAATGAGATACTTTTGCTAGGATGATTGAATCTACACATGTACATTGTAGGTCATGGTTGTCTATTTTTTTACCACTGCCAGTATTGTTGAATTTATGACAAAATAATCACTTTCTTTGTTATCCCAGGCGGCAGCCATAGGTGTCTTGTGAAAATGGTGCTCCAACAAAATCACTCATCATGACTGTTGCCATGGAGACATTGGAGAGTTTGTGCCTCACTCGGGTCGTAGAACTCATCCCAGTGCTCAGACATGAGCTAGAAGGTATGGAATGCTTACCAGTGATAACTACACTATAGCTCAGGGTAATTTTGCCCCCGGATAGCGAAATAGAGCCCTAGGCCCATGATTACAACAGTGGTTTAACTTTAGACTGCATACTAAACATAGACTAACTTTATGGGGTGCAAAGTAGATTGTCTGATGCTGTGAAAAATCAGTGAGATTTATCACAGGATCACAACAGTGGTTGATTTTTATTATTCACTGTAATTATGTGGACATACTCAATATACCGTAGTGATTCTTGGGACAAAATCAATGATATTGAAACAGTAATGTTTCATATTGTTTTATTTGGTGTCCCATCAAATTAGTCCAGGTTTAGAGTTGACGTTGAACCACCGTCGTGTTTATGGGCCCTAGCGCGTAATGCAAAACACAGCTCAGAGTGCTCTTTTAACCAGGCTGGAACAGTAGTAGGCCTACCTTATTTCTCTGCTGCTGTTTACTAGCATTGCATATTCCTTCGTTCTGAAATAGAATTAAGCTTATTGAAAAACAAAGGTACTGGTTGTCATCTAGATATTTCTGCAAGTAAATTGTAGCAGCACTTTTCATTACAAAAGTCAATTACAATATCTTTTCATGTGATATTAATAGATTTTAAAATCAAATCATGAGGTGGTCTTTTTTGCTTAGGTAGAAAGAAAATATTGTTACACAAAGTAGCTTTCTTGTTAAAGTCTATAAAAAGCATGTCAACCTGTGATTAACACAATGTAAAGCATTACTGGTACACTACGTGTGTGTGTGTCATCTATGCGGATATTTACTCAGAGAAAGTTTGCACTGATATTAGGAAGAAGGAGGAAAGAAGCAGAATAAGAAGAGGAAGTAATGAAAAAAAAAAGAGAAGAAGAGGCAAAGTTTGTGGGATTCGAGGGGAAGAGGAGGAAGAAAAGTGTTAATAGGAGTTTAAATGGAATGTGAAGATGCATCAAAATCTGTGGAATTTAAAAATTAAACAAAAGATCACCTCTGTTTTCAGTTCTTCCAGTGGCATTATTCAAGAGTCTTCTTCCAAGATGTGGTGAATACCAGCTGGCTGTCATTCGTGATACAGCATCAGCCAAAGGTAACTCCTTGTGATTGTCTGTTTTACCCTAGTACACACGGTGTTTGGAAAAGAGACCTCAAACATTTGGTATTTTCTTTTTTAACTGCAGTCCTATTAGCTCAGTCGTTATACTTTTCTCTGCATTTCTATTTACCTACCAGTACCTTCCACTGCTTTATTTCACTTTGCCACCCCCTTGTCATATTTTGTATTCTTCTTCTTTTTCCCCTCTTTCCTTCCTTTGTCTTCCCCCTCCACTTCCCCCTCCCCCAATCCCGCTTCGGGTGCATTTATCAACTGTTAGAATCAGCACTTGTTTTTATGTGTATATTATGTATTTGAAACCTGTTTAAATATGTGTTTAAATATATGCGTTTATCAACTATAAGATACATTATTTTCGCTCATACACATTTCAAAATATCTTTGCGATTATTAACTCTCAGACACATGATTTTGGCTTGCACGCATTCCCAAGATTTTGAAGCTAATTACGGAACAAAAGGCAAAGGCAGTTGCGTTTATCAACTGCAAACTTAAGCCTGAAATCATGCTTGAAAATGCTGATTTCAGGCAAGAAAAGAGTTGATCAAAGCACCCTTAGATCATCTGTGCTGTATTCATGGGCGTAAATCCGGGACGGGGGGGGGGGGGGGGGGGGGGGGGGGCCTGTCCCCTTTACCAATTGGAAGTGGGGGGACACAATATCAAATGTCCCCCCCACTATTTTTGGTCCTTTACCCCCACAATATCAAATGTCTTCCCTTCGGTCCTGCCCCCCCCCCCCCTTGAAAATGCTGTTTTCAGGCAAGAAAAGAGTTGATCAAAGCACCCTTAGATCGTCTGTGCTGTATTCATCGGCGTAAATTCGGTCCTGCCCCCCCCCCCCCCCCCCCCCCGATCTTCGGGGAGCGATCTGCGCCCTTGCCTGTATTGTGTCCCATGGCATCCAGTTAATTCAAGTCAGCAACCATGTTGTTTTTAACTGTTTTGTCCAGGCATCTGCACACAGAGCATCTGGCAAGACCTCTGCCGAATAAAATTCACCTGGTTCTACCACCACCGCTTCCAGCCCAACCTCCATGACCCACTTTGGCAGTGCCACGAGTGTCAGACCATGACCCTGAGCGACCTGGGGTCAAAGGTCACTGACTGGTATCAGACGTTCATGGATAAGACGTGTGAGGGGAATCTGGAAAAGCTGCGCACAAAGCATGCTGCAAGGGTCAACCGCATACAGTATGGCGCCCTCAACGAAGGTGAGTTTTAAACTCGATGATATGTCACTACTTGCATATTTCTTCTTTGGGAAAATCCATGAGGACGAATACTGTTTGGGACAAACCAGAAATGAAATAAGGTATTCTCGCAACCCAGTTTTTACAGTCCATATCCATATGTACAAAGATTTATTTTGATTCATTGCACAACGGTGTTATTGAGATTATGTTGGTAAATGATCAAATTAACATCACAGCTAAATTCTGCTATAAAATTCAAATTAATGGGGACAACTAAACGTGTTAGATCATGTTAGCAATAATATACAGTAGCAAATTAACTTTGAATTGTAAGAGATTTAAAAAAAAAAAAAAAAAAATGTGCCCATACTTGCATCCAGGTTTATTTTGTTTGGTTACTTGGTTTTAACCCCTGCTACCTGTTCTTGTGTTTGTTTTAGAAGTCAGGTCTAGCTTGACCAATCCCCTCATGGAGGGGGCTGATGGCCTCATCCGCTACACCCCTCATCAGCTCTTCCTCAACATCAAGACCATCGTAGCCCTGGCCACGTCCCCATGGGCCCTGGCTCGGCTGGCCGGCCACCTGCGCACCCTCATGTGCAGGGTTCAAGTGCCCACAGAGTACCGTGAGCCAGCGACGTCCTCCCTGGAGCAGTTCCTGGGGGCATTGCTGGCCGGGGGAAAGCTGGAGACAGTGTACCTCAAAGGTTAAGATGGGTAGAGTTTTGTACAGCATTAATTTGTTAAAGGGTTAATAAATTAGAAAAATAAGTTCCCACTTATCTATGTAAAATTATCCACTAAAACCAAATTTCACATTCGTTTGCCGCAATAAAGTCTCACGTGACTGGAGGCGTGTGTTTTTTCAAATTTTCGGCAAACGAATGTGAAATTCGTTTTTAGTGGATAATTTTACATAGATTAGTGGGAACTTTTATTTCTAATTTAGTAACCCTGTAAAGCAAAGTTTGGTCTTTTCTGCCAGAAGCATCATGTGTTATTAAGGGAACTGGTAGCAGTTGCTTAGGGATTGACAGGTGTGATGCACAATGGGCATTGTTGAGTTCTGGATTTATTTTCTAATACACACAAGTTTTTAGGTGCAAATTTGTCTTAAAGTGAAAATCTCATTAAATGATCAAAAGATTATTATAGGAATGATACTTGATACACTGTCATGAAACCTGATAAAATATTTGGGTCATTCCATGGGGTTGGGGCAGAGTTTTCATGCAATGTCTATGTAACGGAGGTATCAACCTTTGCAGTTCACCATGAAGATGAATTCAGGTGTGGTTAAGTTTTGAGCTGTCAATAAAAAAATTGCTCTCTTTTCTCAGTAATCGACATTGGAAATCTTTTATGGATTTGAAGCAACAGGCATACAGAAATCTACCACCGTTACATGGACATCATATTGTTTTTACATGGACAAGAATTTTCCATAAATCAAATTGCAATATGCCATGGTTTTTGAGAAAGAATACTGGATGGTAGCCCATTTACTTGCTCATGCCATTACTGGACTATATTTGCCTGGTTTGAAAAAGATATGTATTTGGAGTTGTGGTATGTCACAAAAATTGCCCCAACCCCATGGAATCACCCATTTATGTCCTTTGACTTTATGATGTGTGATTTTTTGGTATATTTGAGTTGTAACTTTTTGAAATTATTATTATTATTATTTTTTTTTTAAATATCTTACAGTTGCAATGTGCGCATGAGCAGATTGCACCACTTACAGGATATGTTATAGGCTATTCAGCTCTGAGAAGTTAGTATAGGAACATGTATCCCTATCAATATCTTTGTCTTTAGGTTGTAAGAAGTGTATATTTCACAAAGTGTTGCATAATGAAACCTGCTTTCCAACCCACCTTTTTAAAAGACCACATTTGTTGTTTCACTTGGACAGGACCATGTTTCTCATTTAAACCTGTTTGTACACATGACTGCTCTAGGCTTCACGGTATTTGATCAATTTGTTTCCCAATTTATTTTCCCAATAGAGCAGCAGCTGATGCGTGGCGAGGCCATGGACTACTCGTGCTTGCTCCGGAAGCTTCTCATTGGTGGATGCAGAGCTTGTCAATCCTCCAATGCTTGCTGCAAACAAGATGCCAACGGCCACCGGACACATAACAACGACGCGTTTAAAGCTGAATCACCAACAGCAGAGGGCGATAGACAAAGGACTAAAGATGAGAATGAAGGGGACTTTGCGGATGATTTGTACGACTTTTGCTTTAAGGAGCCGGTCAAGATGGACTTTTCAAACCTCCTGGAGGACGATGGCTCCGAGGGGACGGACGATGGAGTTGTCGCGTCCAGAATCTTGACCAATGATCTGGACCTCTTCTGTGAAGAGGGAATGCCAGCCGAGAACAATATGGAGACATGCACCTCATCGGACCATGTGGTCACTGCCCATTGGAAGGACTCGTGCTGTCACTATGTGGGAACAGGTACAATAACACACAGTACATCTGCGTGTATTTGTGAAATGCATCATAATGACATCTCTTTGCACTAATGTTAGGGTCTTCCTTACATGTGGATGCAGTGAAACTTTTGGAAAAGTCATGGCTTAGCAATATAACAGCACATTTGTATTAGCCATACTGCCTCAATTTACTTACAGATGCACTTGTAAGCTCCTTGTTTGGGATAATGCCACTCGATCAAGTCTGAAAATGTTTGCAAATTTGTTTGCCATTGGTAAAAGTATTTGATCAATTATTGTAACTGTTTTGTTTTTTCTTTGAAAGACTGACTTTGAAATGCTATTGGGTGTTCTGTCCCTCTATGAATGCATGTATGTTTGTGTGTTTGTGTGTGTTTTACTTTCAAGTATGAAGTGAACATGCCTTCCATGCTGTAAAACCCTTTCTTGTAAAGCCATTTTTGTAATTTATTCACAACTTCCCCCCCCCCCCTCAATTGACAGGTGACGCTTTATTACAATCACCTGTATTTTGTGATTCATTCTAAATAGATGGAACGCACTCTGTGTGTATTGGTGTTGCGACTTGGACAAACCTGGGACAAGCTTTGGGGTTACCATTATAATGTATTGTTTGAACGTCATGAATAAACTTTGCATACATAACCAAAACTGTCTTTTCTTCCATTCACATTGCCACAGATACTGCATACTTTCATCACATACCCAGCTGCCTCGATCCAAGACCAGCCCTGTCCCACTGTCTATCCAGCCTAGTCCTGGTCTACATTAGGCTTAGTCCTGAGACCTGCACAGCCTTATCGGACTGCCTAGCCCAGTCCTCTTCCCTCAAGTCTCTTGCCTTGATACAGTGTGGTAGGTATGCAGACTTTACTCTCTTCTATATCATCTCCAAGTCCAGGGGGGTATTGAAAAATAAACCTTGGAGAACATTTTATTCCATCACAGTGAGTTGGAAAAATTATAAAATATATAAACTTGTTAGTGATCGTGATGAATAAGAATATGGTACTCCAATGTTGACAATATATTGTGCACAGATGTAAAACCACATCAACATGGCATGGATAGATTTGGGGACAAATCCACTTGAGGTCAAAGGTCAAGGAATTGCTCTAGCCGAACATTATCCCAATATTACACTTGATGCAAAAGAAGAACATCTTGTGTGCTCAGGCAGTACATCAAATCTGTTCAAATTTTTCTCTTTGTTCCAGTGATGCCGGAGTGTGGCTGGTGTGAGGTACTCTCTGGTATAGCGCTAGGGTCACAACGTGACCTCCTTCTCAACGAGCTTGCCCTGACATGCATATCCATCCACCGAACGCCCCCCAAGTCCACGTTTGGGCAGTACTGCTGCCACAAACTCAACAAGATGATGGAGTCATACCATAGGTACATATGATCTTTAAAGGATAACAAGAAAAAGGCCTGTATTTGCAACAGTGGTTGAACTTAGACCACATGTTGCATGTAGACCCAACTCTATGGGGCGCAAAATTAATGATACGATGCTGTTACAAAATCACTGATTTTCATCACAGAAATTATTTGCTATAATCATTATGTAGACAAACTGAATATGCCATAGTGATTGCAAGGACAAAATCTGATATGTAGAATTAATAATAATGTTTCATGTTTTATTTGGCATCTCATAAAGTTAGTCCAGGTTAAGTACACCTATTTAGTTGACCCACTGTTGTGATGGGCCAAAGAGTCCAGTCTTAATTGAGGGCATGGTACAATAGGTTTTAGTCAATGTCAGGCTTTTACAAGAGGATAAAAATCAGGTCCTCCTCAAAAATATAATTGGCTTCCTAAAACTCAAATCTACATTAATACAAAGTTGTGAGCGAATCTTGAGTGCTCACTTTTTGATGCTGGAAATTTTTTGCAGCTCATGTATGTTCTAGCCCAGAAACCTGGCAATTCCCATAGCTTGTCATTTGTTTTGGGAAATTATATGTGACTAAGCTCAATGTCCATCATAAAGCCAAACATAATACATAGAGTACATGTATACATGTACATGTAATTATGAATAAGGTGATGATAAGCACAGTACTTATCAAGATTAAGCAAAACTATAACATTGACAAAAATTGTGAGTTACATATTAGCTGAAGTGTCAACAGAAATGGTAAGCCTACAAGACATCAACCCGCACAATATTTTTTAAATTGCTTGTACAGAAAAAGTTGAGCCTGCCTGTTCAGGTTTTGAAGAAGAGATGTTCTCTACAGATTACTACAAAATAGATATGATCTCTCCTGGAAACTGAGAGTAAATGCTTTACCGGTACTTAATTCCATTACACAAATTTCAAATCTGATTGAGTAGATTTGTGTGTGTGTTTTTTTTATTGTACTTCAGACGCGGCCATGTCATGACAAGTCTGAAACTGGAACTGCTGCTCAGTTATAAATGCCAAGCTGCAGAGAACTGTAAGTGCACCAGATAGACTTGCTGAAGAGCAGCCTTTGTGCTGAAGCAAGTACTGTGTTGAAATCAAATCAGTTTTAAAGAGAAAGCTTGATGATAGATATTGACTGGTGGAGGGATGTAGTATAACATTCTTTGAGTTATAATTTGTATATTTTCAGCGCTGAGGGAGAATATGGTCACAATGGAAAATATATATATCGGGGTAATCAATTCTCACTACATCCCCTACCATTTAAAAGCTCTAACATGTATATTGATGACCTTGAGTACTCTCTCATGCAGATGTACAGATTAAGTGTGTCAAGAGTAACATATTGGATGTCATTCTTTTAACTTTTTTGTATTGTAAAGCTGTTTTATCCTTAAATATCTTACGCAGTGAAGAGGGCTGTTTCCAGGGAAAATATTTTCATTTGACCGGTTGACCAACTAGGAAAAAAATGCTGACTAGGATCCTCTCGATCATTGTGATGTAGCAGGCTGTGGTCCAATGACAGCCTAGTACAGTATCTGCCAGGGCCATCTGGTATAACTGTTGATCATACTTTCCTATGAGGAATGAATGACTCACTGACTGACTCTGTGCTTTCTTTCTTCCTCCAGCCTACCTACCGACGTACCTCCCCCATATCCGACGTCTCACCCTTAACTGCTGGGGGCTTCCCCAATCCTCTGGCCTCTCCACCCTGCACCCCCTCCACCAGCTGGCCCTGCCTGCTGACCTGTCTGCCGCCCTCGCTTGCCCAGGCTCGGTCCTGACAGATCTGCTGCTGGAGAACTCGTCCCTGGAGACGGAGGAGGTGGATCGCATCTTGGCAGCCGCGGCTGGTAGGTGGTCGTCAGGGGCATGTTGCTATGGATTCGTAATCCAGTCTTGTATCATGACTGATGATTTGGGGTTTCGATGTGGGGTTAAGGTTTAGGCTTCTATTATCCTTGCAAAATGATAAATGGTATTTTACAATGAGTTTAATTGTTATTCAATTTTACAAATCTGTATATTTCATATCTTCTGTACATTATACATTTGTTGATAGTACACCTACCTAGGAACAGATCCAATTTTTATCCCCTTTCTCCTCTAGTCGTGTGTACTACTCATAAAATAAATAAATTGTAGATGGTCGACCTTGGGATTGAAATCATGGACAAAAGCAGGAGATGAGCAAACGTATTAATGACCATTATTAAGTGCAGCATTGGATTATGTATACATTTTGGTGGAAACATGCTATTGTAAAAAGGTTTGATTATCAACATCTTTGCTGGCAAGAAAAAAAGGTCGTCCTCCAGAGTTACAGACCACCAGTTTACAGTCTTCTGGCTCTCCTCTTCTCAGACACTGAGATTTTTCACCCACCCAGAATGTTTTAGTGCAACATGATGTGAAATCATATGTTCATGTATGAATTTACACTATTTCAGAGATGCCCCTCTCATGAAGAGTGTCAATGTTAAAGTCAACTGATGCACCATCTCAAGGCCCAGCGGTTTTCTTGCCCTCCCCAGACAAACGTAGAAAAAATTTTCAGTCCAACCCGTGTTGTAATCATATTAACTCTCTAAATGCAATTCAGGCAAATTTGCACAAGTAGTACACACCAATCCCATAGCGCGGCAGTCAATCTAGCACACGAAGGGTTACATTATAGTGATAATTTTCCTCTTTTCACAGATGCGCCTCTAATGAAGAGGGTCAGTGTGAAGAACAACCGATACTCCATCTCACGGCCCAACGGTCTTCTTGCCCTCCTCAGACACAAAGCTCTTTCCTCTCTCAACATCTCCAGATGCAAGTTCTCCCTCAAATGTTTGTACCTCTTCAACTCATTGTAGTCTGGATTTTCCCACATCTCTGTAGGGATACAAATATGCCTGTGCCTTGTTCATATCCAGCAATAGCCTGGCCTCCAGGCTGTTGAGCATTTTCAATATGAACTACAATATTCAATAAATGGGTCTGGCTGCAGTAGACTAATCATTCTCAATATCTTCTCCGGTTCACCCAAATAGAGGGAGTAAAGAGGAAAATGAAAGAGTTGCTAGTCTTGTGAGTACCAAACTCTTCTCTTTAACGTTGAATTAGCTTTGTCCAAAAGTCTGGAATCAAGGCCAATCCAGTCATTTTATCTGAGATGCATTTTGAATTGTAACAATGAGTGTGTAGAACAAAAGGTACCCAATTTACTTTTTGGGTGCGGATTCAGAGTGGCCAGAAGAGAATATAAAGCACTTCTTTCTAATCTTACTGTATGTATGCATTGTCATCACATTTATGTATTGATATGATATTTACTGGGTCAAACAAGCTAAGGCTTTCCTTGCCCCCACCACAATACTTTGTAAATTTAATTTGTTTGAGAAATTGTTAAAGTAGATACAAAGAATTGCTACTTTCTCTATTTGTTCGTTCATGTATGCTGTATTTGTCCATTTCTTTCTCTCCTGTCTCTTACTGTGATTTAGCTTGTGAGGAGGAGTACCAGGTTGGGATTGTGAATGCGCTAATCAATAACTGCAGTCTGCAACACCTCAATCTATCAGATGGAATCCTAGGTCAGTCCCACATTGATGATTGTATGTCGGTACATGTAATAATGATGGTAATGATGATTTTTGTGCAGTTCTTTCTAAACACAATGCCACTCAAAGTGCTCAATTATTACCCTGGCTGTTGCCAAGTTGCTACATTCAATATCTAAAGCTAGATAACGTTATTGCGTTAGTAAGAAGTGCCGCGAGGTGCCCATTTAGTATGAAAAATATCTTGTTGAAGGGTGTACGCACCGGGCTTAAACCAAGGATCTCTTACATACTGTTGAATATCAAATGTATGTGCCTTGTCTGCACTAATAAGAGAGGAAAGTGTAAATAACTTGTTAACGGGTGAATTTGTATTGGGCAAAAAATTTGTCTTTGGCTGATAAATAGTTAAATAGCTTCATTCAAGACTCACGCTCTTTGTGTAGATGGGAGCTAAAATGCGTCACTCCAATCCTGTAATATGTAAACAACATGGTCATTAGATAGTAATGTTTCATCCTCATTTTTGCTCTATGTTTACCACAGAGGTAGTAAGAAATCTGTAGGCTCTACCAATTGTTTTTCTTTTTCTTTTCATTAGTTACGTTCTATACAAGTCTCTGCAAAGAGTTTTGTTTTTGACCTCTGTGCAAGTGCTCTTATAATATTCATTTGTTTCTTCTGGTGTTCAATTATTTATTTTGATATATCGATGATTGCTCTGTCCTAGATGATTTTGACCTGGCGATCTTGGGCAAGGCGTTTGCTGAAACGAAACGCACGCCACAGCAGCCTGGGTACTGCTTGAATATATGGTGAGGACTAGTACTGCCTTGAGGGTTATGGTTAAAGCAGTGGGCAAAAGATGATCTCATGTCAAGTCATAACCATGTAGGACCCGAGGCACAGCTGAGGATCATGGCATGTCTAACAGATCACCAATGGGCATATTGTAACCATTTCCTGAAAAGCAGTTTAATTGAGGAAATTGAATAAAAGGTGACTTAATATTTGTTAGCCTTCAATGAGTTAACATGTTTCCAGAGCAAAAGATTAAGTGAAACCATACCATGCACACCCAATGCATCATTATAGTTGTCATGGCTGAATTTAACATGTAAGTCATAGTGCTCAAAATAGGTTTCAATGAGAAGCACTGTTATAGACAGTAATTGTTTCCAATACATATTGTCTCCATGGCAGGTTGTAAGTGTATTACTGTTGAGCCTTGTATTTCCTTGAAAATGCAAAATTAATTAAGAAATTATTCACTCTTTCTTTACCCATTGCAGTCTTTCTCCATTCTCGTCGGTGGAACTGATGGCATTTGGAAAAGCCCTGTCCAAGACCAGTCCTTCGACCCATTCCAGCAGGAGGATGCACTCACTAGAACACCTGAGTATTGACTGGCGTTGTGTGCGCATGGTCAGACAACTCAGGGCCATCATTCCTCGGGTCACATGTCCCCATAGGCTGTCATGATAGTAGTATTGTGAAGAGAGAGAGAAAGAAAAGGTTTGCTTCACACACACTTAATAGAGACTGGAAGCAATCGGAACACTCCCGAGAATCAATGTGCACATGCGATTGGTATACTTAGGGCTATTATTCCTAGGGTAACATGTCTCCTTTAGGCTTTCAAGATGTTAATGATGATAAGATATCTAGGAATGGTCTAATATTGTTATGGTTACAATGCATTTTGGAAAAAGCAAGTCTCTACCAGAGAGTACCTGAGTGATGTCTTCACATCCATCGTTATCCAGATTTCTGGTTTTGAAACAATATCACTGAAGCCAGTGTTTCACTGATCCAGCATTGTCTAGCAGGCTAGTGTCAGGCACTCCCAATGAGAGGCCCCGCTATGATCACTGCTGTTTGCTCTACTCATGTAGTTTAGAGCCCGTTCTTTGACATCACTCTTTGTTACAGAGATACATTCCTAATCATTGCCCTATGGTCTCCCTCTTGCGCTTTTGATCTTTGCGTTTTCATCATTAATAGTGATAATGATGCACCCGGCGGCTTTGATGTCAGCATCACTACTTGCATTTCACATCTGGTCAAGTCTAATGTAACGTGGTGTATTGTTGTAGTTAGTAGTTTTAGACCGTATTAGAGTCTCATCGGGATCACCACGCAGAACCACTCGCCAGAAGTACAATGACACGTCTCATATAGTTTTGTATAGTCCTGAGCTTAATTCATACATCCGACATGGATATATGAACAGAAAATAAAGTGTAGAATAGAAGTAACGTTTCAAGCGACAAACCTTCAACTCGAAAACAAAAGTTGAACTACAGAAACAAAACAAAACCCTGCAATGAATAAGGAGAAAGAATGGAAATCATAATAAATACACTGCCAAAACTAACTTTACACATCTTTGCAGACACTAATTCATATCCCAACACCCAAGGTCAAATGTTATGATAATTAGCTGATGAATGAATGCTCAGGCAAGCTGTGGTGAATCGAGCTCGCTTGTAACCACAGGTAGCGACTAAAAATATCCATCACTACCAAAACATTTATATTTGTTTTCGTCATGGCAATAATCAGTAAGGTTGTGCATGTCCACAAGATCGATCTGATTTCTCACCATAACCGACTTTGAATGTACAGGTATGAGGGATGCTACCTTGGTAAACAATGGCTTGTTCTGCTGGACTGACTCTCTTTGGTTCAAACAATTTTGAATCAACTTCCTGTTCAAGCTTAGAAACAGTTTCTCTAAGTGTGTCTCCAGTTTAGGAGCATCATCTCCCTTTGTTTCAGTATAGTACTTGGAGAGAATCTTATCTATTTCATCCTGATTTACAAGAATTCTGGATGACCCATTATCACCAGGAGTAACTATTCTCTCTTCCTCTCAGCCAGTCACAGGGTTATACATAGTCTTAATTTGCATTTGTGGTCACTGACGGAGGCGCCTGTTTACTTTCACCCACTTCTTACTGAGCGACTGGGCTGCTTTTGTGCTGCCTTGGTGACCCACTTTTAAAAGCAGTAAGCACTAGATGATGGCCTTGTCCTTCCACTTGAATGCGGTGATATCTTTGTTGCTTCCCCGGTGGTCATATTGTCCCATCCTCCTTGAGATTCTCCATCAGAGGCACAGAAGAAAAGTAATTGTCCAATTGTCCTTTGGCCTTAATTCACAACACAGATGCTTGTCGTCGGTTGGCAACTCGACGTAGACAGGTTTGGCGCGCGACCCGGTGCGTGCTGCGGCGTTTGGGGTGCGGCGGCAGCCATATCGTCCAAAATGATTGAGGGCTCACGCTCTGCCACCTGTAGGAGAAGGTCTCTTGCACCCTGTTCCCCTGATGCTTGAATATCCTCCTGAATTCAAATAGAGAACAAATAACTCACTGTATTACATCTAGATTTTTTTGGCTCTCCGATTTCTTATTTAATCCTTTATCCTACACCATTATTTCTCCATCAATTTTTTTTTTTTTTTGTGGCCACTGACGGAGGCGGCTGTTTACTTTCACCCACTTTTTACTGAGCAACTGGGCTGCCTTTGTGCTGCCTCGCTGACCCACTTTCAAAAACAGCAAACACTAGATGATGGCCTTGTCCTTCCACTTGAATGCGGTGATGTCCTTGTCGCTTACCCAGTGGTCATATTGTCCCCTTTCTTTCAGGTCCTTGTCTGGTGCAATGGCGGGATGGTGTTTTCTGTTGGAACGGATTGTTCCACAAGCTAGTATCCCATCCTCCTAGAGATTCTCCATCAGAGGCACAGAAGAAAAGTTATTGTCCAAGTATACTTCGTAATGCTTTCCGGCGAGGGGCGGGGTCAAAGAGTGGACGACCTCCTCGCCCAGAATGTAAGCTTCTGGTATGGTCTCACCTTCAGCTCCATCTTTGCCTTTACCTTGGTACACATGGATGTGCCCAACGTAACCACTGTTGTCTGCCCTTGTCCAGAGTTTATACCCATCTTGATTAGCTTCATGGGGTTGTACTGCTTGAGGGTGGAGCAACCTATGAACAAGATCATGCTTTCCTCAACACTCTGCCTTTTCCCCATGTGATAGAGGTATGCAAATCGTTCATTGAATCCAGCCATCAGAGGTCACAGCTTGTAGAGGTGATCAGTATTGTCAGTCGGCATTGCCAGGTTATTGTTACAGTGGAGGTTGGAGAGAATATCAGCATATCGGTTACTTGGCATTGTTTGTGCGACGATGGCCACATGGAGATCTTGATCTAAGCACCAATAGTGACCAAGTGTTCAGGCGAGCTGCAGTGAATCGAGCTCGTGTGCGGTGAAGTAAAGCTGCCACTTGAATGCAGTGATGTCCTTGTCACTTACCTGGTGGTCACATTGTCCCCTTTCTTTCAGGTCCCTGTCTGGTGCAAGGGCGGGATGGTGTTTTCCATTGGAACGGATTGCTCCACAAGCTAGTATCCCATCCTCCTTGAGATTCTCCATCAGAGGCACAGAAGAAAAGTCATTGTCAAAGTACATTTCGTAGTGCGTTCAGGCAAGGGGGTGGGTCAACGAGTGGACGACCTCCTCTCCCAGACCGTAAGCTTCTGGAAAGGTCTCACCTTCAGCTCCATCTGTGCTTTTACCTTGGTACACGTGGATGTGCCCAATGTAACCACTGTTGTCTGCCCTTGTCCAGAGTTTATACCCCCTTTTGATTGGCTTCATGGGGTTGTACTGCTTGAGGGTGGAGCGACCTTTGAACAAGATCATGCTCTTGTCAACACTTTGCCTTCTCCCCATGTGATAGAGGTATGCAAATCGTTCATTGAATCCATCCATCAGAGGTTGCAGCTTGTAGAGGTGATCAGTATTGTCAGTCGGCATTGCCAGGTTATTGTTACAGTGGAGGTTGGGGAGAATATCAGCATATTGGTTACTTGGCATTGTTTGTGCGACGATGGCCACATGACGATCTTGAGCTAAGCACCAATAGTCTCTCCAAGATGGGAGATGATGGTACCCTATGAAGAAATTGATTGCAATGAATCCTAACAGCTTGAAGAGTTTTCTGGTGGTGTAGTGTGTGTCTGTGTGTGATGTTTGTGTGTATGAGATGTTTTTGCACTCACACTGATCACATGACAAAAACTCTATATTTTTTTTTACTTACAAGTGTAACACCACGTTCATGTTTTGATTAAATAAGTTCACTCACACGACAGAATAAACAAAGAAGTGCACAATAGTTAACTTTGACTCGTCCACTCTATATTCTTGGTTCAAGAATGGTCTGTATACAACTTCATTACAGCTTAATTAGATGAGTTACAGAGGAAATTCAGTTGCAATGGTTTAACTTAGAATAAGACCGGTCATAAGAATTTATATCAGCTATCGGAGATCAGATATCTTGCTGGATAGCGTCCGTTATATAAATCATTCAATGCGGTTCATGGAAAGCGTTCATATATTTATCGCGGATGTGTAGATGAGTTCTCTTGTGGTCGTTCTTGGTCGTCGATGAGGGGAGAGCCAGGGGGAGTCCGGAGTTTTAGCTAGGAAAAAAGGGATAAACATTTACAGTACACGGGCATATATGATATCGATAATTAGAGATAAACAATCACATAGTCCTAAACTGAACCATAAAGGTGTAATTAAATAGACCTAGTAAAATAAAAGTAAGCAAAAGTAATGAAATCATTCATGCATACAATTAATGTTTCAATCTGTCTGCGTATATAAATACACTATTATTCATGTTGTATTGTCTACATAACGATAAGTTATACTCGGTTCCGGCATCAGGTATGAGCTTACTCTATCACAAACAACCATGGTCATAACAGTCATCATCATCATGCCTAACTGTCATTCTATTTAATTCCAAGGCGAGTATCACCTCTTTAATTTATCACTTAAAGTATAGACTGTCTTTATTATGCATCAGGGGCGTAATCGTGAATAACTGCCAGCCTTGATAACAGAATTGTCATTCTGTACATATTTACAAGTAATAAGAGACAAGGTAGAATCACTAAATATAAAGCAAAAGGGGTGCTACGTTGGTAAACAAGGGCTTTTTCTGCTGGACGGACTCTCTTTGGTTCAACCAATTTTGAATCAACTTCCTGTTCAAGCCTACAAACAGTTTCTCTAAGTGTGTCTCTTGTTTAGGAGCACCGTCTCCCTTTGTTTCAATATAGTACTTGGAGAGAATCTTATCCATTTCATCCTGATATACAAGAATTCTGGATGTCCCATTATCACCAGGAGTAACTATTCTCTCTTCCTCTCAGCCAATCACAGGGTTATACATAGTCTAAATTTGCATTTGTGGCCACTGATGGAGATACCTGTTTACTTTCACCCACTTCTTACTGAGCGACTTGGCTGCCTTTGCAAGAAGTTCAACTTGAATACATGAGATGACTTTAAATATCTTACTGGATGACGCAATGTGCATTCCATTGGCCCGAATCCACAACACAGGTGCTCGTCGTCGGTGGGCATCTCGATGCAGTTATTACAGGTGCACCAGAACAGGTCAGGTGCACGGCCCGGTGTGTGCTGCGGCGGTTGGGGTGCATCGGCAGCCATAATGTCCAAAATGATTCCGGGCTCACGCTCTGCCACCTGTTTACTTTCACCCACTTCTTACTGAGCGACGGGGCTGCCTTTGTGCTGCCTCGGTGACCCACTTTCAAAAGCAGCAAACACTAGATGATCGCCTTGGCCTTCCACTTGAATGCGGTGATGTCCTTGTCGCTTACCCGGTGGTCATATTGTCCCCTTTCTTTCAGGTCCTTGTCTGGTGCAAGGGCGGGATGGTGTTTTCTGTTGGAACGGATTGTTCCACAAGCTAGTATCTCTTCCTCCCTGAGATTCTCTATCAGAGGCACAGAAGAAAAGTAATTGTCAAAGTACATTTCGTAGTGCGTTCAGGCGAGGGGGTGGGTCAACGAGTGGACGACCTCCTCTCCCAGACTGTAAGCTTCTGGAAAGGTCTCACCTTCAGCTCCATCTTTGCCTTTACCTTGGTACACGTGGATGTGCCCAATGTAACCACTGTTATCTGCCCTTGTCCAGAGTTTATACCCCATCTTGATTGGCTTCATGGGGTTGTACTGTTTGAGGGTGGAGCGACCTTTGAACAAGATCATGCTCTTGTCAACACTTTGCCTTCTCCCCATGTGATACAGGTATGCAAATCGTTCATTGTATCCATCCATCAGAGGTCGCAGCTTGTAGAGGTGATCAGTATTATCAGTCGGCATTGCCAGGTTATTGTTACAGTGGAGGTTGGAGAGAATATCAGCATATTGGTTACTTGGCATTGTTTGTACGACGATGGCCACATGGAGATCTTGATCTAAGCACCAATAGTGACCGAGTGTTCAGGCAAGCTGCAGTGAATCGAGCTCGTGTGCGGTGAAGTAAAACTGCCACTTGAATGCGGTGATGTCCTTGTCACTTACCTGGTGGTCATATTGTCCCCTTTCTTTCAGGTCCTTGTCTGGTGCAAGGGCAAGATGGTGTTTTCTGTTGGAACAGATTGTTCCACAAGCTAGTATCAAATCCTCCTTGAGATTCTCCATCAGAGGCACAGAAGAAAAGTCATTGTTAAAGTACACATCGTAGTGCGTTCAGGTGAGGGGGTGGGTCAAAGAGTGGATGACCTTCTCTCCCAGACCGTAATCTTCTGGAAAGGTCTCACCTTCAGCTCCATCTTTGCCTTTACCTTGGTACACATGGATGTGCCCAATGTAACCACTGTTGTCTGCCCTTGTCCAGAGTTTATACCCCTCTTGATTGGCTTCATGGGGTTGTACTGCTTGAGGGTTGAGCAACCTTTGAACAAGATCATGCTCTTGTCAACACTCTGCCTTTTCATTTTCTGCAGTGGTAGTGATTAGTATAGCACTTGATATGGCGGACTCAAAGACACTTGTGCTAGTAGCCACGTCTTGTCTTGTATCTTTGACGCTCTTCTGACAGCTTTTCGTTCTTGAACCTCTAAGCATAGTCAACTGGATGACGTGATGTGCATTCCATTGGCCCAAATCCACAACACAGGCGCTCGTCGTCGGTTGGCATCTCGACGCAGTTATTACAGGTGCACCAAAACAGGTCGGGTGCACGGCCCGGTGTGTGCTGCGGCGGTTGGGGTGCATCGGCAGCCATAACATCTGAAATGATTCCGGGCTCACGCTCTGCCACCTGTAGGAGATGGTCTCTTGCACCCTGTTCCCCTAACGCTTGAATATCCTCCTGAATTCAAATAGAGAACAATAAAAGAGAAATCTATGTGAGACAATACTGTCAACTGCACGCTGCAAATAACTCACTGTATTACATGTAGATTTTTTCTCGGCTCTTCACTTCCTTATTTAATCCTTTATCCTACACCATTGTTTCTCCATCAATATTTTTTTTGTGGCCACTAACGGAGGCGGCTGTTTACTTTCACCCACTTCTTACTGAGTGACTGGGCTGCCTTTGTGCTGCCTCGGTGACCCACTTTCAAAAGCAGTAAGCAGTAGATGATGGCCTTGTCCTTCCACTTGAATGAGATGATGTCCTTGTTGCTTACCCAGTGGTCATATTGTCCCCTTTTCTTTCAGGTCCTTGTCTGGTGCAAGGGCGGGATGGTGTTTTCTGTTGGAACGGATTGTTCCACAAGCTAGTATCCCATCCTCCTTGAGATTCTCCATCAGAGGCACAGAAGAAAAGTAATTGTCAAAGTACATTTCGTAGTGCGTTCAGGCTAGGGGGTGGGTCAACGAGTGGACGACCTCCTCTCCCAGACCGTAAGCTTCTGGAAAGGTCTCACCTTCAGCTCCATCTTTGCCTTTACCTTGGTACACATGAATGTGCCCCATGTAACCACTGTTGTCTGCCATTGTCCAGAGTTTATACCCCCTTTTGAGTGGCTTCATGGGGTTGTACTGTTTGTACCGGTGCGTGCTACGGCGGTTGGGGTGCGGCGGCAGCCATAACGTCCAAAATGATTCCGGGGTCGTGCTCTGCCCCCTGTAGGAGATGGTCCCTTGCACCCTGTTCCCTTAACGCTTGAATATCCTCCTGAATTCAAATAGAGAACAATAAAAGAGAAATCTATGTGAGACAATACTGTCAACTGCACGCCGCAAATAACTCACTGCATTACATGTAGATTTTTTCAAGAGACTTGTGCTGGTAGCCACGTCTTGTCTTGTATCTTTGACGCCTTTCTGACAGCTTGTCGTTCTTGAAGCTCTAAGCATAGTCAAGAAGGTTCTTCTGGAATGCTATCTGTGTGGATGCTTAGATGAGCTCCAGAATCCATTTGTCTAGTTCACCCGTGTCAAAGTCGCACTCTTTGGCCTTGCTTCTGCATCTTGTGACAAACTTATCTATTGCCTTGTAAACCTAAGGTTCAGTCAATAAATTGCTTGAGTTCTCCTTCCATGGTATCACACCTGGACACACAGAACCAGTCTTAAGAGACATTTGTATGCGACACACAACCTGTTTGGTAGTGGGTCAACCCTCTGGTATATGGTTTCCAGATGCTCTGCAACATCCTCTGCTCTCTTGCTCTGAAGGGCTTGGTAACATCAGGAAACGACTAAAAATGTCCTTAACTGCCAAAACATATTTATATTTGTTTTTGTCATGGCAATAATCAGTAAAGCTGTGCATGTCCACAAGATCAATCTGATTTCTCTCCATAACTGACTTTGACTGTACAGGTATGAGGGGTGCTACGTTGGTAAACGTGATTACGAGGTCTTTGCCAAATTTTGTTCAGACGAGACAAAAACTAAAAGAAAAAATAGAAACTAAAAAAAGTTCATGCAAAGCGTCCTGGCCTGTAGCCGGTGTATTGACCGTTTGGGCTTGAGAAGTCCCCACGAATGCGTGTCACCATGCAGCTTGGGATTACCCTCCTATTTCCTGCACCCAAGCTACCCAAGCTGCCAAATTCCCATTGGACAAAAGCACTGGTATGCTGTGTGCCTGCATCGCTTGTGAAGTCCAGGCTCCTCTGCTGGGGCATCCTGTATGAGCAGCACTCTCCAAAGGGCCTTCTGTAACCCGATTTACGCCGGATCCATGATGTTTTGAATTGTCTGCCAGAAGGGAAAGGGTGAGAAAATACCATTGCATTTTACAATTAGTTTATAGTTAGCTGTTACTCGACATAAATGGATCCTAATAGTGATTTTTCTTGCTAATGCGCCCCAATACATTGACCCATGGTGAAAAAGCACCGAACCTGGGAGTTCTTTATCTCTATTTTTGTGAAGGAGGGGGGTGGAATGAGGGGTGGGGGGTGGGGGGGGGAATTCATCATATTTTTAAGTTGATGTGTGGCTCAATTGGTAGTACATAAATCACAGCATAGAGATAATTTATGGGGGGTTAACTTTATTTTCATGTGAAATATAGTTTTAATCTTTTTTTTCGTGACACATCTATGTAAAATTGTTTTTGTAGTGTTTTTAGAGCATTACACAAAGTCCAAGTTGAAACTTCATTTACATGATATTGTAATATTCAAGATTGCAAGAAGTTCAACTTGAATATATGAGATGATTTTAAATATCTTACTGGATGACGCAATGTGCATTCCATTGGCCCGAATCCACAACACAGGCGCTCGTCGTCGGTGGGCATCTCGATGCAGTTGTTACATGTGCACCAAAACAGGTCAGGCACACGACCCGGTGTGTGCTGCGGCGGTTGGGATGCGGCAGCAGCCATAACATCTAAAATGATCCCGCGCTCGCGCTCTGCCACCTGTAGGAGAAGGTCTCTTGCACCCTGTTCCCCTAATGCTTGAATATCCTCCTGAATTCAAATAGAGAACAATAAAGGAGAAATCTATGTGAGACAATACTGTCAACTGCACCCTGCAAATAACTCACTGTATTACATGTAGATTTTTTCTCTGCTCTTCGCTTTCTTATTTAATCCTTTATCCTACTCCATTATTTCTCCATCCATTTTTCTCATCATCTCTGTGGCATATTGCTAGTTTTATTCGTAGTAGAAGTAGCTAGTAGAAGAGCTGGTATGACTCTACAACTTTCACCATATTTCCCTGCCATACCGCGGAAGAGTGTGCCAATGTAAAGGTTTTTCTTTGTGATAAAAAGGTATACATGTATTATAAATTATTTAGAAACCTAGGCGGCGACCTTACCAAAAAAGATGGAGTAGAAATTTGATTTTATTATTCTTGTATATTTCTTTATATGCTGAGGTACATACGAAAGAGCACATGGTTCGCAGTATTCAAAAAATTAAAACGTTCTGAAAATATTTTACTCTAAGCCGATTCCTCCTTGATTCTCTAATATCACGAAGCTGATGAGCCCGTTCTTCTGCTGCTATTCTTCCACGTACTTGTCCGCGACCACGTCCTCGACCACGTCCCAGGGCTGCTCTACGTCCTTGCCCTTCTCCTTCCAGTCTCTCTCCTTCCCCATCATCTGCACCCCTTCCTGAACCTCGTCCTCGTCCCCGCCCTTGCCCTCCTCATCCTCGACCACGACCTTTTCGTTTTACAGTTGATTGTGGTTGGGCGACATGTTCCTTCATTTTGCACTGAGATGTAACGGTAGTGACGATGGAGGTTGGATTACCATGGCGTGGAATACGAACACTTCCTGCAATGGAATGTTTGCCGGTGACACTACCTCAGGTGTCATCGGAGCTCCTCCTTGCCAGTGCACCACCTCCCACACTCCTTTGCAGAACACACTTCTCCCTCGGGGGGGGGGGGGGGGGGCTATTATCTGGGATAATAGAATGGAACAAACATTAGTTTGTGTCATATTGGTCAAGATATTGTGGCTTATTTTGTTTTCTTCTTGGGTACCGGTGCCTAGGTTCAGCCGTCTGTGATGCCTCGTCTACAATAGAGAGTTGAGGGTCAAGAATATTAGTGACATGAAGTGAGGCTCATCTAAGTTAGAGAGCATGGGTGTATGGTCTTCTTGTGTGTCACAGGGATAAAACCATTGGAGAAGTCACTCAGCATTTCTGCATCCCAAGGTTGCATCCCAAGCAGTGATACATCTCTTTCAGGTCTATATGACAAATAGGCCTTTGCCATAGTACCAGCTGTTTTTCGCTCAACCACCATAGTTCTGTTTTTCCCGCTCATATCCCGGTATCTGATCATGGTATCGCTGGTTGACCAATGACTCTCAGAGTGTCAAATGTCCCAGTCATCTGGCAATGCTACACTCCGGGTGTGAAACTGCTCTGTCTTCCCTTGATACAAAATCTGCGGTGGTAGAGAATCCCCAGCTAGGGTGCATACCAGTAAAGCGGTATATTGTCTCTTATCATCAATAGCCTTTATGGGCACTTGCTTTTCTTTTCGCATATGCATAGTCCAGTTGTTAGCAGGCACCACATCTACCCCCGTCTGATCCCAATTAATGATCAGTTCATCTGGTATCGTACTTTCGAATTCGACGTCTGATACGACGGAAATACATCCAACACAATTCCTGGAGATCATCTGGGCGACTTTTCACTCCTTTGGTTCCCTTTCTCTTGGGGTATCCCATGCAGTCCATAATCGAGGGAACCCATGCTTTGTCGAGTTGCGCATTCCCCCCATGTTCTACCAGAACAGGCGTTTTTTATGCCTCCGCCATGAAGTGGCCGGAGGCATTATGTTTTTGGGTTGTCCATACGTCCGTCCCGAATCCTTTTAGGCAATATCTTGAGAACCGTTAACCAGATTTGCTTCAAACTTGGTACATGTGTGTAGTGCATGAAACCAATGAAGTGTGTAAAATAGGGGTCAATTCTGATTGGATTGAGGTCAAAGGGCAAAGGTCAATGAAATTTGTGAAAAATTGCCCAAAATTGCCCTTTTTTGTCGAAAAGGATTTGTGTTATCCTTTTCCTTATAGAGGACTCCTTGGTAACATCCTTCTTGCCACTTGCCAAAGCCTGCTTGATGTCATGGAGAAGGGGAGGGAGAGAATAGTGCAGATGCCAATGAGACTCATCATCTCCTCTCCTTGACCTTTTCGTTCTGCAGTTGATTGCGGTTGGGCGACATGTTCCTGCATTTTGCACTTAGATGTAGTGACGATGGAGGTTGGATGACAGTGGCGTGGAATACGAACACTTCCTGCACTGGAATGTTCGCCGGTGAAGCTCCCTCATGTGTCGTTGGAGCTCCTCCTTGCCACTGCACCGCTTCCCACACTCCTTTGCAGAACACACTTCTCCCTCGGATGGGGGGGGGGGGGGGGGGGGGCTATTATCTGGGATAATAGAATGGAGCAAACATTAGTTTGTGTCATATTGGTCAAGATATTGTGGCTTATTTTGTTTTCTTCTTGGGTACCGTTGCCTAGGCCGGTGCGTACCGGTGTCAATGAAATTTGTGAAAAATTGCCCCAAATTGCCCTTTTTCGTCAAAAAGGATTTGTGTTATCCTTTTCCTTATAGAGGACTCCTTGGCAACATCCTTCTTGCCACTTGCCAAAGCCTGCTTGATGTCATGGGGAAGGGTAGGGAGAGAATAGTGAAGATGCCAATGAGACTCATCATCTCCTCTCCTTGAAGGTCTGTATCATAGCAAAGAAAATGGTTGAGCTCCATGTATAACTGATTTCTTCAAGATCAATTTTCTTTTTCTTGATTTGTATTTGTGAGCTAAATTTGCTAAGAAAATATTAAAAATAAAGAAATAACTAAATAAATAAATAGAAGACTTGTTTTACATGGATATATATATTTTTTAGTACTCTTTGTTGATTGTCTTTTTCCAGGGAGGTGACTTATAATACCACAATACTGTCCCTTACTAAGGATTTCGTAGGGCCCCTGTACTTACATGTTCTTAAAATTGGGTTTCAAAAAGACAGACCAACCACAGTGAGTTGATCATATCCTATTCTCATAACTCTATGAATAAATAGTATTACTTACACTCTTATCAGTTGCTGGTGCTGGTGCTACTGGTGCTGATCCTGGTGGGGGCGGTACTGGGTTTCCTTCAGAACACTGCACAATTCTTAATTTTCTCCTGTCTTCATGGATGTCTTCCCCCACATCCAGCCAATCGTCCCATCCCGCATTGAAACTCTGTAGAATCACGGATGCATCTTCTGCTATCCCGAAAAGTGTATTGATGACCTCAAGAAGACCATCCATTGTCAGTGTGGGCATGAATGAACTCTTGTTTTAACGCACATTCTATTACTGTAATATGTGCGAATTACAGTACAGTGACCGTATTCATTTGACCTACATTCCAATCTTCCACGCATCGCGCTGTATCGTTGTGTGTGCTATTAATAGCGCAGCATACACAACTCTGCTCATGGAGTTCAACACATTTTCTAGGGTGGATAAATTCGCAGTGCTGTTCAAAACCTTTTCGCGTGAGGTTAAATTCCGATTCGCGAAAATCACGAAAATAAACCCCCGCGAAAGAATAACAAACAAATACAGAACACCAGAACAATCAGCCTTGTTTGCTCAAAGGCAGTGATACCAACTCCATGCGATTTGAATACAATATCAAGGCACTATCAAACACTCTACAATATGTTTTATCATTTTAAACACTTCTTTTAACACACCCAGAACAATATATAATGGAAAAAATAGACATTTTGTCTTGTGTCAAACTCTTAACATGGTCACTCATATAATACGTTGGTGTGTTAATCCCTGTTTCACAACGTAATAAATGGACTTGTTCCCTGCCGGCTCTGCTGTCCCATTTGCACATGTTTGCTTCTGTTGTACTCTTTTTTGTCCTTTTTTGTCGAGCAGAAGACATAGGCTTAGACTTTTTTGGTTGTGAGGGTTGCTTAGACTCTTGTGGTCTCCTCTTCCCCATACTTGAGATGCCTGCTGATGCAACCATTCTAAATTGCAGGATTTATGACGCGAATACTAAAATTTGTTGCCTTCGGGCAGAAACTGTGTCAAGCAATGGTGCAACTTTTTGCAGCTATGGTAACCTCTTGCTGACTTTCCAGTTAACCTCTTGTGACTTAATTCATAAGAATATTGATGGTCTAGTGATGATCCTATTTTTAACTCTGTCCAGCTAAGTGGAAGTGGAAAGCTAAGCTTTTCACAAAAAGTTTTGAAAGAACATTAGAAATAATTCCCCTCATCTTGCTAATAATTCAGCGGTTTTATAGAGGTCTACAGTCATATAATTTGTCTTCAATAATACAAAGTCACAAAGATCGTGATCATGGTCCTAACTTGTTAGATTAAGAGTTAGAAAATTTCGTTCAAGAAGAAATGATTCAACAATAATGTAGAGGTCTGCGTTAGTTGAAATTCGCCTTCAAAAATGTAAAGTCATAAAGGTTGTGATCTAACTGGTTAGATTATGAGTTAGAAAATTGAGTTTAAGAAGAGTGATTAACAGTAAATGTAGAGGTCTACATTCATTGAATTTGTCTTCAAAATTGCAAAGTCACAAAGGTTGTGATCATGGTCCTAACTTGTTAGATTATGAGTTCGAAAATTGAGTTCAAGAGGAAATGATTCAACAGTTATTCAGAGGTCTACATTCGTTGAATTTGTTTTTAAAATTGTCAAGTAACAAAGGTTGTGAACATGGTCCTAACTTGTGAGATAATAAGTTAGGAAATTGAGTTCAAAAGGAAATAATTCAACAGTTTAATTCCTCTTCAAAATTACAAAGTCACAAAGTCGGTGATCGTGGTCTGTACTTGTTAGATTATGAGTTAGTAAATCACGTTTGAGAGCTACCCAGTATGAAAATGGGTGAATAAAGCGTCACAAGGAAAGGCAGAATAGTCCAAGGTGAAGACAAGGAGGAGCAGAGCTGACATTCCTACACCACTCACAAACCAAACATAGTCAACGTCACACAAATACAAAGTATATCATAAAAGAAATATGCATACATAGTACACCAAGGGCAAAATACATAGTCACTATACACGCAAGGAGGTTCACTAATGATGAACTATGAGACAAAGATGTTTGTTATGACGATTTTCTTCCAGGGCTGTTTATCACAGCTACTATCTCCTTCAAAATGTTCATTGTCATCACAGCCATAAAACAACAGTCAACACAAGAAGGTTCATTCATGATACTCTCTGAGAACTAAATGCTTGTTGTGGATGATTTTCTTCCGCGGCCGTATATCAATGCTCGTGTCACCTCAAAAATGTTTGTCATCACAACCATAGCTATTTTGATAAACTTATCACCACAGACCCTGTGCCTTGGGAAAGGTAGGGAAAGGGTAGCCCTACCATCTTAATCAATAAAATTTTCTCTATACCACACAAGATGGTATCACATTGTTTTGCTATGTTCGGGCTGTCATGCTTAATAAGGACATACATTACCTTTAAAGGAATGGTAGGACTGCTTGTGTGCTGTTACAGGGAAATTGTTTAATTGAGTACAGGAGTGGCGTCTTCATATCCATTAATACACAGGTTGCTGGTTCTCAATGAAATCAACAACATTTGCTAGTGGGCTAGTGTCAGGCACTTCTAATGAGAGTCCCTGCTGTCATCACCGTTGTTTGATCTATCACCATAGTTTAGAACCAGTTGTTTTGATCTATTTAACGGCTGTTTGATCTATCACCATAGTTTAGAACCAGTTGCTTTGACGACATGCTTGTATGACATCACACCTCGGTATACAGGAGTTAGGAGTCGGGAGAGCAGATCAAAGGGTATTAGGTACAAAAGGGTGTAAAGTTACTGAGAGATTCTTGTCGGGATATTGATGAACTTCATGGTTAGGATGAAATATGAAGCATGATATTAAACAAATGGGATGCTAGATACATGTACATGTAGGTTGTTCGTGAAGTTGGACAGGAACGAACACTGTGGAACCATATTTATCTACTTTGGTAAGAAAAGATTTTCTTATCGTAAATTTAAGTGTGATATTATAGTTGAGCTCCTGATACAGAGTGTTTTTTTACTGATTTCTTCGAGTCATTTGTAATATATTTGCTCAGATTTTATCTACAGTAAATAATCTTATGCCATGTTTTCAAGAATATCAAAATGAGATTCAAGTGTTAAGGTATTCTTTTTAATTACATGATGCATAATGTACAACACATAGAGAAATGCTATGTGCAACTTTTCTATTTATTTGTGATTTGTAATGCTGACACATTTTTCACTTTGATTACAGAACTTCTTTTGTATGCTTGTAATGGTTATGGTACATAATTATTGAATGTTCAATTAAAATGGAGTAATGTACAAAACAGTGGTGTTGACTGCTTATTTTGGTTCATTTGTACATATGTGAAGGGATGTGTTTTTATATGAGAACTGTAGTAAAGATTATGGGATCAGTTATCAGTGGAATCCCATTCTGCCAAGACCAGAAGTCCAATGCGTGTTTGATTTCAGGATGCCAGGAAGAAATCATTTAAAAAGAATGAAATTCTTGAAACAAAATTGGGACATGATGATGACGACAGCAGAACAGTTTTATCATAAATAATGACGGCCTGTAATCATCATTTCTACTCATTTACCAGGCTGCCATTCCATCTCCATTGCTATTCCTTTGTTTCTTTCTCTCCCTCTCCTTTCTTCTTTTCTCTCTCTCTCTCTCTCTCTCTCTCTCTCTCTCTCTCTCTTTATCTCACTCTTTCTCACTCTCTCTTCTCTCTCTCTTTTTCTCTCTCTCGCTCTCTCTCTCTCTCTCTCTCTCTCTCTCTCTCTCTCTCTCTCTCTCTCTCTCTCTCTCTCTCTCTCTCTCTTTATCCTCCCCTCCTGTAAGGTTATGAACTTACAGGGATAGTCCTCCCTGAAGTTGGTTTCAATAAAAGCAGAAACATGAAAGAAACATATAAGTGAAGATTCAGTTTTGTGACTTTACATGTGAGGTGCTTCCTCATTGGCCTATATTGTGTGCTGTATAATTCCATAAATTGTTCTTATTCTGTTTTTGATGATGGAATGAATCTTTTTGATAGAGGTATGTATAAAAAAAAAGTGTTTCTAATGATGTATCAAATGCACACATAAATTGATGCATATCCTTTTGAGAAAATTAACATTTTCAAAAACATTTTAAAAAAATACATGTAGTACCAAAAAAGAAAGGATTGGAAGGTTACAATTCTTTGAAATTTTGATTTTGTGACATGTGCAAGATGCTCTCCTTTATATTAGGAGAGTATCTTGCAAATATCACAAATTGAGAATGTCAAAGAATTGTAACCTTCCCTTCCAATTTTGTTTGTTTTTGTTTTTGTGTGTATATAGGATGCAAATGCCAACAATAGCCCACCAGAGCCTTTAGGTCCAGAAGGCAAATCAATGGTTCACTGCAGCTCAAATGAAATAAAGAGTCACAATTTGATAAACAATTAAACCCAAAATTAACCATCACATTTTTGATAGCTGGAAACTATGTACGCAGCATTAAAGGCTTGGAGACCAGTGTGAGAAATCTTGCCAACAACTTGATTAGGAAGACTTTTCTGAGTTCTAACAGCCCCATGTATGAAGCTCCTGTCCAATGAATAGGTTCTAGCATGAGGTGTGGTTAAGGCGTGACCCGGCATGGATCTGATGGACAGGTTTTCATCAAACCTTCATTAATATAGTCCTTCATGTTTCTGGGTTTATTAAAACCAACATAATTTCAGGGTGGACTATCCCTTCATGTGTTCAGCTCACTTTATGCACCATTGATGCATTTAGCAAAAATTTTACACATACAAACTGCATTGAACAGCACTCTGTCTGTTACATCATGGTTGATACATTGTACATGTATATCAAACATTTATATTGTAAGAATGTTATCTCCTTCCACCCCACATTATATCAATCTGTCTTTTTCTCTGTAATCAACCTTATTCTCTCCTGATACACATCTTCTCTTGACCTAGTTACCATCTTCCACTTCTCTTCCTTACTCCTCTTCTTTCAATGATCATAAATAGGTTTGAATTTCTAGTACATATACTGAATGAACATTTTTTTCCCCACAATCATTAAGTCCTGAATTTGATCTCTTCGTATATACATGTATTTCCATTCTGACACATAATTTTTTTTCTCAAAACTGTAAGTCACACTCTTTCTTGAAATAAATGAAAAAGAAAAGGCACACTGAAGCATTTCGTACAAATGTAAAAGTTTGTAATTTCTACATTTATAATAATATAACAAAACATACTTTCATGTTCTATCCATCCCTCAATATCTCAACATGCAAATTTAAAAAGTTTCTCTTCATGTAATCTATTAGACACGATTCTATAATTTTCAATATCAACTCCGATAATGGGAGTACTCACTTAGCAAGTTTTTGATATTGTCAATACATCTACAGCATTATGAATGCCTTATGGACTATGAAACACACTGATACATGTATAAAAGTATCTCAATAAAGCAACCCTCGTCCTTTTTCTCACATGGATAAAAATAAATCAACCAGTAATCACGAAGGTAATACATTGTATTTTGTTTTTGAAGGAAAATTAGACATGTAAATTCAAATACAAAGAGATGTACTAAACTGTACTGGACCATGTACACAGCTGTACATGTAGTTTATTACCATAAATAATCAAATACTACTTGTTTATACATGTATAGCTTTTTATACAAAATACAGGTGTAGTAATGAAATTATCTTTAGTGAACGATTACTATAAATACTGTTTTACCCAAGCCTAATACATGTACACAGACACAATGAATACTCTATTTTGGTGATATGTGCAGGGAAGTAACGGCTATAGGTGTATAATTAAGAATGGTAATAATTGAGTGAGAATGTAAACTTTCATCCAATTTCCTTCTGTCAAAGCTTGAAATTTGTGTTATCGGCTCTGTTTCTAATCTCAGGACTGCATGACATGATTTCTTCAAACTTTAACCAGATTAATCTAAAAGATGATGTTGTTTCCAACTACATGTACAGATTATTCATACTTACTATATAAAAGAATTGCCAAACTTTTCATTAGAATACACAAGCTACAGGCAGATAACTTTGTCATTTTTTATGTTTACAGCCCACCGGGAATACAATATCAAACTGAAATGTTCTTTGAATGTCAAACCCGTCTTCTTTCTCATGGGGGAAGTATTGAATATAAATTGTGCACCACTGCACATTTATGTACACTGTAGAGTACACACTACTTGAAACAATATCTCACCACAAAAATAGGTGACATTAAATGTAAGGATGAAACTGAAACAAACACTGAACATGTTCTTTGGTTACGCGGACACAATTTCAAAGGGTTCCTTTTCAAATTTTGTTTGCATTGCAAAAGACCATGTTCATACTGAAAGCCCAGTAACATTTACCCTGTCGTTGTCAGACTTTCTCAAAGTACATGTATCAGTAATTTCCTCCCATTCAGCCTTTCTTGGAAGTATTCAGATATTTCATTGAATAATTTGTTGATAACAAGAGCAAATGGTTGCAGTGAGAAGTGGGTTTATTCTGCATGTAAATGCTCTATGTATTCTATTCTAGCATATGCTCATTCAAACACCAACATATTGCTTATTATGCTATAGTATTTCATTGCTTAAAATCTGCTTTGGTTTCTTTACAAAATATATAACAATGTAGGGTCATATGAATCTCATACCTGTACAATGCTTGATATTTCTGAAACTCAACTCAACTTGTATATTCGTACTCATGACGTGTATGCATGCGTAGTCAGGAAGCAGTTATGGTAGCACAAATACCAATTGTACCAGTAAGTATTCAGACCAAAGTTTAAGTACATTTTTTTCGTATAAAAGTAACAAAAATATCATAAACAACCCCCCCCCCCCCCACCCCCCGACAACTCCAGAGCAATTTCACCATGTACAGTATGCATGCAATTTGACCAAGACTGAGTGAACAATCAAGGCAGAAAACAATGTAACAAAATACAGACAGACACACAAGATTAGCCAATTTATAGAATTAGGATACCGGACTGCACAAACAATATAAACTACAGCAAGGCTTAGCTATAAATGATATGAAATCACAACTCGTCATTTACAGATCCACCAAAGGCCTTCAGTGCAGACTGCATTGCGTGTTGAACTGGAGAGTGGGAAAATAAAGAAAGAATAAAAACTAGTATTAAAAGAATTCCGTTCAAGAAGTTTGATTTGTGCGAGGGCAGTGGTGTAGGAGGGATGAAGGAAAACGAGGGAAGGTGGGGTTTGGTTGAAAAAGAGGGGGAAGAAGGAGGAGAAGAGAATGAAGATAGGAGGATGAGGGAATGGATAACAAATGCTAAAAGAAGATGGAAGGGGAAGAAAGGGAATTATTAATGAGATAAAAATCAAGAAAAAAGGAGGCCAGGGGGAAGAGAAAGGGATAAAGGCAAGGAAAGAGAATGAAATGGATGTGCAAAGATTTAGACCATACCCATTATTCTCAACTCACCCATGATTGCATTTGAATAGAAGTACTTGTACTTGGGGTTGCCCAAGGTGTTGATTATATCCGTTCGAACAGTGCCCTCGGGGCTGAGAAACAGTATCCTGGGGATGTAGCCTCCGTCCGGCTGATACTCCAAACCCTGTGGTTCCTCATCATCCTATAGAGATGAGAAGACGAACGATTACAAAGCTACACATTTGACATTGAGAATTTTAAACAAGGTGATTCGCGAATCACGAGTCTTGCCTGATTTCATAATCCATCAACAGTGCGAAGTTGTTTTTCAAATATTTAAAATGGCACATAGATGACCTTTGACCTCACCAGCACACAGGTGGTTTATCCAAGGATCATTTGTACAAGTATGAACACAATTGATGCAGAAATAAAGCAATGAGAGCAAGTTAAATGAAAACTTAAAAATTTTTGTAACAGACTAACAGACCAACAGGAAAAGTGATTACTAGGTCTCATCTGAACTTCATTCAGGCAAAAAAAAAAAAAGGGTATTTTTTTGTTGTTGAAAAAGCGCACATGTATATGTACCTTGTTTTATCTTAACATAAGATAAGATTTTATCAATTCTGCTGATCCCTCTCGGGGATTGAGAGTTCAACATATTTACAATGATATACAATACAACATGATACATGTATGTAAATACACAAAGTAAAAATAACTTCTTCAGTATTTACAACACTAAGTGCAAAAGGATTTTTTACAATTCTATCACTACACTCCAGATCAAAGGAATTGGCATAGGGAAAGGGAAAGGAAAGAAAGGGTAGGAGCCTCAGTTTTAAGCCACGGTATATTTTGTCCAGTTCAGCATGAAACACGATGCTTTAACTTAAAAAGCATCATGTTTCATGCTGAACTGGACAAAATATACCATGGTTTAAAACTGCGGCTCCTTCCCTTTCCCTTTCCCGATGCCAATTCCTTTGAATTGTAGTGTACGTGTAACTCCATGACTTTGAATAGTAACATAACATATTTATGAGAAAAAAGAGAGAGAGAGGGGGAGAGAGAGAGAACAAAAGAGAGAGCAAGGGGGGGGGGGGGTGGGGGGGTTAGGGGGGGAAGCAGACATAACCATTTGTGTAAAATACAACTGACCATAATAACTAAACACAACAAAAAAGGTAAGTCCCCCCCAAGCAAAATAACATAACTTTTTACTGCAGAGGTTTAGAGCAACATAACTTGGCAGGATTGTAACTTCACTTATTGACTAACTTCAGTGAGAATATCATATTAATCCACTCAGTCATGCATGAGTGAGCACATGCTAAAGGCAAACTTGTCACTTTTTAAAAGTCACATGGGTAATTGTTTATGCCGTTTTAACAGTACATTTTGGCATTTCTTGTGCGATTTTTGAAGTGTATTCACTCAACTATGACATGAAAATGACTTCCTAGTTCTATATAACGGGTCATGTTACATCTTTGTTAAAATATCTAGAGTTTTATTTTTTCACAAAAATAAAGGGTTTTTTAAAGTTTCAATCTCAAGAGGGATGAATATTTTTCAAACTGTGCTCACTTAACAACAGCAATGGCTTAAGTGTCGAGATAGGTATAATGTGTGGAGAGATGGATGATAAACTATGAAAACACATAAATTATGCACCAGAAATAGAATTCATTACGAATTAATATGACAGAATCCCCAAATTACCCTAGTGACTTTTAAAAAGTGACAATTTTGCCTTTAATGTGTGCTCACTCATGCATTACTGAGTGGATTAATGTGATTTTCATATGGAAGTTAGTCAATAAGTAAAGGTACAATCATGCAAAGTTACGGTGCTCAAAACCTCTTCAATAAATAGTTATGCTCTTTTGCTTGGGGGGGGGGGGGACTTACTTTTTTTGTTGTGTTTATATTATAACTCACTCACCTCAACATTGACCATGACAAAGTTTGAGCTCATTGTTTGGATCTCTTCACTGGCAGCAAACTTTGGCTTGAGGGCTGTGCGAGGTGAAACAGAGAAACACAACAAGATCCTTTCAATGGCAGTAATTGTACAAAAATATTTTGATTGGAATAAAAGAAACTAAATCACATTAATGGAATGCATGGCAAATGTTTGAGCAAAATAGAAAAAAAGAAAGTTAATAGTGTTAACAGCTACAAAATGTAATATGTTTTCTTGTCTGACCATCTGGTTTTACCGCAAAAGATCTACTTTAACACAAGAACAAATTGAGCTACACATGCCGACTTTCGAGTCATTGACATACAATATGTCATTATGCAAAAAGTACACATTTATGAACATCCCCTGAACAAACCTTCCATAAACAAAGACACCTGTCTTTATTTGCAGACTTCTGCAAATACCTTGATTTCAATCAATCAAGTCGAGGAGTATTCCCGAGTTCCATAGACAAGTTCTTTCCAGCGGTTACCATCCATCATCAAATTAACTATTTCCTTTGTTTCTTGGAGACCAGTGTCTGTTCGTAGAGAGTCAATATATATTCTCCTGGGTCTTCCCCTTTTTTTTTTTCATAAAGGAAATCCCACAATATTACTGAGTGGAGTGTCAGTTCAGGGTGTCTTTGTGCGTGTCCAGCAAGGTTTAATAGAAAGATTAAACGAGAACTTACCTGTTTGAAGTTTGATCTTTATTTTATGAATAATTTACAAGGGAGCTTACATGAGAGCCCGCTCTGCGCACACGTATCATGCTTCGAAGCTGGAAATGCGACTACAACCACAAAGTCAATCACCTGGAGAACTTAACCTGAAGCTTGTCTCATTTGGGAGGGAGCGGTGGGCATGTAAGCTCCCTTGTAAATTATTCATAAAATAAAGATCAAACTTCAAACAGGTAAGTTCTCGTTTAATCTTTCTATTTTATTTCACATTTTACAAGACACCTTACATGAGATTTCGAAGATCAGTAGTCGCATTTACATTTGTGATACATGTAATAAACAATGGAAGTTTGAACAACTTGCCATTTTTCTCTGCAACAGCCCATGCTATTCCAGGTGTAGGTGTCATTCACTGTTCAGTGATGGTCACATCCTGATATAGTTCACATGTGACAAAGTGACTGTCTCAGATTGAATGTCCTTGCATTAGTTCAGAATTTAACAAATCTTTCTGACAGAAAGTTATAAGCAGTTCACTCCTTGTGACTGTTCATTGTTCATCAACATAAATACACTCAATAAGTTGAAGGTCTATTTATTCCCTTCAACAGCTTAAACGTTTGGTTTATTTGTCCCGGTCACAACTGTTCCCGAATTGTCTTTACTTTTTGCCTTGCAATAGAGCCATAGCAAACTTATCATGTTGCTTTTCAACCACAGGCTTACGATAGAATTTTCTGAAGGTATTTTCATTTGCCCATCCAGCCTGAGCCACGATGTATGGCAATGGCAAATCCACCTTGTCTGCTGCTGATGTGGAGGCAGCCCTGGTTGAGTGCGCTTTGTACACTGAAGTGTCTATGCCAGCCTCCTTCATACATGTTTTAATCCAACGCGAGATTGTCTGTGATGAGACGCGTCTATATGGCTTCCGAAAGCTAATCAGCAGATAACGTTCCGTACCTCTCGCTCCACTTGTACGCTCAATGTACTTTTTGAGATATGTCACAATGCACAGCCGACGGTCGGGTGGGTAGGCTGGTAAACTTAGCGTGTAGGGTGATCTCCCTGGGGTGTTTTGCTTCAAATGGTCAGTGAAAGTAAAAGTTATTGCGCTTTCCTTTACACGCATGTTGTCTAACTGTAGGAGATGAAGAGTCTGCACTCTCTGTGCTGAGATAAGAGCTAATAACATGCACACTTTCAGAGTCAGATTCCTGAGTGACAGAGTTTTTGCTGGCGAAAGCTTCCTGAGATGGTTGAAAACTACTTGTACATCCCAGACTTCTTCATAACGCGCTTTGGGCGGGTTAAGCTGGAAAACGCCTTTCATAAACCGGCCAACGAGGGGGTGCGTTCCTACTGTGTATGAGCTTCCTTCTAATGTTAAAAATGTAGATAGGGCACTACGCGCAGTGTTAATTGCGCTATAACTCAATTCTCTGGCATGAAATAGTTCGCTCAGAAACTCCAGAACATTTTCCACCGAGTTGCTCAAGTAGTTCAGCCCTTTATCCTTACAGTATTTTATCCAGCGTTTAATGTAGACTTGGTACTGTTTTGTCGTAGATAATCTCCACGAGGCTGTTAAAACATTCACTGTCCTTTCCTTTAGTCCTCTTGACTCGAAAGTTTTCCTGATAATCTGCAACAAAGAATATCGAGACGATCATGCAATGGGTGGGGGGCATGTGTTACAGGTTGCAAAAGAAGATCTTTGCTTTTGGATATGAACAAAGGTTCTCCCACTAATAAAGCTTTTAGGCAAGGGAACCATGCCTGTGTAGGCCAGTTTGGGACCACAAGGAGACCAGTGGCCTGATCTTGTATTATCTTCTGGAGGCATTTTGGAATGAGGCAGAAAGGTGGGAAGGCATAAAAAGAAAATAAGCTCCAATCAAGCGTAAATGCATCCACTGCCTCTGCATGTGGGTCAGGTAACCAGGTGACATACCTGTCCACCTGTGCATTTAATCTGGTTGCAAATAAGTCGATCTCGGGAAGTCCGAATTCCTTGACAATGCCTTTAAAATCATGTTTATTCAGAGTCCACTCTGTTCTATCATTGAATTTGCGGGATTTTTGGTCAGCTTCTATGTTCATTTTTCCTGGTAGGTATGAGGCTGTCAGCCAGATGTTGCTGTCAATGCACCATTTCCAAATCTGATTGGCAATTTGATTGCAATCCTGGGATCGTACTCCACCCAGATTATTCACATACGTGACTGCTGCAATGTTGTCAATCCTAACAAGTATGTGTACATTTCTCATCTCTGTACAAAATGATTTGAGGCCTAAATCTACGGCACGTAATTCCAAGTAGTTAATTTTGTTGTTCTTTGCCTTTTCGCTTTCTGATTCATTCCATCTGCCTCCTGTGTTAGTTGTTAAATCTGTGGCGCCCCAGCCAGAACCACTGGCATCTGTTCGGATTTCAATAGTTGGGGTTTCTCTACTGATGGGAGCATAAGAGTTTTGTATGTTCTCCCTCCACCAACTAAGTTCCTTTCTTGCATAGTCAGATAGGTGCATAGTTCTGTCAAAATGACCAGCATTCGCCTTGAGGGCTGCAATTTTTTCTGTTTCCAGATTCCTGTAATACAGTGGGCCATATTGAACAGCTGGGAAAGCTGCAACAATTTTACCTATTGTTTGAGCTACCTCTCTAATTGAGGGTAGTTTTTTGTTCAACAAACTCTCACAGCTTTGGGCAATATCCAGTGCCTTATTATCAGGCAATGAGATGGTAAACTCAAGAGTATTTAGTTTAAAGCCCCAAAATTGTAAGCACTGTGTGGGTTCTAGCACTGCCTTTTCGTCATGAATGACAAATCCGAGCTCAGAAAGCATCTCAGTTGTAGCTTTAACTGCTCGCTCTGCCTGGGCCTTGGTCTGTCCAATGATAATAGTATCATCTAGGTACCCAATGACCGTATGACCTGCTTCCCGCAAGGTAGCAAAGACTGGTTTTAAGATTTTGGTGAACAATCTTGGTGCTGTACTTAGCCCATTAGGCAGTGCTTTGAATTGAAAGCGTTTGTTATGCCAAATGAATCTGAGATACTTCCTGTGATCAGGATGTATCGGTACACTGTAGTATGCGTCTCGGAGATCGACTGACGCTAGTAAAGACCCATTCGTTATCAATTGTGCTGCTGTATGAATTGTATCCATCTTAAAATGTTGCACTGATAAGTTCTTATTCAGTTCCGTTAGATCCAAGATCAGACGTACTCCACCATTTTTCTTGGGTCTTGTGAAGACATTCGAGAGGAATTCCCCCTCTTCATAATCACATGTTTCAATCACATGCTTAGCCAATAGACTTTGGATCTCAGTTTCAATGTCGGCCAGTTCTTTTTGGCCTCTCTTAAACTCAAAATATGGTTTTGATCGCATGGGTGGAAAGCACGTCTCATGAAATTCAATTTCATAACCTTGTATTGCTGATAAGATGAATGGGTCTGAGGTGATCTTACACCAGTTGTCATAAAATTGTTGCAGTCGACCTCCGACACGAGGCACTGTCTGAGAAACATGTATATTGTCATTCGACTTGAGAATATTAGGAGTTGGGATGCTACCTACCTCTTGGGGCAGTGTGGTAGCTACTTCCTCTGCATTGTCGTCTTGTGCTGAGGTGGTGGGGCCCTGGATTGTGTGGCTGGGTGTGGGGGTCTCCTTTGCCCCCATGTACGTCCGCCTAAAAAAGGCCTGTTTGATGAGCCCGCTGAAACTTTGTTTCCCTGGCTAGATGTCCATCCAGCCCTCTCATACGGACGACGAGTCGTCTTATACTCATATGGATGGTGTTGGTATCTACGCTGGAAAGGTCGAGCTTGGCCCTTCACCATGCCTGATGCAGCTCTTTGCTCATCTCTTAAGTCTTTCACCCTTTTTCCAAGGTCATCTCCAAAAAGGAACTTAGTCACAGGGTTTGATGGCTTGCACAGATGTGCATATTGAGGATTCATTTCTGGCTTGATCAGTTCCTTTCTCAACGAGTTTAACTCGCAGTTGGCATTACACAGCAGTGCTAATGTGTCTTGCTGTCCTTCTGAGGGAGCAGCCTTCAGCGTCTGAACATATGCACTTACGCCACGGGTAAGCGATTTCTGAATACGCTGCAGTTTCAAGTCCTTGCTTCGTGTTGAAGCTGACAATTTGTCCCAGATTACAGAGTTCACTTTTGGAACATCAAGATGTTCACAATTACTAGGAGGTGGGTATTTCTCACTAGTTTCTGCCACCATTTTCTCTTCCAGTTGGTGATCCAACATGTACAGAGTAGACTTAGCTATCTCATCATTAACATTGCTTCCCACAGCTGATTTGACAGCAAACTTTGCTGCGAATGTTGGGACTTCTTTTTCACTGGCTTTTGGACTTGGTTCATTGAGTTTATCACCAAAGGGGTCAGCTTCCCCCATCTCTACATCCCCGGCACTACCCATGACAAAATCACTGGCATGTCCCACTGAACCGGGCTCCTGCTCCTGCTCTATAGGCATGGCATCACTGATATCATAGCGATATTCATCATCTTCATCATCAAAAGTATGTTCACGAACATGACTTACATTTGGGGCTTCCATTTCACTTTGGCGAGAAGGCAACGCCTCCACCACACGAGTAAGCATACTCTCCAAGCTGTCAAGTCTAGAGTTGACATTTGTGATGTCCGTTTGCATCGTCAAGATGGTGCCCATTGCGATGGTCTTTGGAGGGTTTAGCTTTGATGCATCAGTCTTGCCTTTGGATTCTTTCACAGTTTTAACATTGTCAGTTCTTGTAGAAAGACTCTTAGGTCCTTTGATAACTGTTTTGGAATTCTGTTTGACCGCTGAACACTTAGGTCCCTTCGCTTTCGGCACCGACGTTTTGTTATGTGACTTCGCCGTCAGGCCATTAGACCCCTTCGCGGCAGTTGGTTTCCCCGCGGGCGCCCCGGGCTTAGCCGGACTTGGCACCGCACTGCAGCTGGGGCTACTCGGCGCATTCACGCCAGCCCCCTGCTCCTTCTCACAGTCCGATATTTCCATCGGTGTAATTCCTTCAAAATAGTAATTCTGCTGGCATCAAATGCTCAGCAAACGCAGAAAGTTCCAGTTTACAATTTCCACACTGCAAAATTTTGCGATGTCAAACAAAATCGGAAAATAGCTCCGTGAAGCTATGACAAATATAGGGAAAGTTACTTTCCCGCACGTGCGTAGAAGCGAATATGATACGTGTGCGCAGAGCGGGCTCTCATGTAAGGTGTCTTGTAAAATGTGAAATAAAATGCCTTGATTTCCTATGTCAATACATCACAGTATGAGTTAAAGTGAAAATTATGCGCACTCTGACAACTGTGCTTTAGGCCAGATCTGTACATACATTACATACATGGCAGTCACTGCATCTCTAGTTGTTTCTAAAAAACAGTCTCTTACCTTTACATGCTCCACACCATGTCTTGTGAATAAGCAGCATTAGTGGTTTATTACTGAAAATAAGAAGGAAAAGAGATCCAGGAGTTTTGTTACAGAAAGAACACTATTTCAGGAGGAGCAAAAATGGAGCTCATTGATATAAATTTGCAAATACATTGCACCCAAACAGATGAAGGTATAGATTTGTGATAAGTAAATCATACTAGAGTACAGCGTATATTGTATATCCAGAGAATGTAGGCACCAATTCATAACAGAGTCATTTGATTTAAATGATTATGAACCATGGCGCAAGTGAATATATTCAACTTTTAGATGTTAATGTAACCTACATCTTATATCTCATATCACAGACATGGGAAAATATATGATTTTGTAAAAGCTTCCAAAATCCTCCTTCGCATTGCCAGACTATACCAAATGTGCCAATGTAAACATTTGTCAAAATGTCTTCAACTGTATATGATTGTTATAATTTATTTGTTATCTGTTATGATCAATAGTTAACAGCATTTGCATCACAGTTCAATGCTCTTTTGCAATTGTCTTTTACCTGTCAATTACATGGTAATATTGGTATTATTAGTGACGAATTGATGCTGAAATGGAAATAAATATAATTGACTGCTGTAAATCAATTAATGGATGAATTTCTGTTAGTTTCTCTCAAGCTACCCCCAAATACTTTATTCATATCAATATTCCTATTATTTTACAATTAATCACTGAATTTTACTATCCACTGTCACTATAATGATGTGTGTTTGAGGATAGGTGAAGGAGCTTAAAAGGAGGCAGTCATCTAGAAAAAAAAATGATCATAAATATATAAGAGAAATTGCAACAGGATCAATTATCATTCTAAAATACTTACTGCCTCATGTCTACATGGTGTATTCAGCAACGAGTCTCTTGTTTTCTGTGGTCCTTCTACATGTATTTTGACGTACAATTCTAAGTAAATTGCATACTAGTATCCTAGCACAAACTCACCTTTCTTTAGCTTCTTTCAGCCCCTCTTCAAAAGGAACCCAGTCAATGTTTTCTCCAAATCCTGTGGAAAAGGTAAACATAGAGGCATGCGAAAGTAAATGAGATCATGAGAAAAATGTTTACATTATTAATTATGTTACTTGTAATTAATTTAAACTTTGTGCTCAAAATAAAACAACATGCACCTGTATCAAATAACATTTTTTTTATGTATCAGATTTAAATCCTATCCAAACTTATGACTAATGGAGGGTGCTTCAGCAGCTACCCCACATTCTGCATAGCACGACGAACTATTGTCCATAGACTGTGTACAACGGATAGATCGTCCGCGCACAGCGATTCGGAGACCGCTGATTGGGCAATCGCGCAGATCACGTCATGACCACGTGGTTGCCTTCCGACTGCGTGTGGAAGTATCGATAGCGATAACGATATCCGGTCACATTGTGTACGCAGGAAATGGTCTTGGTTCGTGATCGGATCGATCCAGTATCGATCGAAAATTATCGAAACTCTGCAATTTCATGCATATTGACTGACGGTCCTAAAACCCGGAAGCCAATTGACTTTGTACACGTTGCGATAGACTCTACAAATTCCAACAAACACGATGCGGGGGTGACGCTAATTCGTACGATTTTCACGGAAAAGCAAGAAGCAATCGAAATTCGCTTACCTGTGCGGTATCGGTGAGAAAATAGATCCTCTGAGAATACCTTTCAAAATTCATATAAAATATTGGAAAGTGAAATTCTAGGTCGATTTTGGTACGAGGTGATAGAGAATTTTACACTTGTTTTGGTGGAATACTGTGTGGGGACATAGAAGGCTTGCACTGCGCATGCTTACTATATTTTCATTCATAAATTGGCTCTCGGCAGTGGCTGGATGACGTCATGTAATAAGCAAAAATGGACACGACCGCTAGCGACCACGCTCCGCTATCCGTTGTACACGATTGTTCGTCGTGCATAGAGCATAGACCTAACATTATCTTAACATCAGAGAAATGCAGAACACAAAACCACTGCTAAGATAAATGTGGCTGCAAATGTGCAAGATTTAAAAAAATAAAGCAATGCAGCTCAACAATTCCCATGAATATATTGGGCTAAGGCTTTGATAAAGTCCCCCCCCCCCCCCCTTCCCTGGAAAGTGACACAAGATTCTTCCCAAACTCTGTCATTTATTACTCAAGGTACTCACAGTGAGCTTCCAAACTCAGACTGTTTGATCGCTTTGTCTTCTCTTCATGAGTCAAAAAATACAAGCTTTCTCATTTGTTTCCTGCACTAAATTCAGTAATAGTGGTAATACACGACCATTTTAAAATGAATGGAAAATTTAATTTCAATAAATTAAAATAAAAATGGTTTTACTAGAATTTAGTGAGAGGGCTTTCTGGGGTAATTTCAATGTGCAAGATTTAAAAAAATGCAAATGCAAAATAACTAAGCTAAATGAAATTGAACGATATGCTTTTTGCCAAAAACGCCCTATCTAGAGACTGATCATTATACATGTACACTGTATGGCGATCGATGCGGGTCGCCATTTTGAATATGAAAACTCTAATGCTAATGCACATATATGAATAAGTAATTTAACGCATTTTTTTCCTGCTCATATGCCGTGTGCTATTTTTTTTTGTTGTACCGATTGAAAATTTACATATTCATAGCCAACAACCCATCGAACAATCTGATTGGTCAAACTTTTGTCAGACTTGAGCAGATTAAAAATGTCTGCGATAAACGTGTGATCGGCGGAAAGTACGTCTTTAATTTCACCTTTATATATATTTTGATCGAATTTTAGTCCTAGAATTTATAAATATATAGTAAAGATCTTATTTTGATTGTAGTACATTTGTTGCATCATACTAGCTTGAAAGATGTTTGATTTCTAAACGAAGTAGCTATAATAGTTCCAAAATCTGTTTTCCCAGGCCATAGGCTTATAGCATAGATTTTCTACTAATCGGGAAGTTTTCTACTCAACACGCATTGAACTGTACGTTGTACGAAATCGCCACTGCGCGTTTGGTGTGGATATACCGTCTCTATTCGGGAGGTATGTCCAAAAATGTAATTTCGATTAAAGAATGCCCCGAATGAGGCGGTTATTCCTGTCTAGTACATACAGTGCAGTGGAAGTGGGCCACTGAAATTTACAACACACACAATTGAAGGCATGGGACCAGATTCAATGTCGCTGGCTAACTTCGGCTTACCACGGCCCTTTGTTTCATCTGCTGAGGTGCCACTTACGACCAAAAGAACCGCACCAATAACAAGAGCTAGATAGGCTTCCATTTTGACAGTGAACCGGTCAAAAGAAGGTTTTAGAATCACTTAAAGGCAATTAATAATGATGTTAACGTGCGTTTTCCCGGTGCTTGAGTGCAGACTACGTGGATCAATCGGATCTAGCAGTTACAAGACGTGGCCAATAGAGGAGCAATACAAATGAAAAAGTGACGTCACTTTTCATTCACTTCGGATGGAAGATGGATCGGCATGTGGTTTAATCAGGGATGTGTTAGGAAAGGATATGAAACAACATTCTTTCTTTGAGCCCATGCGTGGCACCGCCGAAAAATTGCGTGGTCTCAGCATGTGCTTTTCACGTGTTTTAACAATAACGAACACGATTGCCTAGCAACGGTTTCTCAGAGAGAACAAAAGAAATGTAGAGTCTTATTTCGCTTGTCCACTTCTGTTGGATTGCATCAATACTTTTGTGAGGAAAAGAGATATCAGCGAACAAAAATAAACAGTTTTTTAAAGTAAAATATCTCATTTGCACGCAAATTCACGCAAACTCTGTTAATGAAAGTAAGCAGCTTAATATATGATTTTGATAATGATTGAATCCGACATTTCCGGAAATCTCCGGAAAGTGAAGAAATTTGTTAATTATGTAAGTAAGAATATTATCTTATATCTCCGTTTGTGCATCATTCAACAATTATTTAGAAGAAAAACGAATACAGGATCTTTAGAGGTGTTGCCCCTTAACTTTCTTGAAAATTGCAAAAAAATGTGATAAGAAACACAGCTTCGAGAAACAAAACAGGCAATTAAAGATACTGCTTTCCAAGTTGACGATAGCAAAATGACGGTGCCGCGCATGGGACTTCAAAGCATTGCAGTGATTGTGGAATGCTTTTGACATTCATTAGCACGCTTTAGTATCCATACAGATGTTTGAATATATTATGGTTGAGTTGTCCCTCCTTCCTAACACATCCCTGGTTTAATTCACATACTTAGCGTATAAGTTACAGAGATCTCCCTGATCAATAGGTATGAGTAACATTTTGAGAAGTGTTATAACTTGACTAGAAACGGATAACACTCGTAAATGATATAAGACACCAATTATTGTCAATCAATAACACTATCTCTAGCTGGGAAAAAATACTACTCATGAAAACGAAGTTTTAGACGAGAGCTCCAAGCTGCAAATCTGCCATAGCGAGACAGTTCATTGATGTCTATTGCAGTAGTTCATGAAGTGCAATATATCTTGCGGTATATACAAATGCAAATCAATCCTACTATATTATTTTGCTATACAATCACATTTCATTTGCCCTCGTATGTTTTACATTTAAATTCCCGTTGCCTGTGCTCTATGTACACTTTCTCAAATTAGTGCCAGATTCCTCAAGTAAACTTGGCAATCTTTCCAGTTCTCACAAGCATCTGGTATTAATGCAACTCGCCTCGTGTAGGAACTATAATTCAATCATTGAGCATTTCCACTGCCATATTAATCCCCTATTGTCTTCCCTTTTTCTCTTTCTCCCCAATCATTCTCTCCCCCGCCCCCCCCCCCCCTTCGCTCTCTTTCTCTTATATTTCCCCGTTCAGTATTACCCCCCCCCCCTCCGCCTCACCTCTCTTCATTCGCTTTTCTTCGTTCTCCATCTTTTTCTTTTTCTCCCTTTAGTTCCTTTCCCTCCATCTTTTATCTTACCCTTGTTCTTCCTCCCTTTCCTTCCTGCATGTTTTTTGTCTTTTTTTCCCCCCATTTTCTCACTTCAGTATTATCTCTCCCGCTACCTCCCTTTCTCTATACTTCTTTTTCCCACTCTTGATCTCTCTCTATTTCTCCATTAAGTATCCTTTACCTATTAAATCCTTTCATGCTTTCTTTCCCCCCTCTTTTCTCCCTTCACTATTATCTTCTCTTGACCACCCCCCTTTTTTCTTTCTTTTTTTTTTCTCTCTCTTTCTTTCTCTCTCTCTCTCTCTCTCTCTCCTCTCCCTACCATGCAGCCCTCTTTCTCATTCACATCTTGTGTCAGAAATAAAACATTACACAGGTACTATCACATAACAGTAAATCAGTCATGCTTGCAATAATTGCATCGATTTATTTTATTAGCAAATAGAAAATAAATGAAAAAAAGGTCTAAGCATTGGTTCTGCCCCAGCTTCGTCAATCTGAGTACATATTTATGTGTATAAAGCATGGAAGAAAAGATAACTTTCATTCTATAAATAAACATTTGTTCAACAAAAAGCCAACAACATATAAAACCTCTAACTTCACATGAAGCGAACATTCATCCATACTGCTAAATCTCTGTTTTACCTATTTTTGTTGGCAGAAAGCCCACATTTGTTATTTGTATACATGTGTGCCCCATACGTGTCTAAATACGTGCACAATTTTCAATTATAGAAGAATTTAAGCCATTTATCAATTTATTATTCGGAAATTCATTACTGTAGTTAGACAGAGTACAGAGCATACCTTATCTGGCTTACACTCAAGTGAAGAGGGACTATATATCTCTTAACAAATCAAATTTAAACTGAAATATCTTCTCCATCTGGAATCAGATAAAGGCGCGTTCTCAAGTCTGTGACAATAAAAGGAGTATATATATATATATATATATACATGTATATATATATATATATATAGGGCCTATCACACAAGAAACATGATCATATCCTCCTAACTTTTGTGTTCCACGGCATGTTTTTGCCACATGTTTCAGAATTGCTTTTTCTCTCCAAAATGTTTCTATATTATGTTATATCTATATAACACATTGCTCCCCTTTTTAACCGTGAGATATAACCCAACTTTTAAGATAACAACCATTCTGACAAGTCAATTGGGGCACACATCTTTAAACTCTTTCAGCATTTGTAGGATTGCCAATGGCACCCGAAGAAAGAACAACTGACATTTTTTATAGATAATAATGTGCTTATGATGTATAAAACAAGCATTGCAATACAAAAATACTACAGCGGCTCATGCCTGTAGCAATACTTTTTAATATTTGGTCTCAAAATACATATGTATGTTTTTTATTTTTGCAAAATCGAAAGAGAGGTTCCAGCAACAATGCTACAGGTATTCACAACGTAAGAAGATTAAACACTGCACAGGTAAGCCCATCTGGTTAGGTTGAACATCAACTGGTTATTGAAACATTACTTACCTATAATGACTACTTCCAAATACATATTTCTCTTTTCATAAAACTGTGATGACACCCTTCAACTGTGAAGAAACCCTTCATCCCACAAATATGCTTTACAGGGTTGTCCGCTCGAAATAAATGTTATGGTTAATAAAAGGAGGAAAGGAAAGAGAAGATCTTTTGGCAACAATTTTAGTAAAATGGGGACAGAATAATAAGTAAAGCATTTTTGAAATTGGCAAAATTGGATATCTTGGTATGGGGCTATGATAAGTGGTTGCACAAAATGTAACAAATCTTCCCATCCAAAAAAGAATAAAATGATCATGTAAGCGTTTACTTGAGAGAGTATCACTCCACGTAACTACATGCACCGTGGTTGTGAAAGAACTTCACTCATATTTATAATCACACTCTCATGTATTCCAGACAAATTCTCCATGACTCTTCCCAGGATGCACCACACAGCCACATTTAGCTTTTGTTCGTCCATGTCCGCTTTCATTCAAGTGTGCAAGACCAGAAGCGGACAGGACACAAATTTCTCTGCATTCTCTAGAATTCTCTACGAACACCTAGCTTTGAAAGCAATGTTGGACTACCAATTCATAACTTAACATGTACTGTATACGCCAAATATTTAGCGAGTGTAAATTTTTCGCGAATCCGGACTTCTTGACAATTTCGCGAGTGGATAAATTCTTGATCATAGAGAAGTAGTACTAGTAGAACACGTGCATGGGCATGTCGTATTCATATTTTCGCGTTGCTCAATTTGCGAATAGCAACCGACCTGCAAAATTCGTGAAAAATAAAAAAAACCCCACAAAATATATGGCGTATAAAGTACTGGACGCAGGTTATATGGCATGAAGTGTGCAATGAGTGGTTTAGTATACAAATAATGCATAGTTGTGAGTGCATTGGGGCTGTGCAGCGCACAGTAGGAGGGTGTTTACCATGCGCTGCACCGCCTCAACGTCACAAACGTTAAAACTGTGCATTATTTGTTTTATAAGACAGGTCGGAATATAAAGGTTATTACACTGAGGTCTACGGGTACCTTGAAGAGTTTGATGCATCTCCCATATTGCAAGAATTTACACTACAAAGAATTTATACTGACATCTAATTTATGCACCTAGTCGTGTAAAAAAACAACACCCTCAAGCGCATGTGTATGCAGCTAGCTTGCGCGCACACGCGCATGCTGGATCAATTGGCCCAAGCCAGAGCAACCTAGCTTGCATAGAAGTTGTACACAAAAGGAAAATGCTGCACAAGATACCGGAGACCGCATTACGCAAAAATGCACTTCACAGCTTTTTGCACTACATAATGATGAGTTGAGCTGTACACTCAGCGTTGCAATACGGTATATGTACGTAGACCATGGTTGGGCTGTAAACAGGATATTGTTTTTTTACTTTTCCTGAAAAGGTTTGTGAAGCTATTAATGTGAGATTTCATACACGTTATCATTATGATATACTGCTGAATTCTGCTCAGTTCTGCAAATGGGCTGCCCTGTCTTTCAATGCCATACCGATTCTATTGAACTGATAGATCATCACAAATTTCATTCGCCCCTGCTTGTGTAAGCCACAATTGAGTTTATTCCACAGCTTATAGGGAAAGTTAAGCGAGATAATCAAGACCCTTCCTCATAACACAATGGTCTGTTAAAATCACAGGTCTTATCTTTGTTTATTTTCAAAATTTTAGATAAATTCATACTTATGAGGTGATTCTTTCCTTCACATAATCATGAAATGAAACAAGAATGGGACCCATAATCACAACAGAACTGATTCATGTTACATAAAACTTACCACTGATGGTAACTTTGCTACCGATAGCAACTTCTATGGAAACCTTAGATTTGATTGGCTATAGGGCGATGTTACCACGGTAGTTACCATCAATGGTAAGTTTTATGCAACCAGGCCCTGGTCTGTCATAATCCTGATTACATTATGTCATGACATTTAAATGTGTTTACCACTATGCTTGCACTGTACCATTCCAGAAACTCAGATTTATATTCTTGTTAGTGTGTCATTGGCTACTTTGTTCATGGACAAACTTAAAAGCTAATATCAAAGAGTGTTGAGTACACAATGTATCAATGGTTAGTTACAAAGAGGATGTACTGCCCCCCCCCTGCCCCCTCCCCCCCCCCCCCAAAAAAAAAAAAAAAAAAAAAAAAAGATAATGACCAAATAAATATTCTTTTTTCAAAAACATGTGCCAAATGTTTTTACATGTCAGTGAAATATGTTGCCATACCGATTTTGATCCAAGTTAAGGGCATTGAGCATCTGCAAAATGGATTGCTTGGTAGCCACAGAGGGACACAGAATCCAAGACATTACATGCTTTATCAAAAGTTATATTTCATGCTCTAGTTTCTGATGATTTCTGAGAGCCTCAACCACTCACAGAAATAAAAAGCGGTACTTAACTCTCTCATTACCATTGACATGAATATGTGTAGTAAACACATGGGTTTTTGAAGACCCTATAATGTTAGATTTAATACTTACAAGGCATGATTGGTCTAGTTTGTAGGGCGGAAACACACCTACAATCAAAAGCATAATTTCATATCACAAGAAACAGTGACAACGAGCAAAGCAAAAGTGTGATTGAATCATTAGCTTTATGAGCAGCAATATCCAAAAATGTAAGAGGATTTAGACATAGACTCTCTGTCAATGCATTATCTCGAGACGAGGCTAGAGGAGTTGCATGAATCATTCACATGGATAAAATAGGCATTATCCTTCATGATATACCAGGAAACAAGCACAGAAAAGACCAGCATCTATATGAAAACATCTGATGAGATCACAATTTGTGGAATTCATACATACATACATAAAGGGGAAAAAAATAGCTTCTTTTTTCTCACATAGACGATATAACTTTTAACAAACATTTTCATTGCATGATTAAATGTACAAATGTATTCAATACAAGATTTGATTTGATGTATATACATATATATCTATATAGATATATATATATATATATATAACACATAGCATAGTAGAAATTCAAGAATTGATAGCGAGTAAAGCCGTTGGATTGCTTGGTTGAGGCCCGTAGACTGGGTAGTCTAGCATGGTGTCTAGTTCCTCGTTGTGTTGGGCCAGATTGATTTGCTGGTAGGCCAGTACTAGCTCCTGTAGCGAGGCATACAGGTTGTAGGGCTCTGCGAATCCGTAGCCCGTGGACGTGTAGTTGATCTTGCAGTGGCACACCTCCCCCTGATCCTTGGCCCTGGAATGTGTATAAAGAGTATAGATAGATTTGATTACAAAGGTAAGAATTCAGAAAGATAAGGACTAAGAGAGAGAGAGAGAGGGACAGAGAGACAGAGAGAAACAGAGAGAGGTGGGAGAAAGAGAGAGGGAGAGACAGGCAGACAGACAGACGGACACATGCAGCAAACAAACAACAAAGTTATGGGGGGGTGGATGAAAATAGGTAAGGAGAAAGTAGGAAGAAGAGGACAGAAAGGAGAGATGAGGAAAGGAAGACTATTTTATGCCAATATTGTCACCTACATCAGCCTCTGACAACATAATTTGAGTTGGCCAATTCATGTGATGGCTGATGAACTAGATGACTTCTTGAATAATTGATGGACTGCCTGCATGGAGTACTCTCTCAAACATCTGAGTAATTGTTTGCCTGATTGCTAATTCAGTGTGTGAGAGACCAGGTGGGTGTTCCACCAAGCTGTTCGTAAGTTACAAACGACTTTACGAACGTCTGGTGATCCCTTCTTGTGATAAATTCGATACCACACTTTGTTCATTGAGAATATGATTTAGCACAAGAAGGGATCACCAGTCGTTTGTAAAGTCGCTCGTAACTTATGAACAGCTTGGTGAAACACCCTACAGTTGAGAAATAAGTATTTAATTTAAAACACTGAAAACTAAAGCTTAAAATAGTCTTGTGTAAGTGTTATAAAATATAAAAATCACCTATCCACTTTTTCACTTTCCTTTTCCCTTCTTCACCCCATAGGTGGGTTAATTATCCAAAAGAATACAACCACATGGTGTTACCTAAAGTTTTACTATGTTCTAAATAGTATTTATTAGTACACTCTCACCATGGAACCATTCAAGAACATTTAAGTACGTAATTATTTTCATTACTGAGTGAGTTTTAATTTGATGGATTGATGACTAACTGGCTCACCAAATGATTGATTGACTGAATCACTGAATGCCTGACTACTTGACTGACTAATTGATTGACTCGTTAATTGACTGATTGATTAACTGAGTATCTGACTTCCTGGCTGACTGCCTGTGTACCCAACTTATTGATTGACTAACTGCGTGACTCATTAATTGACTGATTGATTGAGTACCTGACTACCTGGCTGACTGCCTGAGTACCCAACTTATTGATTGACTGATATAATTTTATAAGTTTATAATTTTACAAGCCTTATAATTTTTATAAGCCTTATAATTTTATAAGCCTTACACAATGGAGCAGGCCCAGTCTGTCTGTTCCCTGGTGCGGCGGATGAGGAAGGTGCCTTTGGCCTTGCCGTACAGCAGCTGCTCTGCCTTGGCTCTCGTCGTGTCCGGTAAGAGCCATAGCGACTCATTGTTGTGGTACGTGATATCCTTCTCACCAGGCGGCACCATTCTGCAGCATCAAATTATGTTGGAAGAATATAATTGCAATATACTTCCCATCTTCATAAGCTGATTGCATTCATTAACAGATAAAATAAGTGAATTATCTGATCAATGTGAAGTTCCATATTATCCGGAATGTCAAGTGTACATGATAAGGTTCAAATTCAAATCCTTGCACATAATCATTCTCCCTCTATTTTGAGCCTTTTTGGTGTGTTTGTGTGTTAAAAGAATCGGTCAACATGATTATTTTTCACACCCTGGACAAAAATGTACCTGGCAGCCACGCAGATTGTGCTACAAGGATGATCTAGAACTTATCTAGAGTACAAACTGAACATGGTTTGTGCATTTGTTCAATTCTATATACATCATTTTTGTGTGCAAAACATGAACTATCCAGGTAATGCTATCTTTACATGCGACTGATTGAAAGGGGGTTGAACCCACAACCTTGTAATGGAGAATCAGAGCCATGATTCCTTGAACCAAGTACTCACCCATCTTGATTCTCCATGCTCAGCCAGTTGTGGATCTTGTCTTGCTTCACACCCTTCTTAGCTAGCCAGCTGTTTTGAAAATACACATCCAAAGAATACAACCACATGGTGTTACCAAAAGTTTTACAATTTTCTAAATAGTATTTATTAGTACACGCCCACCATAGAAACATTCAAAGAACTTTTATTATCCAATTCACTTGTAAGGTATACAACTGTATAAGAGAAGTCCCCTCCATATTACTTGGAAAGAAGTTGAAATGTAGACAAAATGTCAAAGAAAATTCTGTGAATAAATTAGAGAGGGATCCTCAGGGGTCCTCACACAATCTAGTGGTCCATGAGATTGCTAGGGTCAAGGATAACTATATTCAGGATGGGTCTATAATGGGACTTAATGGGGGGGTTAACAGATTAGGAGGGGGTGAAAAGATTAGAAGGGGTACTGACACGACGTAGTGGTCCCTGAGATTGCGGAGGTCCAGGATGTTTGGCTTGAGGCTGTTCATAGTGCGGTCACACTCCCTGCTCTCGTCCACCTCTCTCTTGAGCTGCTCATCCAGGCTGCCCTTGCTGTCCTTCACCTCTCTCAGCCGGTTCTCCAGGAGCTCATAGTTCTGCAGCAGCCTGGGCATCAACGAGAGGGAAAGGTTGCTTTATATCATACTATAATACATATATTGACTGGTAGGGGGTGACATATCCATATAAATAGTGCATGGAAACCTCTCTCAGCCGGTTCTCCAGCAGCTCATAGTTCTGCAGGAGCCTGGGCATCAACGAGAGGGAAAGGTTGCTTTATATCATACTATAATACATATATTGACTGGTAGGGGGTGACATATTCATATAAATAGTGCATGGAAACCTCTCTCAGCCGGTTCTCCAGGAGCTCATAGTTCTGCAGGAGCCTGGGCATCAACGAGAGGGAAAGGTTGCTTTATATCATACTATAATACATATATTGACTGGTAGGGGGTGACATATCCATATAAATAGTGCATGGAAACCTCTCTCAGCCGGTTCTCCAGGAGCTCATAGTTCTGCAGGAGCCTGGGCATCAGCGAGAGGGAAAGGTTGCTTTATATCATACTATAATACATATATTGACTGGTAGGGGGTGACATATCCATATAAATAGTGCATGGAAACCTCTCTCAGCCGGTTCTCCAGGAGCTCATAGTTCTGCAGGAGCCTGGGCATCAACGAGAGGGAAAGGTTGCTTTATATCATACTATAATACATATATTGACTGGTAGGGGGTGACATATCCATATAAATAGTGCATGGAAACCTCTCTTAGCCGGTTCTCCAGCAGCTCATAGTTCTGCAGGAGCCTGGGCAGCCACGAGAGGGAAAGGTTGCTTTATATCATACTATAATACATAGGCCTATATTGACTGGTAGGGGGTGATACATCCATATAAATAGAGCATGGAGACCTCTCTCAGCCGGTTCTCCAGCAGCTCGTATTTCTAAGAAGCCTTCCCGGCAACGGGAGTGAAAGGCTGCTTTATTTCATATTATATACCTATTACCTCATCTTAAAAATCCTGGTACCTGATTGATTGAGAGCTACGGAATAGCTTTCACCAATCTTAAGCAAAGTACCTTATTTGCTTTAATTGCAGTCAACAGTACTTTTATTTGCTGTATGAAATACATGATAAATCAATGGGGTTTTCTTGGCTTGGTATCAAGAGAGGTAAATGTCAAAGGGTGCTCAAGGTCAGAGGTCAAAAGTCTCCTACTTACATGGCCTTATCTGCTGGAGGACAGTCTTGGTGATATCTCTTGTGCACCTGCAGCTGTTCATCCAGCATCACCACAATCTCATTGAAAGCATCCAGCGCTTGGCGCTTGGTTTTAATTTCCTGTAGTCAATGGGAAAACAAGACATAGAATATGTGGATATACCGTGAAACCTGTCTATAGTGGCCACCCAAGGGAATTACAAATTGTGGCCTTTATAGTCAGGTGGCTGCTATAAACAGGTTCTTTAAAGGTGATATTCATAGGAAATAAAATCAAATAAATATTGTTTATTTTATAATTGAATGGGTTATTAAAGCAATTTATGCAGCTAACATGCCATGAAAGTGTTCAGTTTTGTGTTTAATGAAAGTAAAATTTTACTAAATTGACTCTCTTCCTGACCTACGAAATCGCCTCAGGGAAAGTGGCGTTGTGTGTACGTCACAGCCGGAATACGCTTCACAATGACCATTTTGTATCACACCTGTTAATCCACTAGCAACTGCCATCACAGTTTCATTAACAATGCATGATGCTTCTGGCGGAAAAGAAGCTGCGGATTGGCATGTTTGATGCACAATAACGCCTCCCTTTTCTTACGTCAGACCTAAAGGCCCTTTCGGTTGACAGTAGGGCAAATTTGTCCCCGAGAATACGGTGATTGTTTTCACCCTAATTTCGCTTTTTGGAAAGTGATATATTGTTTGAATATCATCCGAGCTCATTGTATGGCTTATAAGCTTTCTGTAGATGAATATCGTCATATTTTTGTATTTTCTATGAATATCACCTTTAACACATGAACTCTCTCTGGGGGAATTATTTTAGTGACTATTATCGAAAGGTTGGCTGCTATAGACAGGTGGCCACTAAGACAGGTTTGACTGTAAATAATATATGTGTAAATTACACATCAAGGACATGGAGAGGTACTTCTTTTAATCCTCTTTCTCTCTTCTCTCGTCTTCTTTCCTTCATTAATTTTTAACTCAGTTTATTCTTCATCTTCCTCTTTGTCTTTTAATGCATAATATTCCTTCATCTCTTTTTTTCTTCTTCCTTTACTTCCATTCTTTCAGTTTCTTGTTTTCGTCTTCCTTTTTCTTTCTGATCCTTTTTTTTGCCAATCGTCTTCTCTTTTTCCTCCTCCTTTATCCTCCTTTCTTTCGGTGCTAAATAGCAAGTCTTATTTCAACTACTCCTACATGTACTATGATAAATAATAATGAATGAATATGAGCGGATCTAAACATATTGTGATCATTTATATCATCATCCTTGAGGAAGGATGGATATCTGTTTTGACTTGGCTCTCTTGAACACATACATGTAACCCCTTCCTGTGCAGATAAAATACTACTCTACAGGCTTTGTGTACACTTAAGTTAAGACAGGAGAGCCCTTTTGCAGGTCAAACATATAAAATGTTCACAGAGAAATTTTAGGCATACACCAAGGAGTAAGGATAGCATGCTCCATCCTGTAAATGAATGAAAAACAAGTCAGAAACTAGAGCAATTCGACTGCCACGCAGTCGATAAATATGCCTCCGCCTCTTTGCTATTCTCAGAAAATGTGTATGTTTGGTGGGCAATGTACCATTGCTCCTATGTGAAATGAAAATATCACATTCTGTTTTTTCAAGTTTAGCCAAGTTTGGCAATGTTCATTAACTTTTGACCTCTTACTTCTTTGACTTCCAATCTAACCAGTCTGTCTAAATCCATCCTTGTATCAAGTTTGTTTAAAATTAGCCAATTTGGGGTGAAGTTCATTGACCTTTGACCTTTCAGGAATTTTACCCAAACTTCACCAGTCTACCTCCATTACGTGATACATCTCTGTACTATGTTTAGTTTGAATTGAATCATTAGTATTGGATTCAATGTGAAAAATATCTATTTGGGGGCAATTTTTAACCAATTTTGGCAAAGTTCATTGACCTTTGATCCCTGACCTTTAACAAATTTCACCAAAACTGTCCTCAGTCTAGTAGTGATCCATCTTTGCACCATGTTTGGTTGGTATTGCTCCATTGGATTTGGATATATTTTGAAAATTATCACTTTGGGGGGAATTTTTAGCTAATTTTTGGCAAAGTTCTTTGACCTTTGACCTTTCACCTTTGAACTCTCAGGAGTTTTACCCAGACTTTCACCAGTCTACCTCCATGAAACATCTCTGTACTATATTTGGTTAGAATTGCACCATTGGATCTGGATTTGGGTTTATTGTGAAAAATATCAATTTTTGCAAAGTTCATTGACCTTTGACCTCTGACCTTCCAGCAATTTCACCAACAATGTCACCAGTCTACCCCTAAGTAGTGATCCATCGTTTCACTATGTTTGGTTGGAATTGCACTATTGGATTTGGATTTATTGTGAAAAATTCAAAGTTTGGGGCAATTTCTAGCCAATTTTGGCAAAGTTCATTGACCTTTGACCTCTGAACTTTCAGGAATTTTACCAAAAATGTCACCAGTCTATCCCCAAGTAGTGATCTATCTTTGTACCATGTTTAATGAGAATTGCATCCTTGGATTTGGATTTATTGTGAAAAAGGTAATTTTGGGGCAATTTTTAGAACGTTCATTGACCTTTGACCTTAATCAGATTTGACCCCAATTTTACACACTTCATAAGTTTCATGCAATACAAACATGTACCAAGTTTGAAGCAAATCTGCTAAATGGTTCTCAAGATATTGCCTAAACGGATTCGGGACGGACGGACGGACGGACGGACGGACAACCCTAAAACATAATGCCTCCGGCCACTTCGTGGCGGAGGCATAAAATATCTTGGAACCTGACAGGATTTGAACCTGCAATCTACTGCTTACTGGGAAGTGAC
>OZ022580.1:19409735-19712235 GCA_963669155.1 Arbacia lixula | reverse complement strand
TTTTCTGTTTTATGATAAAAGTTGGACAACTTTTATTATGCTCAATCATTCTCTAATCCCAAAACCTGTTTATACATCTCATAACATTCCATGTCGTTTTCCAAATCATATTTTGTTTAAACCTCTTCAACAAATAAAAAAAAATTGATTTGAAAATGTATTTGAAAATTGAGTTACAAATGACTCAAAATGTTTCTTTTCCTGATTGAGCATGAAGCTTAGACAGATTAGTAGAAGAAATGGCACACACCAAAATACATCAGAGCTGGACAGTTATGGTACACAAATGTGTACTGCATCAAGAGATGGTGAAATCTATGCACACGGGGTGATTTCTACAGTACTATTTCCGAAGTGGCGCAGAATTCCCATAATCTTCACTGATGCCTCAATAGAAGAAACATTTCATGAGGAAAAAAGTGTTTGGTGCTCTGTTGGTGAGTGCCCATCCCTAATTTCGTAAGAATTTGTTTAACTGGGGCATCATTGTACCATGCTCTATTAGGGTGTTGACAATCTCCTGGTAGATATTAGTGGTTCCCCCCCTTCCCCTCCCCTCTATTAATGATGGCTTGACTTACTTGGGGCATCGTCGTCCGTCTTTCCCCATCGACCATGCTCGATCAGGGTGTTCACAATCTCCTTGTGGTCATTGGTGTTGCGAATTACATTTCTGTTGGAATGGAAAACAAGATATAAGTTTCATCGCACATGTAAAAGCCATCTAATCCTGCATTCTAAACAGTATTCACAGAACCCAGTAGCATTCAAGCTCGTGCACAAAATGGTCACTCTTGATTTAATCATCACCCCCTCTATCTCCCTCCGTTCCTCCTTCTCTCACTCTTCTCCCTCCATCTCTCTCACTCTTCTTCCTCCCTCTCTCTCTGGCTTCCTCCCTCCTTCCTTTCTCTCACTCCCTCTCTCTCCCTCCCGTTTTTCTCTCCATCCTTTCTTCCTCTCTCCTCCCCTCTCTCCATCTCTTCATATGGTAACTGTCGGAGAAAGACAACTTGTCAGTACTGACAACTTTCATAAAACGGTCCCCAGGCTTCCCCCCCGCCCCCCGCCCCCCCCCCCCCCTTCCTGTCCCTCCCTCCTTTTCCCTCTGCACGTACATGAGTTCTTGTTGTGGGGGCCTGAGCAGGATGTGGCAGAAGACGGCAGCGAGATGCCAGGCCTGGATCTGAGATGTGATGCTTTTGAAGTGGGCCATCAGGTAGTACAGAGTTGAATGGTGGGCAGGTGGCAGCTTCTCCACACAGGCCAATATGTTGGCAATACGAGCTTGCTTCGAGGATCCTGTCAAGTGGGTAGAGGGAAACAGCACCACATGCTTAGATAGTCTACACGCACAGACTCAAGTCTTCACACCGCATACAGGGGTAAGTCTTTCCATGATATTTGATCAAATAATGATAGAATAAACTGACCTTAATTTTAATTTTAACACTAACCCTGACCAAACCCTGAGCCTAATTCACACAGTTGAATACGTCCAGAACATGATTTACAGGTTTCATTCAAATTCAAATTCCATAATATTTGATCAAATACTGATAGAATAAACTGACCTTAATTTTAATCTTAACTATAACCCTGACCAAACCCTGAGCCTAATTTGAGTAGTTGAATGCGTCCAGAACATGATTTATAGGTTACATTCAAAAGGGCGTCACAGCGCTCGCTCATCCGTGCAATTGTGCATGCATATTTACATGCATGCAGTGGTGTCACCAACACTAGCTTCTGACATTGCAGACACCACAGTGGTGTCATGATATACATTTCCAAACAAGCTCCACTCACGGTGTGCTTCGAGGAGGCTGTCGTACATCTCGATGGGAATGACGGGATTGGGCAGTTCTCGCAGATAGCGCTTCAGCACCCCCGTGATGCAGTGCACATCCGTGTAGCGTGACAGGTCCACTGCCTCGGGGTTGTCGTTGAAGCTGCGCTTGATGTCGTTGACCGCCGACGTCGATGACGAAACACGGTAGAGACCCCTCTCTCCGAGTCCTGTGAGACACAAAATCAAACTTTGTCTTGTTGATACTGTGTTATTTGGGGGAGTCCTGGGCCCCCTCATCAAAAACAAATCTCCTTACCACATAAAGAAAAGTCTTCCCATAGTGCATGGCACATGACAATGCTGCCCTACTATGACAAAAGGAAGCAAGTGACAAACTGCACACATTTCAGTTTCCTAGTCAAAATACAGGAGAAACTTTTCCCGCACTTTGGACACTTTAGGACTGTACAAAAATGGATAGGAGTCCCTATTGAAAAACTTTATATACTTGTATAATCAAAATTTCCTCTGTTGGCCCTTAATTTTGGACAAATTTTTCAAAATGTAACTTGCTTCCTTTTGTCAAAGTATTGGAGAATGGTTGACTGATGCAATGTAAACCTCATTTAATACTTGAATGGAAGCATGGAAAATGTCCTTCTTCTGCCCACTCAGAGTTGAAACAATAAAAGGCCAAAGTGCCACTTGCATGATTATACAACCACGAGCATGGAAGACCGTCGATGTACACTACAGCTCAAAGGAATTGACATAGGGAAAGGGAAAGGGAAGAAAGGGAAGGAGCTGCAGTTTTAAACCGCGGTATGATTTGTCCAGTTCAGCATGAAACACGATGCTTTGGCCTAAAAAGCATCATGTTTCATGCTGAACTGGACAATATATACCGCGGTTCAAAACCTGCAGCTCCTTCCCTTTCCCTTTCCCTATGCCAATTCCTTTGAGCTGTAGTGTATATACAGCTCATCTATACCACAAGTAGTGATATACTGTCTGATGGTGATCAAACAGCAGGGCACTGATATGCTCAATGTTAGATCCAACTCATCCACGACTACAATCAACTCTTGCAACGATTACAGAACAAATCAATGTACTAAAGGAGAAATGCAATACAGCTATCATATTTTCATGAGAGCACCAATGAATATTCCAATATCGTATTGTATTTACTTCTATGTTCAAAACAAATCTGGTGTGTACAGCTCGCATTTGATTCCTATTTTTGTAAATCCCAGGTCATATAACTGCCACAGGTGATAAAACTATATGTAATTGCACAAAACATGGGCACTTTCCCATTTACTCAGTTTTGTCACAATTACATCAGCATTCCAGTCTAGCACTAGCCTAGTAGCACTTGCATAATCTGTTATGTGTGTACCTGCATTCAAATTCCTTTTCATGTACTGTAATTCTCGAGTTCTCTCTAAGGATAGCCTTACTGTACATGAGTGTAAGAGCTGGCTGATGTTCTTAACATGTAAGTTATCAAACTTTACCCAATCGTATCTAACAGCATCTCAGCTCTATTTATGTCCTTCCAAGAAGTCATTTATAAACCTGTACACGGAGGCTCTATAAAGATCGCACATAAACCTGCTGCAATTCAATTTCAGCCAGTGGCTTCTTGATTGACCGGCATACTAACGTGTGGATCACTGTCCATCAGTATTCGTCCCTCTATCCTTGTCTCTCCCCCTATTAATCTCTCCACCCCCCTTTCTTTTTTTTCTTTTTTTTAATCTTTTCAGCTCTCCATCTCACTCTAATACTTGTTTGCCTCATCCATCACCATACTCTCTCTCTCTCCCCTTTTTCTCTAACACTCTCCTCTTCACTCTCTCTCTCTCTCTCTCTCTCTCTCTGTCTGTCTCTCTGTCCTATCCGTGTTGTTCTATATCTCCCTTCCTGTCCCCACTTTTGTTAGGCCTGCAACCTCTGCATTCACACATTCTTTCCCCCCCCCCCCTCATTAATTCCCTTTACATCATCTCGTTCCAATCAGTAACACAATAAGCACACTCGCTCTAATTACTTACCAGGCATCTCAATAGTCCATCTTCATTTCCCCCTCTCCTCCTCCACCTCCTCTCCCTTTCCCTATTTCCCCTCCTCTTCGTGATCTTGCGATTTTCTCCTCACTCTCTTTCTGCCCTTATTGCACCTCCCCCCCCCCCCACACACACTTTATTTCTCTCTTTCTGTTTTCTTCTCTCTCTCTCTCTTTCTGTCTCCTTCTCTCTCTCTCCCTCTCTTTCTCCCTCTCTTGAATTTTCTTTATTCTCTTCCTGACCCCACCCACCCCCATACACACACACACACACACACACACACACACACACACACACACACACACACACACACACACTCACACACACACACATACTTTTTCTTCCCCCCCCTCTCTCTCTCTCTCTCTCTCTCTCTATCTCTCTTTCTTTTTCTCTGTCTATCTCTCTTTCTTTTTCTTTCTCTCTCTCTCTCTCTCTCCCTCTCCTCATTAACTGCCCTACATCATCTCCAATCACACAGTCATAAGATATCAGCATCCACTCTATCTACATACCATGTATCTGAGAACTACATCTTCATTTCTCCCGCTCCACCATCCACTTCCGTTCTCTAAACCCCTTCCTTCCTGTTTTTTGTCTTTCTCCTCATGCTCTTCCTCCCTCGCGTCTCTCTGCCCTCCCCCCCCCCCCACACACACATATGCCCAAGTTCTCTTTCTTCTGTTCCTCCCCCCCCCCCCATTTCTCTCTCTCTCTCTCTCCTCCCTCTCCCTCATAAACTGCCCTACATCTTCTCCTGTCCCACAGTTACACAATATCCGCATCCACTCTAATTATGCACCATGAAGATACAGAATACTCCATCTCAATTTCTTCCTCTCCTTCACATTTTCATACCCATCCTTACCTCCCCCCCTCCACACACACACTTCTATCTCCTTTTCTCTCCCCCCCCCCCCCCTCTCTCTTTATCTCTATATCTCTCTTTCTTTGCATCTCTCTCTCTCTATATATATCTTTTTCTCTCTCTCTCTTTCTATCTTTCTCTCTCTATTTCTCTCTCTCTCTCCCTCTCCCTCTCCTCATTAACCGCCCTACATCATCTTCTCTCACACAGAAATACGATAGTCACAGCCACTCTAATTACGTACCATGTATATCTGAGGACGCCATCTACATAATTGATCTGTGCAAGGGGACAGGCCCTGAACCACACTCACTTCACAATGTACTGGTCAGTATGAGTACATCACAGACCGAACAGTATCACACATGGGAAATTACAGAAATTTAAGACAGTATTCCAGTATGATTCAAGGTAAATTTTATATAAAATTTGCCTCAGTATTCAAGTTTGGAGCTAACCTAGCTTCAAGGCTGTTGGGCATTTTTTAACCAAACTATTCAATAAACGAATCGGGCCACAGTAGGCTTAAATTCAACATGTCAAGAATTGTTTCATAAAACTAAGTTTTGTTATCATTTGTGTAAAATCAACAAATTATCAGAAGTATTAAACTACTAGGATAATAATTATCCTTCCCTTCTAAACTGAGGGGAGGGATAAAAATGTTAGTCACCCTTCAGCTGTTATGTGATATGGTTGTGGTTGGCTCATGAGGTGTGTTGTGGTCTGCTGACATTGACACACCACACCAGCTGCAAGGGAATGTGCTATTCATAACCCAAGGGGTTTTTTTTCTGCTCAAGGAAATTGCCACCCCCAGAACAAATTGATTTCTTAAGATTACACACAAAAATCTGAGATGCAGATTGGTAACAGTGTGGGAAAATTGGACATATATACATGTACCAAACTATCAAAGCTAATTAGGAATTTCTGAAAGTGTTGAAAGGAGAAAGTAGTTGGGAGGAGAAAAAGAAAAGGAAAGGAAAAGGGGGGAGAATTTTTGGGGGAGAGAATTTGTTGGGGAAGAGAGGGGAGGGAATATACAGGGAGGAAAGAGAATGAATGAGAGGGTAAGATACAGAGGAAGAGGGAGCTACAGATGGAAGGACAGGGGGGGGGGGAGATGGGAAGGAGAGGGGGGCATAAGAAAGGATGCAAGGGGAAAAGAGGGAGGGAGCATCAGAGAGGAGGATGGGGTGTCTTGGCGAAAAAGACAAGAGATATGGAAGAGGATAAGGGGTTGATAGAAAGGGATGGAATAGTTGGGAAGGAGAGGGAGGAGGTGGGGAGGTGGTGGTGGTGGGGGGGGGGAGGCATAAGGGCAGAACAAGAAGTGGATTGGGAGAAGGAGATGGTTCGGTGGGAGCTACATAAGTATAGAAGAATAAGCGAGTTCGTAATTACAATGTGCGCATGAGCAGATTGTTGCTGGTACGAATAACCTCGGGTCAATTGAACAACTCACAGAGTAAATTTAAAATTCATTAGATACTCAACCAGGTTTCTCTTCATTATCATGAAGATATGACAACAATCATTCAGCTTTGAAAGGCAGTAAAAGAACATTCCACCATGTGCACCTGTTTGTATTGTTGTTTTGGGCACATTGTAAAATGTATTCACATCCATCATCCCATCCGCCTTAATGAACAGATCCCAGTCTGCATTCTTGTAGTATTTATTCAGTGAATTGTCCAACCATCGTGTAACTACGAACTGGTCTATTGCAAGATGGAGGAAAAGATGATGCAATACACAACAGTGTGAGGGTTAGGGATAGATAAAGAGAATGATTGGTGGAGTTGAAAGAAGAAATGCTATACAAAAACAAGGTAGGGGAAGGGAGGTACAAAGGTGGAAGATGAGAGATAAAAGGTGGATGAAACATGAACATTGACCAGACACTCAAAGACATGGAATTTCAGAGATTCCTACCCAAAATTCCATCCTCAGAGTGACAAAAAGAGTCAGTAAGTCAAAGCTTTCTGGAGCAGGATGTCCCCGTAATAGCTCCCATCCTGTTTTTGTCGCTGGTGTAATTCACTCTACCACAAGAAGCCGGCTATTTCAGAGCCGGCAAATTTCCAGCCAGAATGAGACAGAAACTCTCCAGTTTAGCCCACTCAGTCCCACAGGCAAGAAACTGAGTTTGTTATTAATATAAGGCTGTTAGGCTGCTTGGTACTCAGAGAGTTAAAGGGATTTTTTGTGGGGGAAAATGCCACTCTCACATGTACTTAGTATGTTGAGGAGTTACAAGTATGTGTCTATAGGCTTCTTATAACTAATGCTTTGTTTTTGTTAACACACTTAGATTTCCCATGAGACATTCATGTTTTGTTAAATCTCCATTCTAGGTTACTATTAATCAGTATTCTTTCGGAACCGATAATTGTTTCTTGTGAGCGAAGACGCAAAAGAATTTGTGAGATATCCACCGCGGTCATGATCTCAGTAATCCACCTAATGGCTACCCCACTTCTGACGACCACAAATGGACAGTGACTGAAATGGATGAAACTGGTGTGTCAGATTTAATTATCATAATAATAATTGGCTTTTGTATAGCACTTTCATAGTACAAAGTACTACCCAAAGCGCTTGCTTATTACCCTGGTTTTAGCCAAGCAGCCAGGTATGTAGTGTTAGTTGATCTAATTAGATCAGGAATACTATACTTCTATGAGGTAACCATTCACTACACCTGGCTTGGAAGGGACAAACATGAGCAAAACACCTTGTCCAAGGGTGTACCCACTGGGCTGGGCTCGAACCCAGGACCTCTCTGCAAAAGTCAAGAGCTCTCACCACTCTACCACAGCGCCATATCGACTCATAGCATTCATGCATGCAAATATACGAACAAGACTCTTATCATTTCAATTTTTGTCTTCATGTCTACAATGCCCTCCCTTTAATATAAATATTCTATATCAATCTTTTTTCGCTTCTCCCCCAGTCCATACCTCCACCTTGTGTGTGAATGCATGAAAGTATTAGTAACATTTCATCCGCAGTCAGGATCTCACTAATTCACCGAACGGCTACCCCACATTTGACGACCAGAAGGGGGTGGGGGACTGATATAAACCAAACTGGTCAGCCAGACTCCTAACACAATATCCCACATCTTTCTATCTTTATTCTCTTCTCTCTATCTCTTAACACAATACCCCACATCCATCTATCTTTCTTCTCTTCTCTCTATCTGTCCATCCATTGAGTCACATCATCTTACCTTTGCTCTGGATGGCCTCCACACATTTGATGACCACGAGGGGGGCGGGGGACTGAGATGGATCAAACTGGTCTGCCAGACTCTGGCTGAAAACATTGGCTGCAGAAAAAGACAAGGAGGTAAAAAAAAAACACAATCAGATGCACATCAGTAATAAGCAAATCCATATAAAAGGGGGGAGGGGGGCATTCGGTTTAAATTGAGCATAAATTGTCAACTTACCATCATTGGTAACTACCATGACAACAGCCAATGAGCTTTCATTATTGCACCTGTTGCCATGGTAGTTACTATTGATGGTAAGTTACAATAATTGAAAACCTATACAACATGGCCCAGATCAGTTTTAATTCAAACTCTCATCTACCATTGTCAGAAAGGCTATCTTCACCTCTACCTGACAGATTTGTACAGCATGAATGTACAGTATACGTACGCCACAACTTTCTTTAGGAGTATCCAAAACAAATAATTCAATGTCATATCAAATACATTCTTAACTATTTGGTTTAAATTGAGGATGAAAGGCCATAAACCAGATCAGTTTTAATTCAAACTCTCATTATTATTGTAATAAAGACTCTTTACACTTCTACCTGATACATTTCTATACATGTCTGCAACATGAATGTTCAGTATGTGTACATCATAACTTTTGTTCAGGGGTATCTAAAACAAATAATTCAATGGACTTTTTTTATATATATTTTAAAAATGTAGCATGTACATTCTCTAGTGTATTGTGCAGTGAAAAAAAAAAAATCAAACAGGAGCTCAGGGTGATTTAGACCCCTCAATGCAAAAGAGATCCCCCTGTGCATAACAAAAGAACCCCTGTGACCCCCCCCCCCCCCACCCTCTTTATTCCAATGTGGTCCCCAGTGTAGAAAATGTGTGGTGCAAACAGAGCTCTTGGGGTCTAGAAAGTGATTGTGAGCCACACGTAAATTTACTGCAGCACGCCTAAAAGCAGTATCAGTCTTATTATTCTTCAATTGTTTTTTATTTCTTTGAGCCACCTGTTCCATGATTGTGTACCACACGTCCAGCACAGATAAGAATATGACAAAAAGTGACATTCTGCCCTTTTGAGCCATGTACATGTCTCAAAGATTTTCTGGTGACCACCCTGCCTTATACGGTTCAATGCACACCATGGTTCAACATATCCATTTCATGACAACGAACTTGAAAATGTAGCCCCCACAAAACAATGTTTGTATTTTTTTTGGTCTGGTAACTCCTTCCCTGCCACACTCTGTAATGCCCTATGAAAAAAGTATGGTATTACCAGAGAGGTGTAAGGAATGGAGTCAGCACGAAGTGTAATTTATTCCGACAGCAGTCGCGTGCATTGATATCACAATGGAATATTTGACGCGTTTGGCTCTTTGATCGAGGGAGATCCGCCGCCAAACAAGCATGAAAACTGTAGGATGCATTTTGAGGAATATATATTCTGTATGCGCAGAAGATTTCAGAACCACTTCATGAACTGAAGTGCATGTGCAGTAGTATTACATGTTATAAAGATACGATTGTGTGAATTTCAGATTGTATTGTTTCTACGTTTTTGTGATAAAAGGAGAATACTGTAGAAAGCATACCAGAGAAATGCCTCCATATCGCACATTTCCGAATCATATTTCCTTAAAAATATCTTGTAAATCGTTTATTGAATGTTTCATCTTTCATGGAAACAACCTCAATTTCGTGTGCGGAGGTGTCCGAAAAAGTAACAGATCAAATTCTTTCTACAATTTTTTCAAAATTTCCTTTCGCTCACCCCAAAACTAATTCACAGTGCGTGATGTAAAAAGATCAGCTACGAGCTCCCAGCGAAAGCTGAACGGTTGACGTACTTCTCAAAACAGATTTTCTTTTGTTATTCAGAGAAGGCACTACCTAATTAGAAATACAGCTAATTGTTTAAAACACCTGAATGTCTTGAATTTTTATGAGGCGGCGGACCTCATAGATCAAAGCAAGTCTATCCGAGCGCAGTCCATCCATGATAGGTCCATGGTATTACCAATGCAAAAATGCCTCAATGATGCACAATGAGTGTATATGGTCTGGTGTAGGATTCTTTGTCTGTTACCAGCTTCTGTTTATTCTGTTCTACGTGTTTTAATGAATATGATTTAATGAGCATCCATCTTCATTTTGCACTCATTATGCCCGCTCAGCAAGGTCAGTATTATGTGACAACGGAACAAATAATTCTAGGATGTATCTGATGTCCATTTTTTCCCCTTTCAACTCCTATCCATTTCATCCTGTATGTTCTGACTCAGTGCTACTTTTGGTGTATTTACAATATGGGCATTCACACACACTTAACTTAGTGAGATTTAAACACTGATGGTTCAATTTCAATGTCGGCCAGTGACACTCTTCGTCTCACATATCCAAAAACTCGTACATTAGCCGGCGATAGAACTTTCACTGTGTCAGCTTCAAAACACTGGAATGATTTGCCACTTACAATTAGACAGTCTCCATCACTATCAATTTTCAGAAAGGCGTTAAAAACCCATTTCTTTTGTAGTACGTAGTTTCAGATTATGTGATTCTATTTAGTTCATTGTAAGCGCTTTGGGCCTTACGGGAAAAGCGCAGTATAAGTAATAGGTAATAATGATAATAAATAATAATAATTATCGTTTTTGTGTAAACGCAAAAATTTCACTAATTAGTGATATTTTGGGTGAATAGTTGTGCTAACTGGCTTATGAGATTTGTCCAACGTGTGTGCGTGAATGCTCCTACATGTGGAGTTATTTAAACATAAATGAGGTTTAATGCGAGAAAAGAATCACATGCATGAATTCATTGGCTCTACAAAAACTTATTTGATAATTCACACATTTGCATAACAAGATGCAATATAAATTTATTCCACTTGTTCGGCAAAAAATACTAAAATGTGTACTGTCATACTGTAAAAACAGCACATGAGTATGTAGAAAGTTGGATAAATTATTCAGGAAGGAGTTTGAAGAATGTACTGCTGCATGAGTTGATTCCTACATGCTACTGTACATATACATATGTAGACTGTACATTGAACAAAGTACAATGCATCTATGTACATTGCAAATTCTAGAGGGTGTTCGTGGCATTCATGACATATAAGTGCCATTCTCATTGGGCTTAAAAAATCGCGATGCTAGAAAAATCGTGATTTTAGAAAATTGCAAAGTTAAAGGGCATATACTGTACTGGGAAGGCAAAAAAACCTTCAAAATGTAATTGTTAGCAATCTTCTTGCCAATGGACTTAAATTCATGTATTGCCTATTTCAGAAGCTTGCTGAAAGTTATTTGCCCTCAAATGATCCACATATGGAATAATTAATGATTAATTATTAAATCCTCAAAATGTTCGGCCCGAACATTTTGAGGATTTAATAATTAATCATTAATTTGTGATTCAATCACTCATTTCTCCAAATGTGGATCATCTGAGGGCAAATAACTTTCAGCAAGGCTCTAAAATAGACAATACATGAATTTAAGACCATTGGTAAAACGATTGCTAACAATTACATTTTGAAGGCATTTTTGCCTTCCCAGTACAGTATATGCCTTTTAAGGGACAGGGACAATAGGACCATTCGGCTTTTGGTACAGTTGCTCGGCAACATTCACCCTACCTTTGTGATTTTTCTAACGACACGATTTTTTAAGCCCAATGAGAATGGCACTGTATTCTATGATTGTATTCACATTATGGCCATGTTCTTTCCAACAGTCCCCCACAACAGGTGCAGACATACTTCAACAAATGTACATTTCACAAGCCTGCTGGTCTCTCCAAAGTGCAAACAGGAATAAAGGCTATACAAATTATAAGAGGAAGCCAAGTGCGCACACATGTCTTACTGTACAATGTGCTGTACACGTACAATGTACATGTTCATGTTTCAAAAAGCCGGTTGAACAATATTTCATATATCGTTTTAATACAGCTTGTGATCTACATGTACAAGTAGACAGCCAGATGTATAAAGGCATTGGTCTATATGCGCTGCCATAGTCAATCAAATTGATTCAAATCAAATCAGAACAACACCCACAATAGTTTCTACATGTATGATTGTGTTCTGTTTCTTCTTCTCCTCACCCTACAACCTATTTTGATATATTCCTACATGTATCTTATTTTTGTTTTATCTGTATTTCTTCTTCCTGTGTTTCATACACTTTCCCCCATCTTTAACCAATTTCCACTTCAGTTCCTCATTCTTGACTAAACAGTCATGTAAAATGTTCCCCAAACAATTGATTCATGAAAAACTTCCTTCCTTGTATACTGTCCTCAATCTTCTTCATGCCAAGCTGTGTGACATTCCCTTATCAATTGTATTCACATCGTGTGACAACAGCTACAAATGACTGCAGCATGAATCAATCTTTCCCCATACTAAAAATACATCAGTATGAGTGTTGACTTGGCTTGATTCCTTGTTGGGATTTCAACACTCCTTTTCTCTGTAAAATGTATCGCTATAATCTGGAAATTCCTACTTGCTCAAGGTTGCACACTATATTTCCATTTTAAACAATTGGCATGTTGCTGTGTTACGAGCCAAACAGCTCTGAAATGCATTTGTTTCCAATCCTCTACACAAAATCAACCCACTCAAATGTCAATATACCGTATAAAATCTAAATCTGCAGTAATACACAAAAGCCATTCATGAGTGACTAAATACCAGGCTCATACTGCCAATCTTAGATGAGCACTTTTCCTTTGTTAAAGAGTCCAATTATCTATATCATGTACAACAGTGTACAGTGTATGATTATTTAAAAAAATGTTATCACCTAGTACATACTTGTGTAGTGTTGTGGTTGTAAAGCATTGTTTCAACTTTCACGCACTGTATATTACTTGGGGAGGGATATCTTCCATACACGTAGATAGCCATGATGACAATCTGTGAGAATTGTCATGAATATTTTCAAACATCACTACTTTAATCAATGAGCAACACAGCAAACATACCATATCTTTCAATGATTCATTCATTATTGTTGAAGCAAATCACAAGCAGAACTAGCTTTCCAGTAAGCACACAAATTCCTTGATTGATTAAATCTCGCCAAGCATATTCTCGATCATTTCTACATGTGGAAGCGGGGCTATGGTTGGTGTCACGTCTCCAATGTGGAAGCTATGGGTATCGGATTGCCCGGCAAAGCAACTGAGGACTCTCTGGAGTACTGAGTCATTATGGTGAGACTGGAACTTGGAAGTGGAGACAGAAAAAACAGTGGTACTAATGCCAGGTCAACTAGTCTCGGGAGACGACAAAGCCAAAGGGCTTGATAAATGGTGCGAACTGTAGCAGATACATTGAAAACAGGGTAACTCATTTGCAGAAGTCATGAAACTCGGCAGAAATCAGCAGTATACTCTAACGATAACATGTATGTTATTTCGCAGTCACAACTTTACAAACCTTTTCAGGGAAACTGAAAAACTGGTACTGTTTATGTGTGTTTTGTAGTGACCATGGTCTACATTCATGTACATTCACATTTATAACGTATTGCAATGCTCAAGCAATGGTTAGCAGCTTTATATCGGTATAAATGTAGTGTCTGTGATGCTGAAATAGAACATTATCAATATGTATGGCAATTTTAAGCATGTCTTTTAAGCAATAATTACTAAAGGTAACTCCAAAGCTTGTCTGAAGTTTGGCCGACAAGCAACAATTAAAAGCCACCGCAAATAACATGATCCTATCAGTTGTTCTTATCCATTATGATGTTACAACATTAATTAGAATCGTGGCTAAATCATGTCTGCAGTGGCCATAATAGATTCCAAGTGCAGTCCAACCACTGAAACTAAATCATGAGATACATGTACAGGTGAATATAGCAATGTGTTACTACGAAGTCAGTATAGAGGAAATTCGTAAGTAGGTGACGTCATATAGGCTCTACTGATAGCAGAATCATAGCTAAATCATGTGGTGGCCATAATGATTCAAAGTGCAGTCCACCCATTGAAACTAAATCACTAGATAAAGATGAATATAGCAATGTGTCACTACGCAGTTAGCATAGGAGAAAAATCTTAAGTAGGTGATGTCATATTTGTAATCCTCCGATTATAGAATCATGGCAAAATCATGAGGTAAGGTGAATATTGCAACATGTTATTTCCCAGTCATTATATGAGGAAAGTCTCAAGAAGGTGACGCCATTTGTCCAGTCGTTAGACCTTTACAATGGTAGAATCATAACCAAATCATGTCATCTAGGGTGGCCATAATAGGTTCAAAGGGCATTGAAACTACATGTAAATCATGAGGTAATGCGAATATAGCAACCTGTTGCTATGCAGTTAGCATGTAGAAGGAAAATGCTGAAGTAGGTGGTGTCAAATTTCCAGTCGTAGGCCCTTACGATAGTGTTACATGTCACTTCGCAGTTAGTGAAAGAGGAGCATCTGAATACAGTACAAACAAGGCTTGTTGCACAAAGGGCTTGTATTGTCGTACATGTAAGACACTAATCGGACTGTATGCTTTGCTTACCACGTATCGCACTGTCTCTTCTCGTCCTCACACTGGCTGGGTCACACTTAGGAAGACCGGTGGCAGCACACGTACGATGGAAGATACTCCCACAGTCTGATTGGCAAAAACAACAAGAGAAATATACACATGTAATGACATTGAAACTCACAATTGTAAACAGTGAATAGCTGCTTGCATATTTAACATTTTATCAGACTACTAAAATATGTAGATTAACTTGCCAAATAAATCATCTGATGCTGTCACAAAATCATAGATTTTCATCACAGAATCACAAATTTCACAACAGTGGGCGATTTCAAACTATTCACTGTAATAATTATGTGGACACACTTAGCAAACCGAAGTAGTTCCGAGGACAAAATCAATAATAATGTTTCATGTTGTTTTATTTGACGTCCCATAAAAATAGTCCAGGGTTTTTTATTAGTACATTTTTGGCATTAAGCGTCTATTCAGAATACGGGACATAGAGGGCAGGGAATTCAAAATGGCACTTGATCAAATATGTCATATTTTTCAAATTCTACAATCTTGTCATGACTGTATATGTACATGTCGAAACTTTTGTTTAGTTTCACGTGTACACATCATTTACATGTACATTTGAGGCCAGAAGTTTACATACACCCAGGGAAATTCAAAGAAAAGTTGACACTTGCCAAACATAATAGTTGACTGTATTTTATGAAACACATGTGCTATCACAATGAATTTGATATCAAACAAATGAGTATGTCCCGCCCCTTCATCACATTGCTTTCTCATCAGGAGCTCAAAAAATATTTAGGTGTAATTTTTTCTCCAAAAATCTTCATATTTTAGACAAATCAAAAATAAAAACTTGACAAAAACATTTCATATTTGTGCTAGTTACTTCTCAACACCAACATTTAACATTACACCCTTTTGTTCAGTGGTGACATATCATAATAGAAAATGTAATATAAATCATAGATTTGACATTTATATATTTCTGTGAAATGATGTTTGAAAATATAATAACAAACAATAGAATACTTTTGGCACAAATAAATTTTTTCTTCATAGAAAATTCCATCTGAAATATAACTTAATCTCAATGGCATCCCAATCATGTTGTTACAAATGTGTATAAGTTATACATATAGCCATACATGTAGCTCTTGAATTAGCTGCACTCTGTGTGCTTGTGAAATTCCTCACTGGTGAAATAAACATTGTGCATGTGTACTGCACAGAAGCTTCTGGAATGTGAGAAGGCTCAGCTATGTGCTATTTACATAAAAAATGTTACAGCTAGCTGAGACTCATTAGCATAATAAAGGAGCTCAGATGGGCTAGTGATGACTCATCAGTGTAATCTAGGTCAGGTCAATATTGTTTGTCATGTTTACAAGCATATGTACAATGTAGAACTTATTAGATGTATTGAGAAATTTCTGGAAACACAGTTAATAGAACCTTCTAGAATGTACAGATTGTAGTATATATATGAGTTGTTCGAGATAGGAACTCAGAGTTTATATCATCTAGCTCCAGTAATGCACCTGTGACGACCTGTATCAGAGAGTTTTACATATCATCTTACACCTGTGGATCTATACGAGGATTTTCTCTCCGTGGATAACTACCTGCCTGTTAAATAGTGCTTATGAGATCCTGTCTGTGGAAGTCACACTCTCTGTGGATTGATATTTGACCATCTTGGATCATCTAGTTGAACTTGACTATCTGGAATACCTGTTCTTCAGCGTACAACATTGGGATCAACATTGCGATCATAATTTGGGAATACTGCATCGGATTATCAACTGGACCATCAGCGAGAGCCGTGGATCCATTCGACTACAGTATCCTAAAGTATTGTAAGCCTAAATATATTTCTAATGTTTATGTAGAGTCATTGTACAAAGTTGTGAAAGTTTGTCTTGATTTTAAAGGGGAAATACCCTATATAATAAAGAACACATAAACTAAATATTGGTATCATTTTGTGCGATCCTTTCTGGCGTGAATTGATCGTAACAATGTGAAAGAGCTTAATACGCTCTTTTATTTGAAACCAAATTCGTCATAGTAGTGCTTATATTTCTGAAGATACAGTCAACTTCACGATGTTTGCCAAGCGAACAAATTTCACTTAATTCCATGGGTGTACATGTTGGGCCTCAACTGTATGTCATCCCTCTTAAGAAGAAAGGTTAATTGGGTTGCCCTCCTGACACGAAGGAAATTAATTAGAAGCTGTCCACATTATGCTTTCTGCACAGGTATCTTTCAGACAAACTCGTAAAAATGTATCTGGTTAATTAATCATTGCTGCATTAGCATCAGAACTTTCTAGGACAATCATTAATCAGAAATACTGAGCAGATTCCAGGTGTGTGAAAGCCTTTCTTAGAATTACCCAGATCATTTGCAAAGAGGTGATTTCTAGACCGGTAAGCAACAGCCATTTCGAGGACAACTGATGTTAATTTAGAATTAATTTGAAACATAAAAATGGTTTGTAATACCTTGTTAAATCCATTCCTAGAATTATCTAGATCATAATTTATGTACAAAAAAAAATCAATCCTTGGGGCACTAATTATGCACTACAACCTTCACTTTCAGTTCAAAAGGACTTTTCATCTAAAGGTAAAATGCTATTTCAGTTCATGAACATGGATGATAATTACTCTGATCAGCAAGATTACAAATTACACAGATAAGCTAGTTGGTAGAATTCTAATTCAGTTAATGAACGTTCATTGAAATTTCTTTCCCAGCTAATTAATTATGGAAATGCCTTAAAGCATCTCTTTACAATATTTCATATTAATAGTAATAAAAACTCATGTTGTATTTTTATTATTCAATACAAGCATCTGGGGCCTGTCTTCTAAAGAAGTGTGATTGATAAATCCTTATTCCTTACTCCGGTAGGGGATTAGACTTGCAATAAGTTCAGATCGATCATAACCTTCAATAAGATGGGACCCTCAACTTCAACTAAACTGTAAGTAAATTTCACGTGAATATTTTACTATTTCGTAGAAAAAGAGACAATTCATATCAACTATAACTATGTAACCTAATATCATTGAACAAAACAGATTTACTTAAAATAAGCTTTTGTTAAAATCCTGTTATTTTATAATTTGATACAAATAAAGTTTTCCTGAACTTGAAGGTGGAAACAATAGTGAGGCATTACAAGGAGAGTGGCAAATAAGCAGGCTTTAAAGGGAAAATCCACCCTGAAGGTAACTTGATTGAAATTATAGCAAAAAATGAAGGTTGCATATTTGTAGAGTTTTAATGAAAGGATAAGACAGTTATTACCTTTTAAAAGTTTTAATTTTGTGACATCACTTGTGAGCTCTCTGCTATATTTTGTATTCTGTATGATTCCATGAATTGCCCTTTCTCTGTTTTTTTTTGATGAAGGAAGACATCTTTTTCATCAAGGTTTTTGTGACGACATGGGTCTAATGATACATCAAATATCCTTTGAGCAAATTGTACACAACTTTTAGCAGAGAAACGCACATGTGCCGTCATAAAGTTAAGAATGTAAAAATTCAAACTCTGTTATTCTTTGACAGATTTTGGTCAAACCTTCACTAATTTGTTTCTTTCCTGTTTTTGCTTTCATCAAGACAAACCTAATTCCAGGGTAGATTTTCCCTTTAAGTTCTTAAGTGACAAGGTACACATTTGTAAAGTACAGAGGAGTCTGAAATCAACTGGACGCAAGGTGTTAATGGGGAACCCAGGTGACATTGACTGTGTAACGTTAGCCAGGCAGCCCCCCCCCCCCCCCACCTCCCCCAGAAAACAAAAGAAAATACTGTTTAAGAGCTCCCCGCCCAATATTAGAATTGGAGACCTAATTGTACTTTGAGCGGAATTATATTGATTGTTGGATTTCAAATAGGGTTTGGAAAAATCTCCCCCGTTCCTGTTGCCTAAAGACTGAAACTGCTGAAGTTTGAGCAGTAAGAGCCCTGCACAGCTGGCCACTGCAATACAGTATACCGGGATGTAGATCATCGTCAGACAGTTTCAAAAATCAACAATGATAGCTTTTCACTTTTCCTGAAAAGGTTTGTGAAGCTATGAGTGTGAGATTTCAAACACATTATCGTTAGGGTATACTTCTGATACCTGCTGAATATCACAACATTTGTATAAGGGTTATACTGTCTTTAAGTGTGGCTAGATCGACTCAACCCCCCCCCCACCCCCCCCCCCCCCACGCACACACACACACACACACATGTACACTACCTAGAAGATACCAGCATACTCAAAAACAACAAAAAAAGAATATGAGACAACATGAAGCTAACTCACACGTGTTTCTATGTACAGGATTGTAAATCATTCTTCAGCTGTCTTTTTCATTCCACTTCCAAAAAAATATATCAGCAAATGTGGTAAAGACTGGTTCCTGTCATTCCGTTCACTTTTGGATATCCTCCACTTCCACTAAATCACGGTGCCAGGAAATATTCTAGTTGATTTATTTCCCTGTTATATTATTTCCTCAGATATCTAACTGACTAGCGCTCGTTAACGCCCACTGCTCGCAAAGTTAGAACCTTGTGTTAAACTAATAAACCATCGTAGGATGAAACCCAGGCATCCCTAGCTGAGAGGCGATTTCTATGAATGCAATGTCAGATATCCCCACATTTCCGTTCTGAGCATGGACAATCTGTTAAAATTTGATGTTGCTTTTGGCAATACCATCAACTCTTCACACCATTCAGCATTGTATGTCACTTACACATATAATTGGCACCTGTTCAAATTGTTGCTACATGTGTGTATGTTGAGTATGATGACTATTGAGGGATCAAATGGGAATACAGCAGACCTGTTAGCCATACACGTACACACTTTGACGTCTAGACACTTACTCCTTGACATTCAACTCATCACAATAAGTCATCATATCCTTAAGTTCTGCAAGTTGAGAGGAGTCGATTCAAGCACTTTACAATGTCAGTCCACGATACTAAGTGCTTCTTTGTTCATGACTTTCAAGATACTCACACACTCAACTCAAAATATACTGGATACAAAACATGGACAAATATTTGAATACATGCATTTCAATTAGCAATTGGGTTGTTCACTACTGTATGACTTGCTGTTACTCCTATGCGTAATGTAGCACTTGAATAGGAATGTATTTCGCATGTAGAGCTCCCAACATTGAAATTCAAGCATCTTGCCGCTCACCACTTGTACTTTGTGAAGGACTAGGCTTAAGTGATTGGATTGTCTTAAAGGGAATATACTGTAAGGAGAAGACAAAAAGGCCTTCTAAAGGCGATCGTGGGCAATCTTCCTGCTGTCAATGGTCTTAAATTCATGTTCTGTCCATTTTAGAAACTTGCTGAAAGTGATTTGCCCTCATATGATCCACATTTGGAGTTACTAGTGATTAAATCACAAATCCTCAATTGTTCGGCCCGAACATTTTGAGGATCTGTGATATAATTTTAAATGACTCCAAATGTGGATCATATGAGGGTAAATAACTTTAAGCAAGTTTCTAAAATGGACAATACATGAATTTAAGACCATTGGCAGGAAGATTGCTCACAATCACCTTTTGAAGGTCTTTTTGTTTTCCCAATACAGTATACTCCCTTCAAAGTGGCCCAGCAAGTCAAGGATGTAAAACACCTTGCCGCAATGGAGACACAGTTTGAATGACCCTCTAGAAGTGCCTTTAGGGAAAGTGGTCGGTGACAAAACCACTTGCATGTATAAAACCGTCTTGATCAACCCTCTGAGTGCTAGATAAACTGCTGCTCTATGGGAATTGTGTGTATAGCTAGTGGATAAATTCACATGTGGCACACAAAGTGTTAAGTGTACTTCTTCAATACTCATATTTACAATGTAAAATCTTCATTCTTGTAAGAAAACCCCTGAAGAAATATTTCATAATTTCATTATTTAGGATGTACTCAATCATAAATTCCCATTGTGATTACATCATGATAACCTTAATGGTATTGCTTTATAGAACATAATAGTTTGTCTGGCTCACAAAGGATAAAAGAGAAAATATGATGCGGCAATGTTATAAAAATATGACGTGAAAGCGCAAATAGACAGCAGGATGGAGAACTTGTACTCAACAAAGCAGATTCCAATCAATGCCAAATACAGTATAATCTTACCTCACATATTTCGATCACATACATATATATTTGTACATGTACATGTACGTATTTGACAACCTTCAGTGTTTTTCAACTAAAGAGAAAAAATGCTGATAAGGAAGCAAAGATAAGTGCAGGAGAGAAGAAAAATGATAATGTGCCAAGGAGAGGTGTAATAGGGGGGGGGGGGGGGGGGCAGAAGAAAATGTTGAGGTTAATGCTAAGGAAAGGAGGGGGAGATGGGAGGACAGATAAACACAAATAATGATAAACCAAGGTGAAGTGCAATAATGGGGTCAGGACAGAACACAATGTTGAGGGACAGATAGAGCACTGGGGGGAATGGAATAAAATGATACAAACATAAAGATGGGGTAATGGGAGGAAGGGGGGAAAATGGTGCGGTAAAGATGGGCAAGGTGGGGGGGGGGGGGGTAGGTGGACAGGAAAAATGGACGTGAGCCAAAGAGAAGTGCATTAAGAGGAACAGGAAAAAAAAAGGTTGAGATAAGATGGGAAATGAAGGGAAAGGAATAAAATTATTAGGCAAAGATAAGGCAATGGGAAGTAGAAATTAATGAGATGATGAGGTAAAGATAAGGCAATAGCAAGATGGAAGAAAAATGTTGAGGTAAAGATAAGGCAATGGGGGAAAGGAATAAAATGATGAAGTAAAGATAGGGAAATAGGGGAATGGGAAAAAAAAAACACATTTGTTTGTTTACTTACCAGAACACTCCAATCCCTGTTGCACGAGACCGAACATAAACTTGCCACACTTGTCGCACCACTGCATCGTTGAGAACGTCCTCTCCTTGAGTCTGTGTTCCGTCTGGGGGAAAGTACCTACCAAGGAGGAGAGCCACGTGCAGGAGATAAACGTGTCTTTGTCAGTATCAGGATTCACAGAAAGGCATTTGTATTTACATTACAGTTGTGACTTATCACAATCAGTGCAATCAGTGTATGTATGTTACAAATATCATTGCTTTATTCCTTCTTTCATTTCTTGTCAATATCGGAATCTTCGAACCAAAGAGTATCTTTCAATTCTCCATACCACATTAAGGGGTAAGTTATCCCGTAATACACTGCACAGCTCCATCCAGGGCCCTGTTGCATAAAACTTACCATTGATGGCAACTTGGCTTCAAAGGGCAACTTTTACAGAAACATTGAATACGATTAGCTGTTAAGTTGTGTTACCATGGAAGTTACTATTGATGGCAGAGTTACAATTAATTTACAATTACAATTAATTTTTCATGCAACAGGGCCTAGATTTGGTTTTGGGTCGTGTCTGCTTCTATTTGGGTATATACACTAGTACACTAGATTAGAAGTAGTCTTCTGGTCAAAGCCGCACTTTTCTCCTATATTGTGTACATCAAAATATCTTAAATGTCCCATATTCCTAAAAAACAAGTTTTCTGTAAGTCTTCTCCAAATTTGTATTGAAGGGATTGAAGCTTGATGTTCTACTTCCTTACACGAAAGAAGAAGAAGGGATTTTCTATCACACAGCATAAATACACATACAGTATAGAAATCCTATACAGTGAAGAGCAGCAACTTCGAGCAGCAGCTAGTCTTGTACAGATAAGGCTTATGCTACACATACATGTATAAAGCATCTTTTCTCAGCTGCAGCCTAGTCTCTGTTAGATTCTTGTTCATGATGCCCATTGTGATTATCTCACTTATCATCTTGTCAAATTGCATAAATTGCTCCAATCAATTAGATTCTTTCAACCGACAGAGAAGGGGAGGGAGGGAGGGAGAGGGAGGGACAGAGAGAGAGAGAGAGAGAGAAACAGACATACAGACAGAGAGAGTGACATTGAGAGAGAAAGAGAGCTTGCTCGTCTGAGAACACAGATTTCCCTTTGGTACATGTACTCGTTGAAGACATGACATAATGATTACACAACTAATTGGACAGGGTTTTGTTTCATTTTAAGAGTTGTAGACATATATCAGATCGAGTGATATCACTAATAACACATGCAGTGGCAGGTGCAGACAATGCGCATAAATGAGAGTGAAAACGAGATTAAGAAAGACAGAGATAAAGAAATGGAGAGTCAAGATGGAGAGAGGCAGAGAGAGAGAAAGAGGGACAGAGAGGAGAGACATAGACAGGAAAAGAGGGGGGGGGGAAGAGAGATAGATATACAGAGAGAGATACAGAGAGAGAGAGAGGGATACAGAGAGTAAAAGAGAGAGCAAGAGAGAGAAAGAGAAAGAGAGAGAGAGAGAGAGAGAGAGAGAGAGTGAAAGAGAGAGCAGGAGAGAGAGAGAGAGAGAGAGAGAGAGAGAGAGACATAGTGAGAGAGAGAAACAGAGATAGATAGAGGAAGATGTACAAACAGGCAGACAGATGCACAGAGACATACATACTGCATAAGTAGAAATACAGTTAAGAAGAGAAAAAGAGAGAGGGAGAGAGGAAAAATATGGAAGAGAAAAGATTAACCCTCTTAGTACCAAGACATGAGGAGGCAATTGATTTATAACACAGTGAAGGAGCCTATGGAAATGTGAGGGTTAAATGGACGACTTACAATTTGGGGGAAGCGTCTGCGTCTCGGTATGACCTCTTGACTGCGACACACTCCCACTTCTTGTCCTAGACTTGGCCCAGCACAGCTCATCACGGGCAATCAAGATGCACTGCTGATGAAACTTGTCCAGGACACTGATAGACTGCAGACAGACATGGGACAAGAAGAGGAAAGGACAGGAAAAGAAGGAAGGAATGAATGAATGAAAAACATGTCAACAGAGATAATTCAGATAGAGACCAGAGGAGAGTGAGGAAGAGACAGACGGACAGACAGAGAGAAATAGAGACAGGGACAGAGACAGAGAAACAGAGAGAAACAGGGATATAGACAGAGAGACAGAGAGAAAGACAAGACACATAAACAGAGAGGGCCATAACATTCAAAGAGAATAGGAGAAATTACCAGGAGGGAGGGAAATGGAAGAAAGAGACAGAGAGAAATGACGGATAAAGAGAACAATAGACAGTGAGAGAGTGGAATAAAGGAGAGAGAGAATGGGAGTGAGACAGTAAAATAAATGTGAGATGGGACAAAACAAGAAAGAAGCAGACATTACAAAAGGTAAAGAATGGGCAGAAGAGAAGATTGACCGAAAGAAAGAGAAAAGGGAAGAGGGTTTAATAGATAACATTTTGTGATAATTACTTGACAACAAGTGAACTCTGCTACACAGCATATTCATTACTCTCACTGATACCGGCAATCTTATCATCTAACTGATCCACTTAAGGGTAAGAGTGGGTGGCAGAATTTCCATGTATAGTATAGTACACTGTACATGCATAGTACCTGTACATCAAACTTTAAACAACCTCTTTAGTCGTTACATCCCTACAATAAGGTGGGACGGAATGGTAAACATGGACATCAAGATTACAATTCTTTCACTTCATCAAAAATACATTCTTTATGTCTAGAATATCAACCCATTCTCTAAGGAATATCCCGTGTTTGCAGAATTCCCGCCATCCACACATGTGCCTGTGGTCCTAATTGACGATATAGCTCATCAATGTACTGTACCTTCTGTGAGTGGAAAGATGTGTGTTGTTTTCTCCCACAACCTCTATCACCCCTCACCCCCCCCCCCCCCCCACTCCTCCTTCTAATTCCCACACTCTCATAAGTATTCACCAAAGATAATGTACACATACTTCATGTACATTGGATGTCTATGCTTCATGTAAATGCTCCCACTGTACATGTCATGTACTGTATCTGGTTTGCACGTTCACACTCGTACCGCACTGTGGGTTACACATAGTACATTGCATTGATCAATTATGCAGGGTTTTCCCTGTCAACATCCTACTCCTCTCTTGGGCTGTTAAAGAAGGCCATAAACATACAGGAACAGACACACCCATCGTTATGTCTAAACATGAAATAGATACTTCCATGTTTTGAGCTGTTGTGAGGTGGAATATCCTACAATGTACATTAGCCTAGCTTTCAGCCTGTTGGACTTTTCTGATCCCAACTGAAAAATAGAATTGGGTACTCTAAGGGCGTGTTTATCGACTCTTTTTTTTGTAGAATTAAGGTTTCCAAACGCGTTTAATTTTTTAAACGAGTTGATAAACGCAAAGGTGTTTTGATTATGGGGTTTAGAAAGCTGTTTTGAAACACGCAAATTTGTATGATCCTAAACGTGTTTAAACCAGAAACTCGTTTAAAGAAGCGCGATAAACGCAAAGCTGTTTTGAAATGCATTTAAACCACATGTTTTCGGTGACAAGGCCGGTTTTCGACTTGGGTGATCGAGTTGATAAATGCGCCGTTTTTTTAAAAGCGTTTGGAAACGCATTCGTAAAATCTTTTGGAGTTGATACACGCACCGTTTTTTTAAACTTGTTTGTTCTAAACGCGTTTACATTTCTGAAAAGTTGATAAACACGGCCCAAGACTAGTCATTGTATTATTCTCCTCTTTTCTAAATCTGTCGTGCAGCAGAAGAAATTGAGAATGAAAGGTCTATTGAAGCTAGACCCCTTTATTGAAAAGTTAAGTTTAAAAAAAAATGCCCAAAAGGCTGAAGGCCAGGCTAAATAATCATGTTTATGTACAGTGTGTAGCTGTGATGGTGATCTGAATGTGCAACTGTTGTCATTTCATTTGTTATTAAAAGAGTGGGACATACATGTATCCTACATGTTTCCTACATATTTGTAGGTATATCCTACATATTATGTTTCCTAGTTTTATGCAGGACACACACAAGATACATGTTTTCATACAAGGCTGAAAGTTGAAAGAGGTGTAGAAGAGTAGGAATTAATGATATCATCTTTGTTTAGATGTTACTCTGCCTATAGATCAATACGATGAATCAATCTGTTAGAAAAATGTGCAGAGAAAGAGAGGACCTGAACGTGCATCTATTGCTATTGTAAAAATCAATACTGTGACAAAAAAAAAACATTGTGAGGATCGAAAAAATGTTTTCACCCTGCTTCTGTAATATTATGATTTCCTTTGAAGCTTTAACTATAAATGACCAATGTGTACATGTAATGTGTGTAGATGAAATATTTATAATATTTCCATACAATAAATTTTTAATATCACCTGAAAATAAGGATTTAAAGATCTTTTCAACTCATCACATGTACAAATAATAATACATGTAGCAACATTCAGCACACAAATCTTATTTTTCTTGAGGGATATTTTTGGATGGCTCTAAAAACATAAAATACACACATTTTACTCATTCACAAGAAAATTCCCTCTTGTTTCTTGCTCCCTTTTGTCTTTTAGAAGTAGGGTAGTTTTAGAAATGTGTAGTTATAAATGTCATAAACGTGTACATAAACAAGCAGTCCAACTGTTCAAAACCCCTTTTAGAGTCACAGAAATGAATTACTCATAATATAGCGGACATTGCTCACATGGTATCAGTTTCAATGCCGTGTTTATACAAGTACTGTGCAATGTAGCAATCGCTCATCAACACAATACTACATCTTGCACAAGCTTGAACATCTCAAGCACTCTTGATACTTTCACAGAGAAATAGTACACCTACACTAATGTACTTAACCTTGAGTGATTATTTATTATTGCATTATTTACTACAGAGACTTCACATTGCTGGCAGGAACCTGACATATTACTTTCTATAAAAACATCTGTACCTTGTCATACATCAAGAAGCTAATTTAAATCCTCAAGGAGTACTCTAGTGACAAAATGACTGAACAGAAGAAATATTGCAGACACCTGTACACGTACATGTGTATGTTTAAAGGAAATATACGGTACTGGGAAGACAAAAAGCCTTCAAAAGGGTGATCATGAGCATTCTCCTTGCCAATGTTCTTAAATTCATGTATTGTCCATTTTAGAAACTTGCTGAAAGTGATTTGCCACCAAATGATCCACATTTAGAGGATTTAGTGATTAAATCACAAATTCACACAATGATCTGCCCAAACATTTCCAGTACACTATATTCCCTTTAAACAGGCTGGTCTGGGATGAGCAGTAAGAAGGACCTTCCATACGAGGGAGGAATGCTCAAGAATGAGAGAGTAAAGCATCGAGATAAAAGCGGAGAAAATAAGTTCAGAAGTAGTGTCACATAACATGCGCCATCATAATTAGCAAGCACACGACTTGTTCGATGGAGTAGACATGTAGCTTCTGCAGAGGATTGGTAGGATATGAAGTCACTTTTCCGACACCATACACATTAAACATGACAAAGTCTAGACGTCGTTAGAAAGGTTTCATGAGAATATGGCCCCTGGCACTACCAGGGATGAGAGCAAAGGGGAAATCCCATCCGCGCTATCAGCAGAATTTAATCGATAAGGCATACTCCCCCTTTTGAATACCGGTATTGCTAATAGCATATTATATCCAGAAATACATTGTAAAATGAAATTGGACTATCAGAACCCTTGAGAATTAAGGATCTTTGATAAAATCATCCACTCTCTTTTTACTGCTGCCAAATCCTGATCACATTTCTGATCTACCTTTAGCATATTAAGACTATGATTATAGCCTAGGACCAACGTTCATGTAAGGGTCCAAGGTTCTAGCATGGACCTATCATGGATGGACTGCGCTCGGAAAAACTTCCTTTGATCTATGAGGTCCGCCGCCTCATAAAAATTCAAGACATTCAGGTGTTTTAAACATTTAGCTGTATTTGTAATTAGGTAGTGCCTTCCTCTGAATAACAAAAGAAAATCTGTATGTCAACAGTTCAGCCTTCGCTGGGAGCTCATAGCTGATATTTTTACATACACTGTGAATTAGTTTTGGGGTGAGCGAAGGGAAATTTTGAAAAAAATCATAGAAAGAATTTGATCCGTAACTTTTTTGGACACCTCCGCACATGAAATTGAGGTTGTTTCCATGAAAGAGGAAACAATCAATAAACGAGTTACAAGATATTTTTAAGGAAAAATGATTCGGAAATGTGCGATATGGAGGCATATCTCTGGCATGTTTTCTGCAGTATTCTTCTTTTATCAAAAAAACCGAAGCAACAATATAATCTGAAATTCGCAGAATCGTATCTTTATAAGATGTAATACTACTGCACATGCACTTCAGCTCATGAAGTGGTTCTGAAATCTTCTGCGCATACAGAATATATATTCCTTAAAATGCATCCTACATTTTGTCATGCTTGTTTGGCGGCGGATCTCCCTCGATCAAAGAGCTAAACGCGTAAAATATTCCATTGTGATATCAATGCACGCGACTGCTGTAGGAATGAATTACACTTCGTGCTGACTCCATTCCTTACACCTCTCTGGTTCTAGCATGTGGACTTTTAACCCATTCAGGACCAAGTAACACAAATATGCGGTTTGGGGCTGTAACTATTCATATCAACTGTTACAAACAATAAAAGATGCATCACGTGAAAACGCATACATTTCTGCACAAGATGTATAAATTTGGGGCATTTAGTTAAATTACCTTTGTAATGATTTTTTAGCGCAAAATAAAGGGCAAATGGGCACTAAATCTTCAAATTCACAACTCACTGAAAAGGTTGAAATGCCTCTTTTGCTCTTCGAATTGGCATGATTTTGTGCTCTAACTTGAATGAATGTGACATTTTACTCATTTATAATGGAATTTACATTACGTTTCTTCATGAAAATTTCATTTGAAAAAAAATTTAAAGCTAAATAGTGATCAGTTTTGCTCTAAATGCCTTCGTCCTGTTTCCACTGAGCATATATCGCTGTATACCTGTAATTATGCCAGATACTATCCCAGAGAGTACCAAAGGTGACATCATCAATGAACAAATAGTGCTATAAAATCAGCTGAGTACATAGAACTTGAGTAACTTTATTACATGAACATGAAGAGAGATCATTACCGTTCAAGTGTACAGTGATACAACCGTTATCCAGACTTTATGAGCTAGTGCAAGCACCGGGCATTTAGTGAACATTAGCTTGCAGTCTCAGTTTCAGACTTTTAAAACACATCTCTACTTGCATGTTCTCCTTCATATTTCTGTGAGGCAAATAACATTGAGTAAATTACTTGCAACAAAACTAGCTTTTGTTATTTTCTCTTATACTTTTTTTTTACAAACACAAAAACTCGTCAAGCATCACAATCTGTCTAAGAATTCTTGTCAATAGCTCTTGAATATTTAGCTCAAACAGTCAAAGAATAAGTGGCTTATATCTATACTTAAAAATTATAGAATATGATTTTTCATTTCCACTGCAAACCATGTGTTGCATGTTACATGAATGACTTGAGTCTGATTTAAAGGAAAATATGATTTTTTTACCAAAAAAAAGTATGTTTGAAGTGTAATTCAACCCGAATAATTAGTTGACTGAAATAAAAGAACAAATTGAGAAAAAGATGAGCAAAAATTTTAGAAAAATGAGACACAAAATTATAAGGAAGTTATTTGTGCTTCAAAATCTTAATCACTACCTTGTAAGTTTGTTCTCGAGGGCAAAGCAGGAACGTTGTAGGTATATTTTTGTTTACACAGGGTAAACAAAAACAATGACAAGTCCATACAAGTCATACAGTTCTTAAATTCCTACCAATGGGGTTGCCCATGGAGGTTAGTGATTAGGAATCAATGCTAGTAATCTTGATTTTTTTTCTTCAAAGATTCACATCTTCCTTCATTTCTGATTTTTCTCACATTTTAGCCAATTTTGGATTTTTCTGCTTTTATTCCATGAAATAAATGTTCTGAGTTTCGTTCTCCTATTAACTCATTGTGCGGCACATGTGCTTGTTTTCACAAGTCATTCACATCATCTTTATTGAGCAAGAGTTCATCTCACACACAATGAGTTAAAGTTATGAGGGGAGGAGTCAGAGGATCATTCCATACCTGTAGGGTTGCTTCATTCATCTCAATGAGTCTGGCGCCATCAATGTTCTTTGCCCTGAAGAGCTCACCATAGCGATACATGTTGGTGACAGCCATCCAGTTCAAGACGTCATCGACCTCCCAATAGTCTACAAACTGGAGGAAAAGTTGGGGAGAAAGTGATGAATAAACTGATAAAGTGTTAGAGTTGTACACATACTTGAATGAATGGATGTACAAGGAAGCGAGAGACGGATTGACAAACAGAACCATTACAAACATACAGAGAGATGTAATGACAAGAAGCGGGAGAAAATAAGTTAACAGATAATGATCCTCTTTACCTTGAATGATTTTCTGCACGGAAACATTAAGTATTAAAAGACCACAGATTGGGAGACAAAAGCAGAGGAAAGCACAGACAGATCGAATGAAAAGAGGGAGAGATAATATTGTAGACAGAGTTAAAAATCTGGAGGGAGAGAGAATAACAGAGGGGAGGGAGAAAGATAGGTGAAATAGAGAGGAGTGGGGGGGGGGGGGGAGAGGAGCAGAAGGGGATTAGGGAGTGGTGGATGATGGGAGTGACAGATAGAGAGATGGGCAGATCTAAAGGGGTAGGGGAAAGGAAAGAGATATGTGGTAGTGGAAATTGAAGTGGAAAATGAAATAAAAAGGGACAAACACACACAAAGAAATAGACAGAGAGCAGGTGAAAGAAGTATTAAAAGGCTGGGAGAAACAAAAACATCTGATCATATACAGGACGAAAAGAAGAGAAAAAATACAAGAAATGCATGTACATGTGCTAAATTGTCAAAAAAAGAGAGTACAAAATAGCTTTGTATTACAAGACAAAGATGTGTACATGAGCGATTGATTTTACGTGAAATTCCTCTTGATTTTTTTTTTTGATGCAATGAAATAGCCTGTGGAGGGCTAAATATTTTTAAAAATATATGATAGCGAATGAAACAATGAACATCACTCTCACTTCTTCCCGAAAGGGCTCAGCTCCGGGCGGCAAGGGGCTCTTCTCATACTGCGCGGCAAACGGTGCACACATCCTGTGGAAGAGGTTCCGACATGTTGGGTACCTGACGGCCACCGCTCCGCTACCCCAGATGTAGTCATGACCTAACATTGCACATCAAGAAAGGGGAACATGTCAGTATCACTAAAACTTGTATAGACCACCAAAGTGGTGTCTTCATTGTTATACAGGTTTCTGGTTCTAAGCAGTCATGACCTAACTTTGCAGATCAAGATAAGGAATCATCTTAGTATCATTAAAACTTGTATAGAGTATGAAAGTGGTGTCATCATTGTTATGCACATTTCTGGCTCTAAACAGCATCACTCCAGTGAGAGATTTAGTCGTGACCTAACGTTGCAGATCAAGGGAGAGCAAGATGGGGAAACATTTTAGTACCACTCAAACTTGTATGGAGTACATGTACTATACCAAAGTGGTGTCGTCGTATCTATTTTCATGCAGATTTCTGATTCTAAACAACATCACTCAAGTGAGAGTTTCACAGACTGACATTTTCTATAGGGCTAGTGTCAGGCACTCTCATTGAGAGATCCTACTATGATCACCGCTGATTGCTCAACCCACAGAACCAGTCATCATGACAACATGCTCATACAACTTCACACTTCGGTACTCTATTGCACTTGTACATATGTGGATTCACCCATTTTGTTTGTCCAAGGCCAACGATATAACTTTAAAATGATTCCTTTGACTGCATGTATGCTAGAATCAAACAAGAATGGGTTCCGCTTTAAGTGTACTCATGTCATGCACATTTGTAGGTATGCTATGTCATTTTTTCTTGTCAAAATGTCATGTTTGTAATATTGTACCTGAGACTGTAAAAGCAATTGTTTTAACTCTATTATGCTTGACAATACAGAATAATCTATTCTAAAGATCTGTAGATGCATTTCTGCATTTAATGTAGCCTCCAGACAGACTCCGTTTCGACACTGTCTCCAAAACATGTGTCTGCATTAAAGGGGTTCGAGACAACAAGAAGCCAGAGCAGTGGGCCGCTGTTCGCTCTATTGCACCGCACTTTCGCACCTACTCAGGTCCGTTTCACGCTCCAGCGCACACCGCACATTCGGGCTAATACGCTCTATTCTTACTGGCCTGGTCTGGACACTCTCGGGTTATTTCGGATCCCTTTGGATCCCATAAATACTTGGTGCGCTCATTAGTTTCTTCAAGTTATTCTCCGGATGAGACAGAGTGCACTGCCCGAAACATCGAGACTGATACTCTCTGTTTCAGATTTTGAAAGAAATCTATACTTAGTTGCAAAACTTACTGTCATCTCTCCACACTTTGCCTTTTCTCTTTTCATTTTTGTTACTAGTTCACAACTCTCCATCACTACCCACTGTCTTCTTTTACATGTATTTCCATTTCATCTTATTTATTTTCTGTTTAAAACACCGAAAACTAAAAATAGTTTTGTGTAAGTGTTATAAAAATATAAAAATCACCTCTCCTCTTTTCGCTTTCCTTTCCTTTCTTCACCCCATAAGTGGGTCAATTATCCAAACGAATACAACCACATGGTGTTACCAAAAGTTTTACTACTTTCTAAATAGTACTTATTAGTAAGAAGAGAATAATAAAGAGGAAACTTTAAGAGGACTAATTTGAACAGCCTAGAGCAGAATATAATGATTATGCAGCAAAATGTTAAAAACAATGAGGAAGTTCCATTTTTATTCAAAACGCCGTTCATGCTAATATTGAATGTACATGTACAGTGTATGCATTTAAATGATGTAATCTCAACAGTAAATAATACCCCAGTACAAATTGTTTTGGATGAGCATTTTCAATCAGCGCTTCAAAATGCTGATTCTGCCTTCACAAATTGAGCATAAATGCACCCTAATATACACATAGCCCATAGAGCAGCAGTTTATCTGGCACACAACAGGTTAAAGGCTCGTATGCTGTGCATCCAGGAGTGTGATGTCATAGAGTGTATGCTGTGCGTTCTGTGCATAATTCCAATTGGATCTTGTGTAGCTTCTTTTTTTTTAATCCACCTGGTAAAAATGCATGAGCACTGCCCAAAGCCATGACTACGCCAACTATCAGACACACTAAGAGGGAGATTGCTTCACTCTCATGTGCACAGTTTTTTGGAATTATTATTATTTATTATAATATAAAGGGGGTTGTACATCTACACTGCAGCTCAAAGGAATTGGCATAGGGAAAGGGAAGGAGCCGCAGTTTTGAACCACGGTGTATTTTTGTCCAGTTCAGCATGAAACACAATGCTTTAGCCTAAAAAGCATCATGTTTCATGCTGAACTGGACAAAGTATACCGCGGTTTACAACTGCTACTCCTTCCCTTTCTTCCCTTTCCCTTTCCCTATGCCAATTCCTTTGAGCTGTAGTGTACATGTATTCCACATCCCTGATGGAATGTACTTCAGACTTTATATGGACCCAATGAAAATAGATAGGGCTGGTGAGATACTAGTGTGCTGCATTCATTAGTCTAGATCACTTGCCACAGACAAAACACATCTCTCCGCCTGATCTTAATTGGATGCCAAGTCAGGAAAAGAAATCATCACAAAATTCTTAACTTTGAAAAGCCAAGACACACTAGAGGCAGTGTGCCGACATCTGGTCAATTATCACCTTACATACTGTACAATCAATGTATGTGTGCAGTATGGAGGTGTTTCTTCATCAGACCAAACTTTGGAAAGCATCTCGATGTTGGAAATATCCCGATGTACATTCAGGGATATCCCAATAGGATATCCCAATATCCCACATATGTGTTACTTCATCAAAGATGTATCTTGGTCAGCACAAACCTGGGAAATATCCTGATGTTGGAAATATCCTACTGTATGAAAATCATACCTTGTAAATATACAAAAATTTAGGAAAATATCTTGATGTTGGAAAAAAAAATTGAGGTGGGAAAATATCCTGACGCATACTTACAATGCTGGCAGAATTCTGGAGTGACTATTCCCTGATGCACCAGACCCTCGCCAGCCCCAGCCACTGGATGAACAGAAAGAAAAATCAAACATACTGAATGTCAATATAACAAATCAAGAGTTTACTAGATGACATGAAGTAATAGCTGAAAAAAAAATTATTTCAAATGAATAGATACCAAAGAAGATGCACAGGATATCAAGCACTTCATGTGTGTTCCCATTGATGACTAGTATATGTTTCATGCACATTGAATGTTTCCCATAGCAATAGGAAATCATTAACATTTGAAAACATAATAATCAACCCTTATATAGCACTTTTCTAGTACAAAGTACTATCCTAAGTGCTGATTATGAAGGGCTTCCCTATTAGAAAGTATTACCCAAAGTACTTTACTTACTTAGTACATGTGTATAGTACTTTATCTTGTAAGAGGTTTTGAGATAGTATTACTGTATTTACAATACAGCTCAAAGGAATTGGCACAGGAAAAGGGAAAGGGAAGAGAGGGAAGGAGCCGCAGTTTTGAACTGTGGTATATTTTGTCCAGTTCAGCAATGAAACATGATGATTTTAAGGCTAAAGCATCATGTTTCATGATGAACTGGACAAAACATATTGTGGTTTAAAACTGCGGCTCCTTCCCTTTCTTCCCTTTTCCTTTACCCATGCCAATTCCTTTGAGCTGCAGTGTAAGTACATTTTATGTGTACATGTACGTGTACAGCATGTGTAGTGATACAGCAATGAATCACTATAGCAACAGCATCCATGTATGGATTTGTATCTGTACAATAACAAGTTGTTTGCTCAGTGAATAATGACTAATTAGTTTTACTACATGATCCATTACTTGTGGCAATTACTTCCTGGTTCCTTGTTCACAAATGACCACAGAAACTTACAGTACATGCATAACATCATGTACAACGTACAGACCTTGTTCCTCATTCACAAATGACCAGAGACTTACAGGCACAATGTTCAATGTAATAAAGACCTTCAGACTGGTAAATATTCAACAGTTACCCTGATTTTCTAGTTCCTGTTTGTAAGAATGTTTTCATTCTACACTGATTGTAGAATGTACATTCTGGAGTAATTAAAAGGGTTGCCTTAGAACAAAAGTTGAATGATTAGAAAAATGAAAGCAGATTGTATCTTGTAAAGTTCTACATTTTAAGCACACAGTTACTATACATTTACATACAGTATACGCACTTGCAGATTTCTAAAATGTCAGCATCACTTTGAGGCAAAGCACAAAAATTAAGATGGAGGTGTACATGTACAGGTGTACGTATCCTGTATGGTCTATATAAACAATAAAAAACATTGGTACCACTCCATTTATACCACATACATGTACATGATACTGTACGTGTGCAATATCCAGGGGCCAGTCATTAAACATTGCTAAGCCTGCATGTGGTTAATCATAATAGTGCATACAGCTATGTACATGTTCACTATGTACATCGTACTCTATGTGCACTGTGTGCATTTTTAGTTTTATGATGCTTCTAAAGGGTAAACCTTAGGGAAATTTCTTGGGGTAAATGTATTACACAACGTTTGTCAGTATTCAAAATATATCCTTATTGATAACCACGCTCTATCATTGTATGTACATGTACATGCACAATGTACTGAACACCCAAACATTTACACACATGAGAATAGACTATTGTTTACATTTTGACATCAAGGTAAGGTAATATTGATATAATACATGGTTTATTTACACAACCTTGCTTCCTCATCAATTCCTGATTGCTTGAATACATTAACATTTCTTTCAGGAACTTTTGTGACTTTCAGGGGGAAAAAAAATCAGGAATGTTTGAGGTTATATTTTTCCCAGACTTCCTTCATGCACATGGAGTATGAAAAGTTGATAGTCTACTATTTTGTATAAAAATGAGGAACCCCCACTTCAACAAACTGTAAAATGTACATATCTTGAGAACTAGAGCAATTTGACTGCCATGCAGCTGATACCCTGGACTATGAACGTATGCCTCCACCTTTTGCTCTTAATCTGGCTGGAATTGATCAATTTCTATGCTCAGAATTCTTACATATATTTTGATTTTGAATGTTATCATTGGCAAAGTTCATTGACCTTTGTCCCCTGAGGAATTTGGTATCTTTTCTCATCTGTTTATATCTTCATATTGGATTGAATTTCTAAATTCTTGGAGAAAGATGACACTTTGGTCAATTTTGTGGTTGCTTTTTGACACATTGAAATGACCTTTGACCATTTGTTTACCTCCATGTCATATCCGGCCTATGTAGATCATTGGAATTGTGAAAAATATAATTTTGACCATTTCTTTGACCTTTGAGCTTGGTTCAACCTGACCCCAATCTTACTATAGTTCATTTGTTTTGTATAGATGCAGATACCAAGTTTGAAGCAAGTTCATTACAGGATGTTCAAGATACAGTACACATAAGTACATGTACAGTACATTGCATTAACAGCTTCCGAACTTACATTTTTGGCAATATTTTGCAAAGTTCTTTGACCTATACATGACCTCAAATCTGATTTGACCCAAATTTTAAACACCTCATTGATTTCAAAAATAACAAGCGAACAAGAAGAAGAAGAAGAAGATGAAAAGGGGTACTTAAAATATTGCATATGTGTACATGTACATGTACACTCTGTATGGATTCAGGCCAGATGGACAGACAACCTAAACACGTAACGAGGCATAAAATTTATCTGTACTGCCTGGCCTTGATTAGTCTCTCATTTTGAAAGGACAAAGGTTATTAAACTGCACTGGCACTGAGTAGAGCCATATCTCATTAGCAAAGTTCACATAAACAAATAGTATTAATGAACACCTGGGACTGAAGGATACATTCAGCCAGTCCACAGGCAGCAGAAAACACGCATATTTTATTTTCAGCTCGGTAGCCATGACTTCACTTGACCTCTCGAACCACGCGGAAAAGGTCTCCTTTTCAAACTGCCATATCTCCATAAATAAACCATATTTTTGTATGCTTTCTTTTGCAACTGTATGTCCGAGGTCGAAATTTACAAAGTGTGAAAAAATTTAACTAAAACATGCTGAAAAATATTGCAAACTCAAGATATACTGTATGTGGTTCTAATAATTTTTTTTAAAAATAAAACGTTCACGTTTTGTACAGCACGAGCGAGCACTGCCGATAGACTGCATTCCGTTCACACTGGACAGTGGACTACTGTACATCATAATTCTTTGATCATTCTTTGTTCAGCTACATGACACATAGTGTACTTATGTACATGTGTACATTGAATGTACTCAGTACTTGTGCAATGAACATAAAACATGAACACTGAACTGTTTTTCATCCTGCACATTAATCTTCAGGCTTACTACATGTACACGCAAACATGGTGGTCAAAAGAAAATCTTTTACGCACAGGTCAAAAGGACAAAACGTCACTTTTTGTCAAATATTACTGTATGCGGGCTAGATGCGCAGAGCACAACTATGGACCGCATTCAATGAAAGCAAAAACAAATAATAAGACTGTTTCAACGGGTGGTGCAGTAACTCAATACTTAGCTCAAAATCCTTTTCTGGACTAGACCATGCGTTTTCTACACTGGGGAGCACCCTGTGCTTCATGAACACATTTGGTAATCAAAGCTAATCATATCACAGTGACACTGCTTCATATGAAAATCTACTTTGGATAATAATTTTAAATAACTTCCATTTTTTAATGGGAAGTCACAGAAAGTGGAAGGCCAGCCTGGAAAATCATAATTTCCCCTTTTAAACGATTGCCAAAGACTGACAAACAAAGTCACTTCATAAAGAGATGTATACTGGTACCTCAAGCCAACAGTGTACATTGTGGGAAAATCACTTGTGCGTTGTCTACTTGTTGTCTCCTGGCTTTGAGGCGGTTGCATATTGCAAATCTAAACTATCACCAGAAGAACTTGTGTTTGCTTTTCCCCTTCTCCTACCGTAGTCTTAGTTAGCCTGGCTTCCAGGCTCTACGACATTTTAATCCAAACTGAGAAATAGAGTTTAGTACTCACAAGGCTTGTCAATCTTTTGCTCTTCACTTTTGAGCCACAGAATAAATCAAAGGATAAAACTGTGGTTCTGCTGCAGCCAGAGTCGTTTATTTTAAAGCATGGATTAGAATTACCCAACAGCCTGCAATCAATACTTACACTTACAGCTGAAAGGACTTGGCATAGGGAAAGGGAAAGGGAAGAAAAGGAAGGACCCACAGTTTTAAACCGTTATATATTTTGTCCAATTTAGCATGAAACATGATGCTTTTTGGGCTAAAGCATTGTGTTTCATGCTGAACTAGACAAAATACATACCGCGGTATAAAACTGCAGCTCCTTCCCTTTCTTCCCTTTTCCTTTCCCTATGCCAATTCCTTTGAGCTGTAGTGTAAATGTAGGTTGTTGACTAGTGTACACACGTATGTTGGTGATAAAGGGTTTTCATATCCGATGATTTAAGATGTGTCTTTCACACTCACGAGAGAGTCAGAAACTGACAAAAGGGCACACTACATGCAAGTGGAGAAGGAGGTGTTTTTTTTTGCAGCAATGCACGCAAATAGTTGGCACAGCGTACTACCCACGAACAAACACACCAACACATCTGTAAGGATCTTGAAGGACGTAGATCACCAAATAAAAAGAAGAAAAGATACGAGAAGAAGAAAAAGAAGGAGGAGGAAAAGGAGGAGAAGGAGAAATAGGAGGAGGAGAAAAAGGACAAGGATAAGGAGAATGCAGAGGAGAAGAAGGCAGAGAAGGAGTACGATAAGAAGGAGATGGAAGAGAAGGAAGAGAAGGAAAAGATGAAGAAAGAGAAGACTCTTCTTACCCGCTGCCTCCTGCTCCTGGGACGGGGGCTTTCCGAGCAGCGGAACGACCTCATAATTGGTCCTATTGACGGGGACGGGTTTGGCCGGAATGGGTTTCCTCTCCACTAGGCGTACATAAGTCCCGGGGAAACTACCCCTCTCCTGTGTCCTCTCATTCATACCCTCCAGCCAGCTCTCAGGCTTCTCCACCGTCCCCTTAAAGTAGTGCAGGTCCCTGGGGTTCGTGACCACCAGCACGTCCCCATTCTTCAGCAAGATGTCCTGCTCAGACTGGGGTTCGTAGTCGTGCAGTGCCACATACTTCACGACTTCTCCCATTGTGACTATCTTCTTGTTTCTTTGTTTATGCCGAACTGCACCACATCACATGCTATGACAATTTCCTAGTGCGTCCGCCCATACCAGCACGATGATGCGCACACATGAGAATTGAGATTCAAAATCACCCTCAGCAATCTGCCTTTAGTACAGCTAAAATCACACGTGGATAAATTTCTCTGCTTCTGGGTGGGTCAGGATGATATCCCACTTGGACAGTAGTTAACAACTGGTCAGAACTGACATCACCTGCAAGAAAAAGAAAGGGAAAAAAAGTTATAAGCATGAAGAAAATTTGGCAAAGCAATTAACATATTCATTGATTATCTTGCAAAACACTTTTTTGACAGCTTTGACAAAATACTTTGCATAAGCGTTTGTACATCTAAGTACGTTAAACTGGAACACCTACCCATTTCTTTCCACTTCTTGTATTTCAAATTTGTTAGCTGTTGTAAAAAACTCCATGCAGTAACCTTGGAAATTAAAATGTTATGATTCCCAAAACATCATATTCTGTCGCGATTCAATCCACTTTGCCCTCGTTCATTAACACGTACAGCCCAGATTAAATCAGCCCCAAACAGAGGGTTTTTTTGTCATACATGCATGCACGTACAACGTACATGTATACTGCAGCTCAAAGGAATTGGCATATGGAAAGGGAAAGGGAAGAAAGGGAAGGAGCCTTAGTTTTGAATCACGGTATATTTTGTCCAGTTCAGCATGAAATATGATGCTCTTTAGGCTAAAGCATTGTGTTTCATGCTGAACTGGACAAAATCTGTAGTGTGCATGCTGAAACCTGCTGAAAGAGCATACCCAATTGCTGCTATGTCAGGTGCCAGAAGCTATAATAAGAGAGCAATATGAATTCCCGTTTTGACCAAATCATTGACAGCAGTGTTTGCCATGGACCCAGTAAACAAAAAATCTGCATAATAGCCCTTAAACTTGGAACAAATCTATCATTTTGGTAAATTTTGACTCATTTTGAATCCTGCCGATGTAATTTTAATACATTTGTGTACTGTCCAGTTTGTTTTTTGAATGATTTTTGTGTGATGGTGGTGTATACAGTATATGACTGTGCTTTCCACTGTACTGTGTTAAGTATGTTCTTCCAATTTCCATGATACGATGCAAAGTACAATGTCAATGTGATGGAATCATGGACCCAGCCAAACCATGCCAATTGGCAGATAGGTAACTTACAGTTACAAAGCAATGCTACAGTATGCTGTGTTATGTTGTACCACACAACAAAATGTTATTATAAGTTAAGTTCCAATGCTGAACACAACTGCACAATGACACAGATTCCCAATATTTAAGCTGTACTTCCAGACTCAAGTCTGCAAGACAAGATGGCAAGCCAGGCCCTGGCCTAGGCTAGGTCTAGGGCTAGGGCTCGGGCCTAGGCCTCGAGCAACGACTGCACTGCTGCTGCCTGGGCCTGGCCCTGGGAAAACAGTTAACAAATAATAACAGCATTCTTCCACCAACTTCCAGTTTCAGTCCTGCAGTTTGGACATCTGGATTCTGGTTAAGTTAAGGTTGTACTTGAGAACACATTACCATGATTACTACATGATGAAGCTTCACTTGCACTGTGCTGAAAGTGAAATACAGCTGGTCGATTCGTCCGAAGGCATGGTCATACATCGTGCACTTACCGACGGTGACGGCGACGAGTCGAGACGTTTCTTCGCTGATGATAACTTTTTTTTTAGACCAGACAATTCACGAAATTACAACCCCTGGACTGTTCCGGCATTTTGTCTGGACGAAAGAGCGGCCACGCTGGTGAAGTACGGGATTGTCTCTCCCTGGCTTGCCCTATGAAACCCTTTGAGCAGGAAATACGAGCCGTTCAACATGTCCAGGAAGCAAATGAGGTAAAGCGTTCAACTAACTACGTAGGCTAACCAGGAAGCTAGTGCGCGGTACGTGTGTACACAATTGGGCCTAGCCTATCGCATTCATTTTACGTGCAAACATCGCATGCGAGCGAATGTTCACAGAGCCGAGCGCAAGTGTGAAAGGTCAATTTCTAGATGAGCGCCACCTGTTGCTAGCTAGCAGTATAGGCAAAATGATTCTCCCCCCCCCCCTCCCACCCCCCCACCCCTATCATTTATTATCTCTCTCCCTCAGTTGGCTTACTGTAAATTATTCACCCCCCCCCCCCTCTAAATATTAAAAGTCCCCTGTCATCATGTATGTCGACTTATGTTGATGCAACATAATATGTACATAGCAAAATCACAGGGAGTCCATATACATTTAAAGTTGAATTAAGAAGGGCGCGAATTCCCGTAAATTTTGGTTATACACACTTTATATAGTTCATATAGGCTGTTCAAACAGAGAGCATAATCAGAAAACTCATTTGAACGCTCAATATTCTGGTTTGAAAGTCGATATAAATTAGCCTGTTTAGAGTCCCCGATAAGCCTTGGACGCATAGGTACACGCTGAGCGTGACGTCACGGACGGGATTTGGGTAATATCCAGTGTCTGGTATCAATACAAAAATCAGTGCAGAAAGAGAGAGAAGATTTTACCAATGTTTTTCAAAGGAAGCCATATCAAACAATTACAAATCATATATACAAATCTTTACTCTCCCTATGTAGAAAAAAGTATAAATAACGGTTTTCAAGTCTTAAATTGTGAAGTAAGATTGCAAACGATGAGTTATTAGTCAATATTTTCACTTGATTTTCTTATTTTCTACAACTTGAGAATACTAGCGTAAAGTAGATCCGGCCATCGCCACCCAGCTCATACACACTCGAGCGCGCTGCTTGCTTGAACTTGTCCAGTATACTGCATGCTATGCGTATGGGCGCTCGTGTGTGTGTGTGTGTGCATGCTTGCAGCCAGCGCACGTGTACAATAGCGTCCGCTAACGTGATCGACCGGTGAGAATATCTCGCTCAAATTTTATATTTATCTTGAAATTAATCTTTAGGTATATTGCATCATTTTGAGGGTGTTTACATACGTTGGAGAATAAATACGACCACATATCTGCGTGGAGCATTTTCTATTTCACAAGTTCTCGCACACATATAATCACCAACTGATTGCCAGATGCACTGATTATTACATTGAATTTACAATTTTGTCTCTCATCCGCGGTGTTGAAGTCGAAAGACAAGGCAGTAAAATCGCTTCAAATGAGAAATATTGGAACACTAGAGACACATCATTGACTATATGACATTGCTTAATTCTCATTTATTTTCAAAAATCATTCACATAAAACCATAACAATAGAAGAAAAGTTCTGACGTGAAAGTAAATTCATTCATAATTGTACTAGCGTGTATGTCTATGCACACAATATACTGCACTGCTCGCTTTGTTTACTTTCTCACTGTGACCCAAATCCCGTCCGTGACGTCACAGTGCTCGAACAATAGTCTCGAGTACTCATCGCCGGAGCGATCAGAGAAAATATGGTGAGGGATAAATCGTCTAAATTTAATATTCTAAGCTTATTTTAGGGGGTTAAAAGGTCTCTCATAGGTAAGCTAGTGTCATAAGGATGATATTAATGCAAATATCTCATTATTTGGGATCGTCTTCTTAATTCAACTTTAAATATTGAGAGACAGCCAGAAAGAGTGGAGTCTAGAACGGCATATTATCAAGACAACATAGTTAAAGGGTCCCTGTCATCAAAATATACGTTGACTTCTGTTGATGCAACTTAATATGTATATAACAAAATCACTAACTGTTCAATGGAAATATGTGTCCTATATTTTAAAATAATTTTCTTTAATTTTTCTCAGCACTGATAAGTCCCGCCTCCAAAATATCCTCCAACTCAAGATTCCCCCTGTGACATCATCAAAGGTAGAAATTAGCAGGATAATGTGCGGAATTTATTCACAAACTGAACATTGCAATAACTGCCTCCACCTGCCCACAAGATCATCACATGTCTTCACACAATGCCATCTAACAACCTTTCATGTGGGAATAATCGTTGCTTTATGTGCTAGCTATGAGATGCTATTATAAGCACTTCTAGGTAGTCATTGCAAAGTTTAGTTTGTGCATAAATTATGTCTATTATCCTGCTAATTTCTACCTTTGATGATGTCACAGGGGGAATCTTGAGTTGGAGGATATTTTGGAGGTGGGGCTTATCAGTGCTGAGAAAAAATATAGAAAAAATATTTTAAGATATAGGACACATATTTCTATTGAACAGTTAGTGATTTTGTTATATACATATTAAGTTGCATCAACAGAAGTCAACATATATTTTGATGACAGGGACCCTTTAACTATGTTGTCTTGATAATATGCCGTTCTAGACTCCACTCTTTCTGGCTGTCTCTCAATATTTAAATGTATTTGGACTCCCTTGTCCTTTCTGTCTGTTACCTCTCCGTCTCTTATTACCTCCCTCTCTCTCTTCTTATTTCCTCCTCTCTCTCTCTCTCTCTCATGCTCTGTCTCTTTCTCCTCCATTGCGTTTATCTCTTCCTTTCCTATTCTCTGCAATTATGTTTTCACTTGATGGCACCAATTCTGACCGCGTGTCCGTCAACCTGCCTGCTTTTCATCCTCCCCAATCTCTCCCTGAAGTTCTTTGATTCATTTGGGCACAAACTTCAAATTGACATGACCGTTCTTTGTGGCATAGGCCTAGTATTTATAATGTAAAAGACAAATCAGTGCACAACATCGATGTACAGACCACTCCAAGGCCAAAAGACAAAACAAACTTTACAGACAGAGGCTATTAAACACAACTGTCCATGATATGAAATGAGTGGTATTTTCAGATAGTCGGGTTTCTTAAGCATATTTGACTGTATAAGATTAGGCATATCCGATATAAACATAACTCTCGACAATTTGATATCGACAAAGAGAGAGAAGAAAGAGAAGGGAAGAGATTGTTAAGCAAGAGAGGAACAGGAACAAGAAGTGGAAGAAGAAGACAATGAAGGAAGAAGAGCTAAAAGGAAATAGAGGAGATAGCATAATGACAAAGGAGAAAAGTTATTTTAGAGAGGAAGGAATATAAGACATGCAAGAAGAGGAGGAGGAAGAAGAAGACAATGAAGAAAAAGAAAAAGAAGAAAAAGAAAAAAAAAGATTAAGAAGAAAAGAAGAGAAAAAGGAGGAGGAGAAGAAGAGGAGAAGGACGAAGAAGAAGAAGAAGAAGAAGAAGAAGAAGAAGAAGAAGATAAAGAAGAAGAAGAAGAAGAAGAAGAAGAAGAAGAAGAAGAAGAAGAAGAAGAAGAAGAAGAAGAAGAAGAAGAAGACAAAGAAGAAAAAAAAGACCATGATGAACTTGCTGTGGAATGAACATAATATGTAATTTATCATTATTATTGCTGGAGAAGTTACATTCTGGTGGTGAATACAAAAACTCTACTATAAACATTCATAATCCAAAATACTCCTACAATGCACACAACAAAACAATTCCAATTGATAACTCCAACAAAAAGGAAATAGACTACAAAATAAAGAAAGAATTACTGATCATTTTATGAAACCTCAATCATAAATGCATGATAAAGAAATGTGCTACATGTAAAGACATGTATTTATGATGACATCATTATTACAAGTGATGGTGCAATTATTTGTCTGTTTTATTTGTATTGCTAGATGAAAAAGAAATCATTTTGTCATTGATAAATTCACAATCGTTAGTATCAACAAACTTAAATAGAGGGCTGCGATTTCACTTCCGGTATACAAAATCAAGCAAGAATATTGATATTCAAGATTTTTTCGAGAGAAACAGAATTAGGAGAACAAGAAGAATTGCATATTTACACAAATATTTTTGCAATTATCAGGCCAGGGGGACGAAGGGGGGATCTTGTAGTCTTGCACAACTTTTGAGACCAAAATCATGGGTACAGTAATACCATTGATACTTTGCATCTTTTTCACCAGACGATGTCATCCCAAAATCGGCTCATTTTTGTGATTTTGTGTACAAACCTAATGGAGAGTGTCTTCTTTCATATAATTGACAAAACCCTGATTATTTTTCATTCTTATAATTTCAACTGATTGATTTTGGTCTTTTCATAGCTTAATAATCATGTGTTATGAGTTCAAATTAAAAACAAGGCATTAGCAATATTGTGTCTCGCCCACTTGCGAAAATAAACAGAAATATCGCGATCTCCGTTGCTACGCAAAAGAATTGTGATAAGAGAGTCTTGCAAGTAAACTTTAACGTATGACCTCAAATGACCTTTGACCTTATCCTGTGACCTCCAAAGGTACCATAACATGAAGGTACCCCCAGTGCATCTATGACCCAAGTTAGGTTGTAATCCAAGCAGCCTATGTGAAGTTATTTGTCAAAAGAGAGTCTTGCAGGTAAACTTTAACGTATGACCTCAAATGACCTTTGACCTTATCCTGTGACCTTCAACGGCACCATAACATGAAGGTACCCCCAGTGCATCTATGACCCAAGTTAGGTTGTAATCCAAGCAACCCATGTGAAGTTATTTGTCAAAAGAGAGTCTTGCAGGTAAACTTTAACGTATGACCTCAAATGACCTTTGACCTTATCCTGTGACCTCCAACGGTACCATAACATGAAGGTACCCCCAGTGCATCTATGACCCAAGTTAGGGTGTAATCCAAGCAACCAATGTGAAGTTATTTGTCAAAAGAGAGTCTTGCAGGTAAACTTTAACGTATGACCTCAAATGACCTTTGACCTTATCCTGTGACCTCCAACGGTACCATAAGATGAAGGTACCCCCAGTGCATCTATGACCCAAGTTAGGTTGTAATCCAAGCAACCCATGTGAAGTTATTTGTCAAAAGAGAGTCTTGCAGGTAAACTTTAACGTATGACCTCAAATGACCTTTGACCTTATCCTGTGACCTCCAACGGTACCATAAGATGAAGGTACCCCTAGTGCATCTATGACCCAAGTTAGGTTGTAATCCAAGCAACCTATGTGAAGTTATTTGTCAAAAGAGAGTCTTGCAGGTAAACTTTAACATTTGTGACGGACGACGGACGACGGACGACGGACGACGGACGGACGACGGACGGACGACGGACGGACGACGGACGGACGCCATTTGGATCCCTTAGTCTCGCCTTCACCTCCGGTGGGCGAGACAAAAAGTACTCAAAAACAAAGAAATACATAATTATGTAATTCACGAAATGAAGGAGAAAACATGGCGATTGCAATTTTCTTACACAACAAACTTATCAATAAAATCATTGGGAAGCTGCAAGCCTGAAATGATAACTTTTTATCCATCACATCAGTGAATCATAGAGGGAAACAAGAAATATGTGCATAAATGTGCATGATCAATAGATTTTAATCAAATCGAAAAATATGCTGATGCAAACTTCGAGATTATGTGTGTCATAGGCAGACTCCAAATACCCCGGCCTGATTAGGGTTAAATCCATACAATTGTATTTACGCCATTAAAGTATCTGATAAAGATACAAACAAAGAAAAAGTAATTCAGTACAGAATATACAAATTTACAACTTCATATACGTACATTGACACAAACCTCACTATTTTACTAAAAGCATATGAAGAAACTGCACAAAATACTCTGTTATTCTGCAAATTTGTTTCTTCAGACTGTTTTGAGTTTATATCATTTCTTTGTGTTATAAAATTAAAAATCATGTTTTTAGGTATGGTTCACTATATGTGTCTCCTGTGTAGAATATGAAGGGTAACACAGTATTCAATATTAAATCTAAAACACATTTTGAGTTTACATTCACAATCAAATTATTTACAAGAGTGCAAGACAGGAGGAATATTTTTTTTTAAATAGGTTTCACATCTCTGTTCGATATCCATGCATATAATATTGTTTGAACTCATCTTATTCTTACTTGATTTGACATGATTGTCATTATATGTCAATTAATTGAACAAACCTTTTAGACATGTCATATCATCACAATTTACAATGACCTACAAGTATTTATCAAGTAAGCCCTACCAGTATTCAGATCACCATGAACCCTATTCCAATTAGAAATTGATTGATTTTTTTTACTTCGGTATCGTTGGAAAGGTTATTTGCAATGATTTGATTTTCACTCTTTCCATTCCTTGTTTCACATCATAAGTGGGCCAAATATGTTGGAAGAATAAAACAACTTTCTAAGTAATATTCATTCGTGCACTGTCACCATAGAAACATTCACAGATCATTTAATGTGAATTGTTACAAAGCATGGAATACCCTTTGGGAATCAAATACAGACTTGCATTGGCAACACATTTGTTGTTCTTTCTCTATTTTAAAAAAATAAATTCCTTATAGAATCCTGAATTCTATCTCAAATATTTCTGATGAGAAAGGCTAGAATTTAGTATGACATACATTAATATATTTTACATTTCGGACATAGACATTTTGATATCATAAATACATTAATACACATATGTTTAGTAAACATACATGAAATAAACAAGATGGAAGACTTTTATGAAAACCTGATCTACATAAATTATTCCTTGGGATAAAGAGAGAAAGAAAGGAGGTACTCAATCAAAACTTGGTCACTACTTTGCATGTTATTGCATATTACTGTACTATCAACTGTTTGATATTCTACATACATGTGTAGTCATTCTTCATTGACTTGCCATTGTCATAACTAATGACATTGAGTCACCTATTTACCACCCAGCCTATGTACAAATTGTCTTTGTTTTCACACAAAAAAGGCCCTCAGTCGTGCTGTACAAAGTATGTACATATAGCTTTACAATAAATGTCACATGAGAGAAATTGCAACATCCTTGCTGACAACCCATGGGTTTTCAACACTTAGCTGTTGCCATGGGATTCATTATATAAAAAGAAAAGTATAATAACTTTAAAGCTTTATGCTACATGAGTCAGGCAGTAGAAAAATTTACATATATATAAACATATTACCATGCACACATCATGGTTTCCAGAATACATTTGAAGTGATGTTTTATACAATGTGATGTCAAGAATAATGATGTATATCACAAGAGCTGATAATGTACTATGAGTGATTATTTACAACTGTCCGCACCTCGCAATTACAAATGTATCATATAGTCTATTCAAGTCTGGAGGTTTCTTCTCTTTCTAAGGACTAACATTTTGCCTACGGTAATGTGATTTTGAGAAACTAGCAAGGAAAATTAGACACCAAGACAAAAAGTAAAGCAAGTTTTCTTTTGGGCAAAATCTTGATCAGTAGCAGTGATGTCGTGAATTTTGTCCTCCATCTATTACCACTTTTATAATGGGAGGTAGGACATGAACATCACTGAGAAAGAATATGTCAACATAAAACAGTGCTATTTGCAATTTGTACATGATACAATGGGCTATTCCATTGTTAAATGAGTGTTATACCAATCCTACATGATATCAAATATTTCAGAAAATTTCCTTACCACACTCATGGACTAAATTCCTTCAAGGAAATATAATCATATCATTATTTTCCATCACAAACACACAAAAAAGATTTTGAGGCCAAAATGTTCAATATTTCTTTTGGAGGCTGATGCAATGTGCAGTCTACATACATGGACACTGTCAGAGTATGAATCTCATGGAAAATGTTTTTCCCCCTATTATTGCTCATAACCAACTTACCCTTTACCCCCCCCCCCCCCCCCCCTCGTTGCACCATTACACCAACATTGCCTTCACCAAGTATTAGCATAAAACAAAACAACACTATTTGACATGTAATGGACAATTGGATGACAAAAATAGTTTTGTTAGTCCCCAAAGGAATGTAATTGTACTCCAGTGATATTGATATCAATATAGTCCAGACATTTTGTCCAACTTTCTTACCTTTTCATTTTTATGCATAATGCTGACATGGTGTATGGAATCAATGCATGACATTAACTCAAATTCATATAAAGAACTATAATGTACACATATATACAGATCATTTTCCCAGTTTTCATAGCTAATCGATAGCCGCATGCTCACATCATTTGTTGGAACTCTTCCATTGCACTTTGATCTGATGCTGCTTCACCGTTGCGTATAAGTCTGCGAACGTGGAGAGAGAAAAGGGAGAAGAAAATCTAGTTCATACATCATTTGTTTACAATACAAGTAATACAAGTTATTACAGTTACAGTGGCCATATGGGTCAATTGTCATTTTCTTAAGTTCAATACATTATTTTTGGTATGTACGCACATTTTATGCACAACAACAACACATTTCTGCTGGTAACCCAAACGCTTATCTGAGGTTTGTATGACTAACAATAACTTACAGATTCATGACAAAAATCATGAAACTCGGCATGTGTCAGCAGTATACCCCTAAGGATAACAAGTTTGAAATCTCACCATCACAACTTTCAAAACCTTCTCAGAGTTTCAGGAGAAGTGAAAAACATTTGAAACGCCCATTTTGGAGTGAAACCTACGCATATCACTGCGGTACAGAAAACCATGATGTGCATTATTCCTAATGTGTTCTGAATAACCAGTCTAAAACTCACTTCAAATATAGCAATCAATGTACTACTGCTGAAAGTCACTGTTCAATTTTACTACTGGGAGGGAAGTTCTTGTACAGTAGGTCCTTCCATATTCCATGGTATCTACACAAACTTTTTGACCTACAAAAGGGCTATCCTACCTTAAAATCCCATAAAAATCAGCTTTATAAAACGTTTCTCTCCTTTTCTTTACTTCAGATTGTGAGGAAATTTTAGAGAGTGGTTTCTTCAATTTTCTCTGGTATTTACACAGTTATTTTTTTTTTTATCTACAAATGGGCTACCCTTCTTTTACATAGCAATAAAATGAGTTCTACGTACCTTTCTCTCCTACGTCGACGCTGCCAGCGGAACCACCTAGCAAATACAATAGTGAGAATGGTGCCACCTATTAGTATGGCAGCACCTAGGGACAGACCCATGGCCATGTTGGTGACCCCCAGCTTCCGATGGGCCGGGGCCCCTTCACTGCTGTCAGTCGGATGGCCGTCAGAGATGTGCGGTGGGGAGGGGGAGGAGGCATCCAGGGAGCACATGCTGGTAGAACCTGCAGGGAGTCAGTATTAAAGAGATCAAGAGGAGGCGACGTTAGCCTGGCTTCCATGTTTTGGACATTTGTAATGCAAACTTTAAAATTAGAGTCTATTGACAAGACTATTTACTTTTTCATTTTCCTCTTTAAAGAGTCTAGTATTGACAAGACTAGTCACTCTTGCTTTCTCCTTTTTTCTCCCCACTTTCCAAAGAAACTCAGAATGATTAGTCTACTGCAGCACACACCTGTATTTTTTAATAAAGTAGTTTGGTTTGAAAATGCCGACAAGCCTGGAAGCGACGCTAGGATGACGTATGGTATCTATGTGACTGTCATTGGAAGTGGTATCCTCCATGTGAGGAGTGAGATATGTCTTCTTCATTTCTCTCACTCATCTTCACAATTGCTCCTCCTTCACTTTCTTCTTTGATTGCTACTCATCATTCTTCTCCACTATCATCTCCTAATTTTTCTTCTCATTCTTCTTCATCTTCTTCTCCTTCTTCACCTTTTCCTCCTCCTCCTCCTCCAATATCCCCAACATCCCGATCATCCCTCTCACCTGCTGAATACTGTGCCTTTCCCGAGCTGAAAGTCACTCCGGTCGATGTGTTGCAGGTAACCCATGCTGACAGACCGTTTCCCTCTAAGAAGAAGTACAGCATGTCGTCAACGGGAAGACCAGATTCACTCTTCACTTGACCATTGACCCCTCGTTGAAGGACACAGATGGACGCTGAGGCATCCACGGCCGACGACGTGGGCTGCCATCTTACCACTGTATAACTCACATTCAACTCAGGCCTCCAGATGCATAGAAACACAGGCGTGTCTGAAAAAGCAGTGTGGAAAAGACAAGATCTCTGAAAGTTAAGGGTAACGGGTAGTAGTAGTCCTGATTACCGGCTGTAATAATGGCATACCTGTTCTGCCACCATAATTGGGTCCAGGTCCTGTTAAATTTCAATGATTGCATCCTTTTCTGATAATTCTTTCCCGCTATCCTGAAATCAAACAAGAATGTGACCTATGGTCATGGCAGAATGACCCTTGATTGATTACGGGTCCTGAAGTCCTTAAAGGGAATATTCTGTACTGGGATGACAAAAAGCCTTCAAAAAGGTGATCGTGAGCAATCTTATTGCAAGTGGTGTTAACCCCCCCAGTCAGAATAGGGTTAAAGGGAGTTGTATCCTTTGGGGGACCAGGAAAATACGGTTCTCATAGTAAATGTGTCAATTACCTGTGCCACTCGGGACTAAACTCTGCAAGCCACTGTCTGAGCACTGATGAGAGGAGCTGCTCAAACCTGTAAGGAATTACAATATTTAAAGAATGAAGAGTAATAAGTTCCTTGGAGGAAGATTCTTACAGGTTAAGAAATATACTTCACGGTTACACCTTGTGGTGGGCCTTGAGAGAACTATTGGGTTATTCTTTCGAGCTGCTCAGAGCGTGGGGGAAAAAAGAAAAAAAACAGATCCAGTACAGATGGTGAGAGTAGTGTATTCTATCAGAGAGTACTTCAAAGCCTTCAGTGTGCCAGATGAAATGCTGATCTATGGGATGTGTATTACGTGTGCAAAAATCACTTAATCTCTAATCCTTTAACGGAAGTTCATCAAACCTTAACCAATATTTTCCTCTAATTTTTCTACTATACTCAGCCACTTTGTAATTGCAATTTGCGCATGAACAGATTATTGCTGGTAAAAAATGACCTCAGGTCAATTTCACTATTCACAGAGTAAAATGGGCATTCATTAGACAGTTGACCACATTTCAATCTATTATCATGCAAATATGGCAACAGCTATTCAGCTCTGAGAAAGTACTGAAAGAACACTCCACCATCTGCTGCTATTGTTGTTGCGGGCACACTGTAAAATGTCTTTACATCCATCATCCAACACAGCTTCAAGAAAAAAATCCCAGTCAGTAGTCTAGTAGTATTTATTCAGGGGATTGTCCGACCATGGTGTAATTATGAACTGGTCTATTAAAACCAATCTTACATCAGAGTGGACTTTCCCTTTAAGAGCTATTAAAATTGCACTTGAGATTAGTGTCGAAACTTGAAACACGCCCTCAATGTAACACACCAACCACGATCTCACCTGGTATGACTTGAAGGATGGGCGACTGTGGGCTTCGTCCGTCCGTTAAGGTACAGGTTACCAGGATGTCCCAGGTAGAAAACTTCTGCAGGTCTGCGATTGAGCGACTGCCATGTGAGGGTAGTGCATTGAGGACCTGCGTCGTGCCCTGGCCGCCCGCCAGAACCTCGCTGTAACCCAGCTCACATTCCACGATGCTGATTGGCTGGGCGGATGATACGGCCCACTTCACTATCGTCTCATTGGTCCCTGGGTGGTAGTCGACGCAGATGTGTGTGCTGGCAATGTCTGCACGGGACAAGGAGAGGGAGCCATGCAGAGAAAGTGAAACATTTATACCCATACTGTACACACAGCAAAAACAAAGAAAGGCAAAAGTGTAACTTTTACATTTCTCATTCATATGATTATGACACTTTCAATTTTTCATGACTATCATCTTTACTTTTAACAGTTAGTTTCTTCTTCTTCTGTAAGATAGTCCTCAACATTCAATTTGGAACCAAACAAGGTAATTTCACCTAAACAAAATGTCATATAATTTACTTCAGACAATATACAGGCTTCATTGTGATTTACATCCCTAGCTCTGCCGTTTAGTTTGTACAAGTGCATAGGGATAACTGTCCATTCATTTGGGGTTATTGAAACTAAATTAGAGAAATACACTGCATGTGTTTGGGGTTGCTAGCTGAACCAGAATATAGTATGGCAAGATGAGGCATTTAACCAACTCTCACTATTGGGGCGGCTGGGCCCTAGCTTTGGAGTTTTTTTTCAATTCGATTTAATCAAGGCTGGGAACATTAAGAATGAAAAAATAAAAAAAGAACACAGGACAGGGATGTATGTATGTAGGCATGAAGTAAACATCTGTTCAAAATTTAAAAATCTGAAAATCCTTCCTTTTTCCCCATCAACTTATTTTTAATTACTTTATTCTTTTATTTTCTCCTTGTTCAATTTTCAGTTAATAGACAAAGTGAGGGCTGAGGCACCTCGTTTAACAAGTAAAAAAATAACATGGACGAATCCGGACAGGATAACCGTCTCATTTGAGGCATTCTTTAAATCGAAATAACATTTTTTGACATACCCCCAAATCCGAATAGGAGCCAGATGCAATCTCAGCAGATCCAACCTATAAAGACTGAATTCTCGGTGTTCATGGTCATGTGCGGATCTAGACAGGAATAACTTTCTCATTCAATCATTCGGGGCATTCTTTAATCGAAATTACATTTTTGGACATACCCCCAAATAGATAGATAAGGCGTTCAGAGGAATCGGATGCAATCTAAGCGGATGCAACGTCCTAGTACAGAGAATGATTTTTCGGTCTAGCTGATCAGACTTTCAATAATTCAGTTCATTGAAAAAGAATCAGCAAACACTAATGGTTACTTCATTGGAGGCCTTCAGGGGGGCGCTTCCAACCAACATCTAAACCAAGGAATAGCTTTTACTTGCACAAACAGCACAATGTTTTATAAGCACCAACAAGTATGCACTGCAGATGAGCACCCAAGATATTTCCTTAGCACTACATCCTGACTCATGGATCCTGCTGAGTATCGTCGTAGAAGTAGAAGTATTAAACATGTCGTCATCAACAGAATTTGTTTACATATTACAAATAATCCAACTTAATCTTGATACTGATAGAATAATGGATTACTTTTACTTTGTTAGTGTTAGATTAGTTTAATAATATCGAAGTATTCCGCCCCTTTGCCAAAGCCTTTGCCGTTCTGCGGCGCAATGCCAATGAGCGGAGGCAAGTATACACGGCAAATCCACGGCCAACAGCCCATGGCCCACGTACGGTATGGTACCTACCCGTTCCCGACGTTCTGGCAGCGGACAGACTCAGGATTTTCAGTCCAAAGTATAGGAGTACCACGAACAGTAGCATCATAAGTTTGACAATAGCAAACTGAAGTGTGTCATTGCATTACCACGGGGCTTCCATAGGAAAAATTGTGCATTTACGTCGTAAATGGACAGAAGTGAATTGGCAGAACTGTCGATATCTCTGTTGTTTATGTTTCGTCTTCCAATGGTACATATATACTGTATGGTATGTATTGCAAAATCTATACATTGTACACACATAGGCGGCAGTGACGCGCGCGCTAACGAGCACAGCTGATTAGCTGATGAAGAAGTAGCACAATCAGCTGTAAAAAAGCCCAATCGTCCAAATGAAATCATCGTCACAATACTGTACTCAATATATTTTAATTGATATACATTAGATGTTAGATGTTAAATCAAATCAAATAAGTATTAATGTGTAACTGGGTATTCGTTGCGGTTTCCATCGATCACCCTGTACGCAATTAGTTCAATTAGTTCAAATCACATCAAATATTACAGGTATTATCTTTCAATGGACACAGTCCACCCTAAACTTTGGTTGGTTTTGGTAAATGCAAAAAGAAACATATAGTGAAGATTTGATGAAAATCGGTCAAAAGATAAGAAAGTTATGATTGTTTTAAATTCAGATTTTATGAAATTAAAGGAAAAGGAATTAAAGGGGAACGGATATTTTTTTTTGATTAGGTAAGTCCCGTTTAAGTAAAAATTTAGACCGATTAACACTTGTATAGGTTGTTATAATGGTAGGTAATTGCAGAATATTGGTCAAAAATAAAGAATACTCAATTTTGATATACAGGTTTGTGTAAGAGGGGTGTGGACATTACTAAACTTTTATGTATTATTACGTGGATATCAATTGCAAAATACTCTTCAAATGATAAAGGTAATAAAATAGCAATTGAACTTGAAAACACCTATTGTGATGAAATCATAAATATGCAAAAGAAGGAGCACAATGGGATGTATATTGGAAATGGGAAAGGAAATACAGTAATTCGTATAGCATTTTCTCTGGAACACATGGATTCGGGCAATATTACAATGACTTGTGGAACCTCTATTGATTGGCAATACATGTATGCGTGGCATCGGAGTATGATAAACTATCTTTAAAACAGACTTAGGAAGAAATTGTAAGAGAACACCGACATTTTTGGCAATAATATTGCACAGATAAGATATGTGATAGCTCCATGAAAATTTTTCATCGATATCAATGAACAAACTTAACATTTTGAACATGATGAACGGTTTAAATATTCTTATTCGCATACTTGTATTAACGATACGGTGGTATTTCTGCTTACAGAACGAAACAACATGTACAATGTATTGACTTTTATTTACATTAAAAATGACAAAAGTTGAATGAGTTTACTGTTCGATACAACGACGTAATACTTTTACCAGATTAATGTTTGTTACATTTGCAAATGATAAAATGTTAAGGAGAGGGGCGCTCATGGGCTCATTATTTATTTATCATGAGAAAAAGCAGTAGTCATAGTGTAAAGCCTTGGGGCACTCCACATGTAATAAATTTAGGTTCGGAATGGCATTCATTTAAAACTGTGATTTTCTCACCATCATGTGTCAATGATATATATTTGATATATATTTCATGCCAAGGGCAAGCCTCTTACACCAAAGGAACTTAATTTGTAACTAATATTGAGTGACTTACAACATCAAAAGATTTTGTCAAAACAATGAAAACGGCGAGTGTAAGCTTTCTGCAGTCAAAGATTTATGATTTAAGTTCCATAATTGCGTTAGAGCAGGGGCGTAGACAACGGGGGGGGGGGGGGGGGAGGGGGGTGAGGGGAATACATCCCCCACCTCACAAGGTGGGGGGGCCGGGGGATGACATGTACATGTACATGTACACCCGCCGTTTTCATTGTTTTGACAAAATCACTCGATAGGGGGGGGGGGGGGGGGGGGGGTGGCATGTACAATTATCCCCCCCCCCCCCCCCGGTTTTAGGGGAATGATTTTTGCTTACTTAACAAGTTGTAATGATGATAATAATGCAGAAATCGTAAAAAAAATTATGATAAAAATTACATTAATAATAATAATTATGATGATGATGGTTATCCTCATCATTACTGTAATTGTGTTTATTGGTACATGAATTAGCCGCAATTCACATGGTGAAAGCCAATTCAGACGGTAAAAAAGAGAAAAATCTTACAAGTATTTTGTGGTTATCATGTGGTTTCTCCTCACTAAGCAAAATGGCATAACTTTTTATCGAAGAGGTTTTGGGCAAAATAATTTAGCAGGATTGTTTCTCACGTTCTTCTGTGTGAAAATCACATTAATGCAATTAACTCATGCGTGAATGGGCAAATTTAAGAGGCAGAACTTTTCAAAAGTCATAATTCACAGCGTGAATTGATTCTCAGATTCTAGGATGGCTCATGATAAGAAGTTGAAAACATCAAAAATCACTTCTTTTTCAAGCATAATGAGAAAGCCGTCTACGTCAAAATCGGATGATGTCGGAGATAGGACTGTTCTTCCGGAAGTTCAACCTGAAGAAAGTGCCGTTGAGTGTGATGGAGCAATCTGAGCCGAAAGATGATGATGAAACTGATGACGGTTTTGACGACTGGGCTAGCCCCCATCACCCCCAAAAAATTAACTTCTTCCATTCCCGTACTAGAAACTAAACCGCAGAAAATTCTGTTTCAAGCCAAATGGTACCCAAACTACCCCTGGATCCATTACGAACCCTCCCTGCAAAATATGTGTCAGTTCATTCTGTACTCGTATGCCACGGTGTGTAGATCTTTTCGAAACTATGACTGTCCATTAACGTAGTATGTGTGTGTGTATGTGTGTATGTGTGTATGTGTGTGTGCGTGTGTGTGTGTGTGCGTGTGTGTGTGTGTGTGCGTGTGTGTATGCGTGTGGGTTTGTTTGTTTATTTATTTTCACCATGCATAATATACAATCACATTGACAAGAACAGCGTATTACATCAAAATAGAATACATAGTAGGAACAAAGCATTTAAAAAACATAAATGTTTGAAGCGCAGAGTCCCTAGAATAACATAGTAGGTAATAAATTCGTTTCGTAAAACATGGCTTGAAATAAAACATTCATGATTTCGTTTAATCGACAGAAATAAAAACAAATAAAATCAGAAAAAAATGTTAATCGTGCCCTTTTATCGTACTATACCTCCTTACCCTGTCATAAAAGGACATAAACACTTAAGTGTACCTCAAAAGCTATTATGATGAATATTTGGAGAGGAGTAATTCTTTCATATTCCTTTTAAATAATATAATAGTGCTACAATTTCGTATATGAGATGGTAATACATTCCAAATGTTAGGTCCTACATATCCAATTGATTTATGTGCTAAAGCAGTTCTTGGTGTAAACAAATGGAAATCAGAAGAATGTCTAGTTGGATAGTTATGAATGTCTCTATTTAAAGTGAAATCGTCACTAAATGATACAGGCAATTCGTTTTTGTTTAAGCGGTACATGAACACTGCAATTTGCATGAAATGAATATCAGTAATTTTCAATGTTTTTAGTCTAGAAAATAACGGATCAGTATGATCAAAGTATCCAGACCCAGTACAGAGCCGTACGGCTCTCTTTTGTAGTCTTAAAATAGTATCAGTATTTGATTTGCAATTTGCCCACTCTATGTTACAGTTGGAGATGCGAGAATGAATAAAAGAATTGTAAATAATAAGCAAAACACGAAGTGGGAGAAATGACCGCAGCTTGTACATTACACCAATATACCGAGACAAACTTCGGGAAAGGTCACGTACGTGCTCATGCCAGAGAGGCACTCATCGATTAGAATTCCTAAGAATTTGGTGTTTTTCTTTTGTTGGATGGAAATGCTATCTATCTTTAATGAAATACTTATTTCTTCTTTCTGAGCACAACTTTTAAAATATATGAAGTTGGTTTTATCCAAATTTAACGACAGTTTATTACATTTAAACCAATTTGATAATTTGGGCAGTTCAGTATTCAACATATGAACAAGAGTTTGTAAGTTTGGATTGGAACAAAAAATATTGGTATCATCCGCAAATAATATATATTGCAATGAGGTGGAGACATTAGAAATATCATTCACATAAATCAAAAAAAGAAGCGGACCTAAAATGGAGCCCTGCGGCACACCACATGTGATTGATGACAAAAATGATTTTGCATTATTGAAGGTTGTATATTGACTTCTACAAGAGAGATAATTACGGAACCAATCCAATGGTATGTCACATAATGGTAAAGCTTCTTTAAAAGTATACTATGATCAAGGGTATCAAATGCCTTACTTAAATCCATAAAAACTCCATGTTCATGATTGGTTAAGGCAGATGATACCCTATCATATAACTTCACAATAGCATATTCAGTTGAATTAAATTTCCTGAATCCATATTGATCATTATTAAGTAACTTATTGGCAATCAAAAAGATAACCACATAAACGAGTCGTTCTAATATTTTTGAAAAACATGAAAGTATAGAAATGGGCCGATAATTGGTAAATGAGCTAGCATCACCTTTCTTATAGATGGGTATTACTTTTGAAATTTTCATCATTGAGGGATAATGACAAGTTAAAAATATAAACGAGAGGTTTAATTATACTTCCAATTATATTCTTTAACAAATGTGTATTCATCTCGTCATGTCCAGTTGAATGACTGGAATTAAGTGATGCAACAATCCTCGTGACCTCAACTGCATTTGTTGAGTTAAAAAATATACTATTTACGGAGGGATTAAATAGAAAGCCTTGGAAATTTTGACTACATCCCTTAACTTTAAAGGCCTGTTCGGCACCTATGTTTGCAAAGAAATTGTTAAAACCATTTGCAATTTCATGTGGATCACTTACAATTCTATCACCGTGTTTAAACTGAGTTGAATGGGAAACATTACCCCTTTTCAGAATATCGTTTACTATTTTCCACTTTGAAGAAGAGTCATTAGCCTGTACAAACTGTTTAGTGTATACCATTCTTTTGGATGTACGTATAACATGAGTTAGTTTATTTCTGTATTGCCAGGTCGGTAGGATTACGAAGGCTTTTTTTTTATGAAGCCTATTTCTATGTTTAATAGATTTTAAGATTCCTTTAGTAATCCAAAGATGTTTGGGTACATTTTTCCGAGCTTTGTTTTGAACTTTTGGTATATTGACATTCAAATAGTTTGTTAATGTTTCTATTAACGATCCTACCCAGCCAATCATAGTCCACGATAGTAACGAAATACTACCGGCGATTCAAGTGTCGCGGACTATGATTGGCTGATTATGATCGCTCACAACTTCGTCATATCTCGCTCATTTTGGATTTGAACATGGTTGATGTTTTGCTGGATCCTGACCCTTCTATGGGGGGAGGTTGAACAAATAAGGGTATCTTTATAAAGTACAATAAATTCCGCTTCAGATGACATCTAAATATTATGGGCTCAAAAGCGATTGACATTGAAATATAGAGTTTATTTTCATTTTTCTTTATCTAATTAGAGCCACATATTTATCTCGAATTTACAATATTTTCTGCCTATTTTAATGAAATGTTTCTTCATAGTTGGTAAATTTCGACCTCCAACATACAGTTGCAAAAGAAAGCGTACAAAAATATGGTATATTAATGAAGATATCGCAGTTTGAAAAAGAGACGTTTTCCGCGGTTCTAGAGGACAAATGAAGGTCACGACTACCTCGCTGAAAATAAAATCCCGTGTTTTCTGCTGCCTGCGGACGAATGTCGTTTGCGAAGTCCGTATGATTTCTGAAAATTCGCGTCACTTTGAAGACGAATTGCACAAATGTGTTATTTTCGAGCCCAAACAAAACTGGAATCAAATTCTAGAGTACTGGCTTTCCAAAGCTGTAACTGGTGTTGCCGTCCAATTTGTAGAAGGGTCAGGATCCAGCAAAATCTGAGAGCTTACATATATATCGGCCCGGTATATCGGTTGCGAAGTCCGTATACGATTTCTGAAATCTCGCGTCAATTTGAAGACGAATAGCATTAAATTTTTTATTTTTGAGCCCAAACAATATTGGACTCAAAATCTCCGCTGAAGTATTGGCTTTTTAGAGCCGTAACTGTCGTTGCCGTGCAATCCATAGAAGTGTCAGGATCCAGCAAGGTCTGAGAGCTTACATATTTAAAAAAAAAAAAAAAAATTGAGGCCTGTTTTTTAAAGCAAATAACATAAAAACTCCTTTGCAGATTTCGAAAAAAAATGAAAATATTTATTAAGAAACACATAAATCTCAATCCCTGTCTAAAAAATTTCTGATCAGTATGCTTACAGAAGACACCAGCAAAAGATCTCGCGAGCATGTCAAATTCCTTCGTAATCTAGGTGCAACAAATTCTGCGCGTGAGATTTCGCGAGACGAAAAATAAAACGCTCACGATTTCTATAGAACGAGCGAGCGCTGCCGATTGACTGATTACTATGTAACCACGTTTCGCTGACACCTACTACAGAAAATGTGCAATCGAGAGAATCTAACAGCAGTTGTACATTGTCAAAATCCCTAGCGAGACTACGGGCATTCATATGCAAATAAGTTTTGCCGTCGACCTTTTTCTGGAATCTTGTCTTAAACTCAGCAGGTAAATAATATTCACATCTAACATTTGGAGATATGATGGGATCAATGTCATCCATAGTTAAAACCCCACATCTCAGAGTAATACTTGCTGAGGTACAAGTGTTGCTGAATAAATATAGTAATTTGAGGTACATACTCATAGTAGTAGTAAAATACGATGGGGCAACATGAAAAAATAAGAACAGAAATCATTTCTATCAAAATACATGTACGTTTAGCGTATAGTGGCATTTGAACGAAACATGAAGTATCTGCCATATATACCCAAGCTAGAATATTCAATAGAAGGTAAAAACAATATGAGCACAATTAAATAATTTGTATAAAGGAGTAAGGGTATCAGCATTTTCTAACTTTTTACTCCTTATCATCAATACTATGTTTTGTTTTGTTTTTTGTTTTCAGTTTTTTGTTTTTACTTTAACATCGTACTCTTGTATGTGAAAAAAGAGAAAATGAACCCTACTTCAAGACTTTTATCAAGGTTTAAAATAGTTATACAATAAATCAGAGTCTTTATATTCGTTAAATTGGAAAAGGTTGCTTCACCTACATGTATGTTGTTATTACACAACTCAATGAATAACAGTTTCAATATTTTACTGAGAGCACAAAAAGGTTAAGTCATCAAATAACTTGTAGCATAACAAAACAGGCGAAAGAAGATTTCTCAATATTTGAAATCAGAAGTTTCAGGATTCGGATCAGGACTATGTTTTCCCAATAACTGCTGAAAAAGAATAATGTGTGTGTGCGTGCACGCTTGTGTGTGTTATTTTTCCTCAATAAGTATGCATCAAATTGCACGATTTCAAGTTCAAAATTGCAAATTCTCCCTACCGTGGAAGGGAGGGACACCCCCTCCCCCGGCTCGGTCGCTTCGCTCCCTCGCTCGGGCGTTGGCAGCCCAGTCATCGCCCCAGGTGTACGAACCTGTCTACGCCTATACATTGGAGTGTCCTGTATAAAACCACGTTGACTATTAAATAATATATCATACTTGTCTATAAATGACATCATTCTGTTAAATATATATCGCTATAGTATTTGTGACAAACATGTAAGTTCAGAGATCAGCCTTAAATCATTACGATAATTTGTATGACCTTTTTTTTGTGAACAGGGGTTACAAGTGCTCTTTTGAGCTGTTTCGGAATCATCAGTTGACAAACTCCAATTGAATATCTGACATAAAGGCGAACAAATGAATGAAAACACCTTTTCAAACAACAGTAATACTAATTGAGTCAACTCTTGCACTGTTATTTCTTTTCATTGTATAATCATTAAATATTGTTAAGTTTTGAAGAGAGTGAATACAAAGTTTCATCATTAATTTAACGCTTTTAAACGATTTTCTGTTTAGTCTCCGTAAGAGATTAAATAATCGTAAAATAGAAATTAAAAGAAATGCCGGAAACATTGCTGGTAATGATAATGCAGTAATATGATCAGAATAACCAAATAGTTATGATAAATAACGAAATGTATTGTATTGAGTTATATCAATTTAACTATATACTCTATGCCGTACAAAAATATTTCAAACAGCGTAAGAAATTACACTCTCTTCCCACTAGATAAACGATAACACTTGTTTGTTTCAGTATAAAGAAATGTTTTTATCATTATCAGACAATCTAATTGTAATCAAATTGAAAAGAAAAATTAATAGTGAATATGATTTTCCTCAATAAGGCATAATAATGGCAGTTTCAAGTAATATAAATGACACTTAGGCCTATAATGATGTATTGGTCAATATTGCTTATATGTCACTCCATAGTTTGTTTTGTAATGGTCTTAAGATACTATGTAACGCTGGTGGAAGGAAAATTGTCACGTGATTACCGTTGACAATAAACGCATTCATTCATGCGTAATTGTTAACATTTCCCACACAGTTTATGAATCATAATTTTCTTACAATCATTTTGTCAATTTTTCCTCCAAATTACATACGGAAGTTTGCCATTTAGTTTTTTTCTGCTTTCATTCGCATGAACTTGGTATCACGGATGAGAGAATTGGAGAATAAGAATAAGATGAACACAACCCAGTAGTAAATGAATGCTGACACGGTAAGGGCCTCTCATAATGAAAATAATGTTAATAATAATAATGACATAAATAATAGTACTAGGTGTTACAAATATTGTTGACACTTTAAAAAAATGATTTGAAATAAGCTACTTTATTTTATTTATTTATTTATTTATTAAGTCTTTTTTAAACAGGGTAGCCCCATCAGTGAGCTTGGCACTGTTCTCCCTGGGGGCCCTGTGTACAAATAACACAATAATATAGAGTAACATGAATAGATAAACAAATAGACACATAGATTACACAAACAAATGCTGTAAACCAATAAGCAGCGTAGGTCATCTAGTAAGGAACATAACAAAAAGAAGAAGGCGAACCGATGCTTCGACATGTCACAAGCGAAACCTTGTACATTTTCTGACTAAAAATTATGTGATTGATACTAATATTTATGCCTCGCTTAAATGTAGGATGATATACAAAAAGTATAAATACAAATCTTCTTTCGATAGGACTATTAACATCAAGTCTTAATAAAAGTTGATACCATTTCATGTATACCTGCTAAATATAAATAGCAGATGACATATATCTGACACCGAGTTATACTTTAATTAAATGACAGTAAATGTGATCATGAGGAAATATATTTTTGCAAAGTATACCTGTACTTCACCAAAAATAAAGAGAACGGAAACAGGAATTACGATAGAGGGTGTAAACCTACAGCTTGATCATTACAGTTTGATCACTTATGTTAAACATTCTCCCAGTAAAACGTAATCGAGCATCAATAATATGTCTTTTCAAAGTGTAAGTATAAAATGTATTGTACCAAAAATAAAGAGCTCACAGAAGCATAAATCATGTTTGATCAAAACATTCTCCCATCAAAGAGTAATCGAGCATCAATTTCAAGGATTATCCTACAGATATTTTGATTGAATATCATCGAAACTAAAGAGATGGTCATACAAAAAATCAAGTCACACATAAAGTAACATTGAAGGATAATTTGTCTGACATGGAATGTCATTAACATGAATCATTAGAATGGTAGATGTTAAACAATTATTATTCACAAAATTTCAGGTAGTGAGAGCAGAATGTGTTCTTGGATTGGGCATTCTTTACTTGGTTTGGAAGAGCGTTCCAAAGAACTGCACCCTCAAAAGAAAAAGCCTTCCTTCCACTCTCTGTTCTTGTTTTGGGAACTAGTAAGCCTTTGTTTTCAGCGTTTCTTGTCCTATAGCGATGCACTGTAATGGAAGGTGTAAACATGTTTTGTAAATATGAGGGCGCATTGCCATTCAAAATGTCAAACATGAGTTTTCCTTTTTGAAATTGCCAGCGTTTTTCCATATCAATCCACTTTAGGCTTCTAAACATTTCAGAGGTTGGTGTGAGTGTATTGGTCTGTAAAACAATTCTGGCCATCTGTTTGTGTTGTTTGATAAGAATGTCTTTTATCCGATAATTACAGTTTGTCCATGAAATAGAACAGTAATAAAAAAAGGGTAACACCAATGCATTTGCGAGCAACTTTGCACTGTCCACAGTAAGATATTTCCTCACTCTTCGAAGTAGTGCTAATCTTGATGCAATTTTATTAGATGTGTAGTTGACATGTTCCGACCAGTTTAGGTGATGGTCAAGCCAAATACCAAGATACTTCGTGCTTTCCACCTGTCTGATAGGCATATTGTTAACAATAATATCGATGTTTTCCTGCATGTAAGATAACTTTTGTGGGGTTCCTATTAGCATGAACTGGGTTTTATCAGTATTCAGAGTGAGGTGGTTATGTTTTAGCCACAAATTTAGCCTAATTAAATCATTATTCAGGGAACACTCAATTTCTTTGGGATTTGAAGCACTGAACATGATGGCTGTGTCGTCGGCATACATAATCACCTCACTCTGTACAACTGAGGAGGGCAGATCATTCATAAATAATGTAAATAGCAGGGGCCCAAGTATAGAGCCTTGAGGTACCCCTGTTGGAAGTATCTGCACCTCAGACCTTGACCCTTGTATTATTGTACTTTGTGTTCGACCTGTTAAATAAGATGTAAACCACAACAATGCGTTATCACGAACGCCGAACATGCGTAATTTGTGAAGTAATATATTATGGTTTACAGAGTCAAACGCCTTTCTGATATCCAAAAATACTAATCCCGTCAACCTACCGCTATCCATGTTCTTGTATAAATAATCACTTACATATGTCATCACAGTATTAGTGGAATACCCCTTCCTAAAACCTGACTGATGTGGGGTAAATAAATGCATCTCAACTAGGTACTCATGTAACTGACTGTGCACAGCCTTCTCTAATAATTTCACGATTACTGGGATAATTGATATGGGACGGTAATTGTTAACACTATCCCTATCCCCACCTTTGTGAATAGGCGTTACCCTGGCCTGCTTCCATTCTTGAGGGATAACTCCTAGCCTGAGTGAGAGGTTAAATAGCTGAGTGATTTGTTTACAGATTAAGGGGGAAGCAATCTTCAGAAGCCTGGCACTTAAACCATCAATACCTGTTGCCTTTTTGATGTTAACAGATTGTAGTTCTCTAAGCACAAAATCCTCTTCTACATCAACAAAAGCAAAGCACGATTGAGTATTCTCTGGCAGATTATGTAAGGAAAGTGCAGATTCTGTAGCATGAAATGCAGCTGCAAGTTCACTTCCAATAGACACAAAGAACTGATTAAAAGCATTTGCCAATTTAAGAGGGTCAGTCTCACAAGAATCAAGGAGATTTAAGCTAGTGGGTACACTTTGTATAGAAGTAGGAGTGAGACTCTTAAGTATCTTCCACAATTCAGAAGGGTTAGCTTTGTTTGACACAATTTGATGGTGACAAAACTCTTTTCTTAATGTGTTTCCTAGGTTATTGACATAATTTCGACAGGTTCTGAAATGTTTCCACTTCACTTTATCCCGTGAAGCTTCAGCCCTTTCTCGGAGTATATCTCTCTCACGTGATAAATGAACAAATTCTGTAGTAACCCAAGGTGTTTTTACTCCTCTAACTCTCAATGTAACAAAAGGGGCGTGCTTATCACAAATTTGCATGAAAACACTCTTCCACATGTTCCACCCATCTTCTACATTGTCTAGTTTAACAATGTTTTCCATGTCTTGCAAATCTTCAGAAAAAGACTGTAAATTGAGACGTGCAAAGGCCCGTGTACGCACAACACGGGGTTTTGCCTTCGGTCTAAAATGTTTACAAACAACATACACTAGTCTGTGATCACTTATACCATGTGAAATAACATTTGTCTCACATACATTAGATGGACGATTTGTAAGAATAAGGTCTATCAGAGTTGAGCTATTCTCAGTGACTCTGGTTGGATCATTGATCATTTGACATAAGTTATGCTGCTTACACAACTTTTTGACAATTCGACCTTCTCTTTTACAATACATGTCATAGTTAAAGTCACCCAAAATGTAACATTCAAGACCTGTGTGGGTAGCTAAAGCAATAGTATTATCTATAACTTCATAATAATCCATTCCTGAGGAAGGAGGTCGGTAAAATGTCCCAATCAGCATAGGTTTAGATTTGGTCAATGTCACTTCTATCCAAACACTTTCAATATGTGGGTGTTCCAAGTCGTATTTCCGCTTATAAACTATCGTGTTGGATATATAGACTGCAACACCACCTCCCTGGCGATTTCGATCATTTCGTTCAATTGAGTACCCTTCCAATCGTATTTCTGCATCATTGATAGTACCATCTAGGTAAGTTTCAGAGAATGAGAATATATCAAAAGGCAAGTTATCAAATTTCTCACGTATATGATCACATTTTGAGAATAAGCTACAAATATTCAAATGAGCCAATTTCAAACCTCTACTCTGTATGTTAACAAGAAAACTAGAGTCCATCGGTTGTTCATTTAGTTCTTGGTCATTGTCATTGCAATTCTTGCATGTCCATTCTATTTGGGGTGCTCCCAGGGGGTCGTCGAGCAAGCTACAACTTGGAATCAAGCTGAAATTGACATATCCTAAAGTAAAAGGATGTCAAGTTCTTTAGAAACAGGTTTTGTAACAATCCTTAAACGATTGTTCTTTTAATAATCCTGTAAATATTAAATGTGAATATTGAATTTTGGACAAATTTTTATCTAAAAACTTGTGTGCATCAAATAATTATTCCGAACAATGGATATTGTACGTACATCACACATGTCAGCCCACAACGTCTTTTCTGCCAAAAGCATCATGCATTCACTATGAAATGACACAATGATGGCAGTTGCTAGTAGATAGACAGATGTAATACACCATATACTCACCGTTGTGTTCTAAATTAGTTATCCGATACACCTAAATATAATTCATTTGGCGGTCATTAATGCAATGTCTAGGCTAGATATGAAAATACATGTAACTATCATGACTACTGCGATTGAAATGAATTGAATTATTTTATTTTTCCACTCGAAATAGAAATACTGCGATGATACAACAATGCAGGTATCGCAACATTTACTTTGAAGGGTAAGGTATAGTGATGTAACATTATATGATTCTTAGAATGGAAAGGGGGTGGGATAATTTTGTCGAAATATTTGTATCTTTAGCCTAATTATGTACGGCTCAGAATCTGCAAGGAGTTTGATGTGCACACCGCAATCATGTTGCTTGACAGGCACTGCATGAAGCGGAGGTCTCCGCCTTCGAGTCTCAAGTCACACGCGTTGATCTTCGACCCATCGCTTAGCCGGTAGGTGCGGAGCCATGTGGTGCGGTCATTCCTCCCAATGCATCCGACAACGAGCAGTTCATCGTTCTCCTTATCGACTGCCAGATGGACGTCACACGGCTTGTTCAAATGCCACAGTTCTTGACCCGTAGTGGTATCAAGGATTTCCACTTTCTTCGCTGAAGCCACGATGCAAGAACGCCGACCTAAGTGAAGCTCCATTGGACAGATCGTAGATTGTAGGATTTGCGGACGGGACGTTTCCGCATCCGGATGGAAGACTCTTATCCGGAAACCCACCCTTTCCGCAACGTACACTGTACCGTTCTCATCCGAAGCTATATCCCATGCCTTCATCATCGGTTTGTCGTGAAGTGGCAGATCGATACCCTCTGCGGCATCGTGTGGATTCGTGGAGAACATTCCAACATCACCGTCTCTGTACAAGATAATGACGTTGTCACGTGTAGGGTTCGTGATGCGCATTGTCCCAGTGGTGAAGGTCGGTAGCATATTTATACTCTCTCCTGTAATGGCAATTTCCACTGCCGGGTGCATCGCATACCCAACTACCACAGTCTCTGTGTTTTTAACTGACATGCAGGTGGGATGGCTGTAAGGTAACTCGATCACTTTCACCGTTGTCCACGGCCACCTGTGCCAGTAAGGACGAGGCTTCACCTTTGTGATGGGAATGTCCGATGTCTTGGCACAAAGCGCCTGGTCTTCTGTAGACCAAGTCTTACTTTCAGTCGAACTATGGAACATTGCGTTTTCATGAATAAGCCTATCTCCTGGACATTCATTGTTATGGGCCTGCTGCTGTTTGTCTGCACTAATAAATGAAATTAATTCGTTTACCGATGGCGACAGACGGGGCGGTTTCCTGTCACTCGTATGGACTTCACCAGCTGCAATGTCATCGTTGGTAGAGGTAGCGCGAATCTTGTCCAGATCATGCTGCAGATTCGTATGATCTTCACCGACTGCAATGTCATCGTTGGCAGAGGCGAAGCGAATCTTGTCCAGATCAAGCTGTAGCTTATTCAGGTCTAAATTTATCACATGTTCTCGATTCAAAGCCACGGCATGTTCAACCTGTTCAACCAGGTTGCAACGGTCGGGCTGTAGCACATCATTACCGCGTTCTATGACATCCATCGCCTCCGTGAGTTGGCGTGAGATTGTTCTTGCGCCTCTCTTCATTTCGTCCAGCCTCATGCCAAAGTTACTCTCCAAGAGTCGGAGCTCACTCTGAAGATCATGTTTCCTCTGTTTCAAGCGTTCTTCCGCTAGCCGATACGCCGCGGCAACCTCCTGCGAGATATCCTCTAAGGCACGTCTGACGCCTTTCCTCTTCCATTCAATGCCCTCAATTGACTTCTGTAACTTCATCTTCTTCTCAGCCACTCTGCTCCATAACGCATCCTCTCTTTCTCTGGCCTCTTTTTCAACAGCACCTCGTTCGCGAATGGCATGAGCTCGAAGAGGGTGTTGGGTGAGGATGCACTTTTGGCAAACTAATTCCCGGCAGTCGTTGCAAAAGAAATTGAGCGTTTCTGCTTCATGTACACCGCATCTGTTCGATTTAGGCGTGTCACTTTCTTGCGGGTCATCTCCAATGATCGATTGGAGATGGTGTTCCGCGAATAGCTTCGTCATACGCCTGTGTCCTTCCAGACATAGTTCGCAGAGGTAGTCGTCGCATTCTTGGCAAAATGAGACCGCTGAGGGGGATTGAGCTCCTTCTGTCTCATTCGTCGAGGAGTCACGGCACATCGTACACGACGGTATCTCCGGGAACTGTTCTTGGAACAACTTCTGCAACTCTTTCCCCCACGATGCATCACCGTTTCGCCTAAGACTCCCTTTACGGAACGGACTCTCCGCGGCGGGCAAGCCTCGGGCTATGCCTCGTTGATCATCCAGCTGCGTTTCCCTACGGCACAGTGGACACGGCAAGGCAGTAGCCTGGATGTTTGCCTTGCATGCATCTAAACATGTCTGACAGAATACGTGACCACAAACAAGATGCTGTGGCATTTCACTAAATAACTCATAACATATCGGACATTTCGAAACTAGAGAAACATCCAAAACGCCAATCGCTTCTGCCATGCTAAATGACTTGTATGAGCAGGTGCTGTAGATGTATACAAAAAATGATTAAAAATATGTTAGGCCTTCAACTCACGTAAAACTGAAATATGTACATAAAGTCAAAAGAGTCACGAAAGGTGGAAGCACGTTTCGTTTAGGTCATGTAGTTTTTCCTCCCAACTCGCACAAACTGCTTCTCATGTAATTGATTTCCAGCGTTGATACAATACACGAATTTCCGTGTCATGAATGCATCGTTCCACCCTTTAAAGGGCCTCTGTCATCAAAATATATGTTGACTTCTGTTGATGCAACTTAATATGTATATAACAAAATCATTAACTGTTCGATGGAAATGTGTCTCCTATATTTTAAAATATTTTTTCTTTATTTTTTCTCACCACTATGATAAGCCCCGCCTCCAAAATATCCTCCAACCCAAGATTCCCCATGTGACATCATCAAAGGTAGAAATTAGCAGGATAATATACATAATTTTTGCACAAACTGAACATTGCAATGACTACCTGCAAATGCTTATAATAGCATCACATAGCTAGCACATTTCTGACACAAGGAAACGATTATTCCCACATGAAAGGTTGTTAGATGGTATCGTGTGAAGGCATATGATGCTCTTGTGGGCAGGTGGAGATAGTCATTGCAATGTTTATTTTGTGCATAAATTCTGCTTATTATCCTGCTAACTTCTACCTTTGATGAAGTCACAGGGGGAATTTTGAATTAAAGGATATTTTGGAGGCGGGGCTTATCAGTACTGAGCAAAATTAAGAAAAATTATTTTAAAATATAGGAGTAAGGACACATATTTCCATTGAACAGTTAGTGATTTTGTTATGTACATATTATGTTGCATCAATATAAGTCGACATATATTTTGATGACAGGGGACCTTTAAAGACTGGTGACATCATAGGAAGCTGTCCACGGACTTTGATCTTGACACATGCGAAAGAGATTTCCTGAGGATTGATGTCTACTTAAGTTTCGCACAGCCAGAAAGTAAAGGAGGCGAGTGTGTGTGTGTGTGTGTGTGTGTGTGTGTGTGTGTGTGTGCCGAATCGATAATAGTCAAGACATTGATAGATTTGTTTTGTGAATTAAGAATAAGTTTGTAAAAATCTGATTTGAACTAGCGTACTTTGACAGCAACTACATGTTGTCGAAAACGTGCCCCCCCCCCCCCCCCCAATCTATGTTAGGTCCTGAGATGTGTTTTGACCTAGATATACTCACATACTAATTTCATTTTATTATGTGCCCATACATTTTGGCAACACTTAAAAGATGGCCCGTCCCTTTTGCAGACCTAATTCTGAAAGTTCCCTGACTTTGTCATCATTTTGAGAGAGAGTGGCTATATAACCTTTCCCTGTAATCGATAAAGCGTAATACAATGTATTCGGTTTTGAGGGAATAATATTCGTATAATTGATCGAGCTTTCTTTTTTCGTACTACGAAAATAGTCGTAATTTCATATTGTGCCAACAGTCGGCAATTAATTGGAATGAAATCTCAGTGAAAACTAGTTAGATTTTCATTCATTCTACGAGAGTTATCATGGTACCTCTAAACCTTAAAATTTCACAGTTGGTTTCCCAAAGATACATGCTAAATATGTGGAAACAGATGTTTGTAAAAGGGACGGGTCATCTTTAATGGACATAAAGACAGAAAAACACAGCTAAAACTGCTCAAGAAATTTGCAAGATTTTGCCCAAATATGCGTGAAATATAATTTTGAACTGTGGAGAAATAAATCAATTCAGCTATAAACACACTATGATGACACTGTGATACAAAGCTATGACATTTATGTTAACAATATTCATTTATTCACAACTCTTCCCTCCAAGTAAGCATGTCTTTTCAATTTGAAACAATTCCACATTGGAAAATATATACACGTCTAACACCCTACTGTGACTCTACCATCTGTTCTAGTTTGAAACCAGAGACAGACATACTGTACATCATTGAAGGATAGGGATACTAGGTTCCATCGTGGGCTCTTAAAAATTTACATAGGCACTTGTCCTCCGTCTACTTTCATTGATGCACAGATAGCGAGTGCAATGTCAATCTTCTTCTCACATTTACAGAAGAATCTGTCCATATAAATGAATCATCAATATTGGAAAGTTTTACCAGACTCTCATAACGCAGTACACTAGACTTTTCTGATAGCAAAATCCTTGGGATGAGTGGAGTTATACATCAAATTGTTTATGTCATAATCGGGGTTGCAAAAAACAATAAAGTACAAAGAAAAATACTGTTACGGACTTGTGTGATTACTTTTGACTTGGCAATTGTCTTGGTGTTGTTAATCATGTGAGCCCACTGTACATATACATGTATATATATATGTCAAGTTCCACTATCACTTTTACATCTTTCTTTTCACTGTAGTATGGCTGTTCTATTCTTAAATGTACTTCTTTCCCGTTTGTCAGTGGAATGGAATTAGCACTGGTAACAGGTTGCATTAAATATAAGTATAAACAACAACAGAGAAACAGATTGGGAACTGTTGAAGAAAAATCAGACATATCATAAGCAAGTTATTTGTGTTTAGAAATCTTTAAATAGTTTCCCTCGAATTTTGCTCTGCAAATTCAAGGCAGGCAAGTCATGCGCTGTGAAGCCTACATACAGTCCATCATTGTGGCCAAATGCATTTGTCCCGTTGTCCGGATTCAGTGCAAGAAATTCTGCTTTACATAAATTCAACTTTTTTTTCGATTTCTGATTTGTCTTTTAAAAAAATACATAACTCTTCTTTTTAATCAATTCAACTCATTATTCGTGTGCTATTCCTCTTGAATAGATTAATAAACATAAATGATATGTTTTGATGTTCCCCCAGTCCTCTAGCTGTAAACTTAGTAGTTATGTTAAATAAAAAAAGTTATTTTTCTCTACTCTTACATGAAAATGTACACAGACATACACACAAAATGTTCCAACATATTTCACATCAAACAAATTTTAGGGTGATAGACTCACCAATAACTTGCTTACCATGCTATCAACACATTACAAAATGGGCTCTTTGTAAATGTCTTTTGCCATGATATTGTGCATCAAGTAACATAATGTAAAAGCATCACTCAAAACATTGCTCAACCATTTCTGATGTGCAGATAAAGAACACTGATGAAGCCCTTAAAATGCACATAGAGCCCCTATAGATCACCAAAGATCCCCTCTTCAGCAATGCCATTCACATAGGGTGTGATCCACAGCATGTTTCATTGTGCTCATTTCATGATGTTACTTGCTAGGCTTGAAAAGAAGACCATGCAAATACACTTGTTATCTCCTTCATGACAAAGGTTCCTTTGAATTAAACATTGACACAAATGTGAACTAAAAATGTCAACAAATGGATATGAACCTTACTGAAACTGCTTCTATAATTGACAATTGATATCATTCTTAGGGATTCACCTTCATAATGATTAATAACTGCAGCACACAATACAATGAACAAATGAGCATTTTTTTTTAAAGATAATTTAGTTCTCTGCTATACAGCTTTCAACATCCATTCTTTTTTATTCACAGTGTGAGAGCCTCTGTTACAGCAAATCAACTATCGATTCATGACTCAAAACTTCCAAGTTATCAGGAAAAAATAAGAAAAAGCTGAGATACAGATTAAAAGTTTGAGGAAAATTTGACAAGGCTAAGCTCCATTTGTTTTGTTTTTTAAAAAGCATACTTGCTGAATCCTGGTATCATGCATTTGCGTGTGCAAGAAAAATGCCATAGTTATATTACAAAAGCAACCCTAAAAGTTGTCACATGGAATCTTTCTAAAGACTCATTTGCATCCACAAGACATTGAGTATCAAAAATGGACAACACAATTTCAGGGCCAGTATTCAAATTTGTCACAAATTCAAAACTGCCCGTCTCATTTTTGTACAGTTTTCATCAAACTTCCAATCAATATCAGTTTCCCTCATTTTCTAATTTTTTAGAAGTCAATGTATCTGACCATGATGGTATATTGTTCTAATCTATTCAACAAAATCAACATACCGATGCAAAATGTACACCATTGCACATTCCTGACAAAAGACACAACATAACACACAGACATCAATTTCACACTTGTGTACTCAAACTAAAATATACTTTTCAATTACTTCAAAGCATCCTACTGTAGTGCAATACAGTACAGTATCAATAGTTTATTTGTTTGTAATAAATAAAGTACACACCACCTAGAAGTTAGGTCTGTAATAGTGTGATGCACTGAAATACTATTCAAACCTTATATTTGTTTCTGTTACCATTATATGTAAGGGGTAGAAGTTGTCATGATTACAGCCCGACAGATCAGATCTACCCTTATCCAAAATGGGTCCAAATCTGGTTAAATTTCAACAATTTTACCAGTTCCAGATGCTACCTTCCTGCCATCCATCCTGATATCAAACAAGAACAAGAGCCACGGTCATCACAAAATAGCACTTCAATGATGAAAATCTGTGGCTATCATGCCACATTTAAACCTTTTAAAGCTAAATCAACAAATCATCTTTGGCACTCAGATATATGTACCTGAAGCACACAGTGATAAACCTCTATGTTGTACACTCTGCACACTCAAGATTGTACAGGGTGTTCATTGAAATATGTAAAATATTGGAATGACAATCAAAATTGATTTGCACGTTGAATAAAGCTCAATATGACCAAATGATACAGGACTGGACAATAACAGCAATGCAAGAACAAAGAGTAGCGAGAGCCATTATGAAGTACCACTCAATCTAAGCAAGTAAGTATGATCAAATATAAACACAACAAAAAAAGTAAGTTCCCCCCCTCCCCCTGAGAAAAATAGCATAACTTTTTATCGAAGAGGTTTTGGGCAAAATAATTTGGCAGGATTGTTCCTTAACTTATTGAATAACTTCTGTGTGAAAATCACAGTAATCCAATATGTCATGCATGAGTGGGCAAATTTTAAATGCAAAAATGTCACTTTTCAAAAGACAGAAGGGTAATTTGGGGATTCTGTCATGAAGTTTTGATGAATTCCATTTCTGGTGTATAATTTATGTCCTTTCAATATTTATCATCCATCTCTCGATGCACTAACACCTATCTCGACACTAAACCTATTGTTCTGGTTGAGTGAGCACCGTTTAACAAATATTCATCCCTCTTGAATTTGAAACTATTTTGGTGAAAAATATAACTTCGGATATTTTGACAAAGATGTAACATGAGCTGTTATGTAAACATAATAACTAATTTTCGTGTCATTGTTGAGTGAAAACACTCAAAAAATCGCACAAGAAATGCCAATATGTATTGTTAAAATGGCATGAAAAATTACCCTTGTGACTTTTGAAAAGTGACATTTTTGCCTTTAAAATTTGCCCACTCATGCATGACTTAATTGGATTAATGTGATTTCCTCACAGAAGTTAGTCAATAAGTTGAGGAACAATCCTGCCAAATTATTTTGCCCAAAATCTCTTCGATAAAAAGTTATGCTATTTTGCTTGGGGGGGAGGGGGGGGGGGGGGGGGGACTTACTTTTTTGTTGTGTTTACAATGTGTTGCATGCATAATCTATGTACTTATTACACGTAAAGAATATGGTTACAGCTCATTATTCCAAAGGATCTTTAATTTAAAGATTCATTATTCTAAAGATTCTTAATTTGAAAGGTTTGGTTTATGTAACACTTGCCCAAGGCAATTGGTTCTCATTAGAAATTATGTGTATCTACATCAACAAAATATTTCCAAACACAAAGTAAAAATAATGAACATTACAAACAGTGTACCCGAGATCTTTTTGATAGATAAATAAATTTCGTTAAAGTACATTTGGTATAAGAGGGGGTGGGGAGGAGGCAATGCAAGCATGAAACATTTATGATAAAAACATCAACACAAGTGATGGAAATGACATGATCACTTCAAATCATGTAAAATTCAAATAATGAAAATATGGCAAGCTTTGGTTTATCCAAGGACCACTGGGCAGATGATGCTGGTGGTATTTTAGTGCAGGGCCTGAACTGCACATCACTCTGATATGGTCGGCTTTCAAGGATGTAAAAAAAATTGATCGCTGGCCACACCCAGCGCGGAAGCGTGACGTCCACTATAATGATACATGTACAGTGTTACTGGGTAATGGGCTCAGTGTCATGCACTGTGCATGTTAAAGTGTAGACCAGCGAAAGGCTCAAAATCGCCATGCATGCTGACTGTATGCTCCCTTTAAAATGGCTATAGACTCCCTTTAAAATGTATGTGTGTACACACACAGATCCTGAATTATAGCCAAATTGTGATAATGTGTCAGGGCTTGAATTGAGGTGTGAAACGTAGCATCTGTCTGCTCACAAACATGATTTCATGTTCACCTTTCGTAGCTTTGGAAAGTTTGAAATAATGCCAAAATAAAAATGTCCTACAAACATGGACAAAAAACAAATACATCAAACAAATCAAACTGTTTCTAAATAGGTATACAATGTACATGTACTTCCATGTATAGTAATTTAGCTTACATATTTGAGCGAATACTAATGCTAGTACTTCTACAAAGCTTCTACAATTGGCTCGATGTCAATGTGAATTCATACTCAGAGGTAATGTTGTACACGCTGGTGTCAATGTTGGATAAAATATTGTGACAGCACCAGAGCACTACATGAACATCATACAATGTGTTACTCTTGGGCAACAAGCACACGGAATGTCACATGAGTCAGGTTCTAATTCAAAGGGAAAGGATAGTAGCAGTGAAGAGTCTGTGACCCAGAAACATGCCGGTGCTGTTCTGTGACCATTGGAGTTTTGAGGTCCTCATTGATTTAACAAGTACGCTATATGTTTTTCTTCCCTCACACGTAATACACACAAATCCCATAGGACAGCGGTTTATCTGGCACACAAAGGGTTACAGTAAGATGACTGTATCATGTTGAGATTTTTCATACAGGTGAATGGTCAAGTCCAATGGAACCTGTAATCAAGGGCTGAAGGAAAAAAGGTCACCCCAATCACTACCACTATCCTGTGCTTTTCCTTTAAGAACTTGAACGCTTACAATCTGATATCTCTTCTTCGGTCATCTCTTGAAAATATACTTCAGGTAACAGCCACATGCATGTTATACAAAAAAAATGCCTCAAAGCATTCTGACAGTCTGTCACACAGTTGCAATATAATACTATGCAACAATGAAAATAAAGCTGTTCAGAATATGAACCAATATCAATTGCCATCATAATTTTGTACTGCCTCCATGTTTGCAAATTAATTAACAAAAACATGATGTAAGCCCTTGCACTGGCAGATGACCAGTTGCAGTGCTATGATGTCAGCAACCATTCACTGCAAAAAAAACACCAATTTTTTTTCTCTCAGTAAATTATCAAATCGAGTCACACAAAAGGACAGCTCAGTAGAATGCCTATTGTCCAGTTTTGAGTTGTCTTTATGTTAAAAAAGAAAAGAAAAGAGAGATAAACAATTGCTGGACAAACCAAATTCAGAAAGTTCAGAAAGGATGGATGAATGTGTGATATTCATAAGATGCACCCTTCTTGATGTTTGACAAGACACACATTCAAGATGAAAACAGATGCAATCTTGTTTGTGACTCCAATCCAAGATGAAGACTTTCTTTTCCAGGTGAAGTCAGTTAGGTTGTTTGGTGGGCTTAATAGAATCATATTCATACTTGTCCATATCTCGTCAACACCTCCATATCAAACAATGTTTACAGAGATGAGTGCGCGTTATTGGCAGTACTTTTCTTTCTGTACATGTACGTTTGGTAGTATGCAGCCCCACGCTTGTTGCTGTGCAGGGCAGGCCTCAGGCAAATACAGACAGATGAGTGCATCCTACACTAGAGAAGCACTGAAGATTTCACTCAATTTGACGACTGTTCTGTCGTCACTACATGTGCTGGCAAATGTCTGCAAAATATGAAACAGAAGCAAAGGTATTACGAGTATTGCAAAAGATTACTGCAGTATGGGAATCCTAATTCTGTTCCTTTTTTCCTTTCTGGTTCTAATACAGAACAATCTAATACGAGATTGATTTCCCTATAAATAAAGGTGTGCAATTAAGTTCATCGTAACAGGGTGGGCTGATAGAGATACTCAACTATATGGTGCATTAAAATCAGTAGTATTCAGCTTTGATAAAAGCAATGGTGGATTTAAGTAAAACTTCTACTTGAGTTTACTCAATAAACATTACCAGGTTGCTGGGCATTTATCATCCAGCCTTTACAACAAACAGGAATGGCTGCAGAAGCAGAGACACACTCTGAGACACACTAGAAGAGAATATGAGTTTGCTCTAAAATGTCCTAAAGCACGGAGCACCTTCACTGACCATTCATGTAAGCCTAAAGTGATTTGTCAAAACCATGAAAAATAACAGCTCATACAGTAAAACATTTAACCCTTTATAGGCTGGGCTATTTTGAAAATGCATAGCCGGGGGAGGGGGGCAAAAACAGCCCCCCCCCCCCAGATCTCGACGAATCTCCACAATTCAATTGTCAATTGCACCAAAATTATTAAAATTTATTTTTAATTCATTAACTATGCATTTGGCTGTAAATCATTTTGACACCCATGCACGAAATTCACAACTGATGCGTAACCACTGCACATCGCAACACGCCTTTTCGTGACTTTTTCTTTTGAAGTGTCTCGCAACTTTTGACAACAAGTTTGAAAAAATCTGACTCTCCCACCAGAGGATACGCAACATTATGCAACATTATGTAATCGCATGTCAGACCATAATCTGTAGAACATTTAAGACATCCACTGACCATTTTTAGGTGGAATTCAGTCACGGTGCAAGCGTTTGTCTGTGTGCTGCCCTCATTGTGACGGTGGAGGTGGTTGTGGCTGGTTGGGGTTGTTGCTGTCTGCATCCTCCTGGTTGTTGTTGGTGCCGTTGACGTCGCCCCCGCGATTCCTCATCTGCCGCACCTGCTCCACTAGCTGCGGGTTCGTCTGCTGGATCTGAGACGCGATCTGCTGCCCTCTGTGGTGGCAAGAGGATAGGGTTGTTACGACTATACAGCACCAAAATGTGATATGATTTGATTTGATTGTTCTGCTTGACTTCCATAATATCAAATGATAATACAATAGAAGATACATGTGTCAATTCATACATAGATATTTTAGAATATCAAAATAAGCCAATAGTTGAGCATGTTGTCAAGACAACTGATTCTAATCTTTGTAGGTAGAGCAAGCACTGGTAATGATACTAGCCCGTAGACAATGTCGAAGCAATGGAAAGGATTTCTTGGGACTTGTTTAAAGGCGTACATGGGACCATACCAATGTACAATGCAGTGACATAAATTTTGTGGCAATTAGAAGAGGGTGGAGGTACTAGTTTGACTGGACGATGGGGACTTACACTGAGAGTAGATTGGCCATGCCTCCTGGCCCTCCTTGATCAGGCTGACTGCCGGGCTGCATCGCTTGACCCATGAAAGACTGCATCCTGTACAACACATATCAAACCATGACAGACATTAAAGGGAAAGGCCACTCTGAAGTTTAAATGGTTTTAATCATAGCAGAAAAATGAAAGAAAAAGAAAAAGAAACATCAAAGGATAAGAAAGTTTTGACTATTTACAGTTTAAACTTGGTGATGTTATTTGCGAGCTGCTCTCTCATATATTGTGTGCTGTATGGTTTAAAAAATTGCATTTTCCCAATTTTTGATGAGTAAATCCATCAATTAAATAGGTAAAATGGTATATACCTCCTTTTGAGAAAATGGACATTTCCAAAACATTAATCCCTAACTTATAGCAGAGTACTTCGCAAGTGACATAAGAGAACTTAGAATGAGAATATGTATAACTCTGTTATCCTTTGACATATTTATTTTCTGCATTCTGCTTCTGTTAAAACAATCTTAGCTTCTTTCCCTTTAAAGGTTGAGGGTAGTAACTGATATTGTTGAGTGCTCTTGTCAATCCTGTGATCCACTTTCATTGATATTATAGTCCTGAGATCACATCATACACATTACAATATGTGACTGGCACTGGCAAAAACCTAAGTTGTGGATAGAGTTAGATTTTGACAAAATTGAGTTGTCTCGATTTTTCTCTTTCACTTCATACCAGTTTTCTTAATTTACTAAGACAATGGGGCTAATTATGTTCAAAGTGATGTAGCTCATTTAGCAAAACAGCAAAAATTTTAGTCTCAGTTTCGTAACAGTTCAAACTAGGCAATGCGGAATGTGTCTGTAATCCAAGCAAATGAGGATTACTTGTCATTGGGGCAAGAATTCCAATCTTTGGGATGATGACCCCAAAAGGTCAGTCCCAGCTGAAAATGTCATATCGGATTTTTAAATGTCTGTAGAAACCTAAATTCACATTTTCATTTCATGTAAATCATATCTATCAATCCAGTCAACTGATCATGATCAAATGTACATATATATGATTAAAAACACTTGCATGGCTGCATACACAAGGAAGTTTGTGATGAATATATCTGGCATCCTGTGATATAAATATGTGTTGTACTTACATTTGCTGCATTTGAGGATTCTGAAGAAATGATGTTGCCTGTAAACAAGAATGGACATGAATGAATTCATAATTTTTACCGAAAAGCAGTTTGCATCCATTCCAATGCCATTATTCTCATCTTCACCACCATTACCAGAGTTGCCAACTTCCTAGCTACAATTTCAGTATTTTGTGATCTAAAAAGTAGTATGATGCTGAGAAAATCAGTATCTCTCCATTGAAGAATAAAACAACACACACATAAAGTTTGTGATAAAAATTATGTATGTTTACAAAGAACCCTCAGCATTCAGGTTAATTTTCACTGCAAAATATAGATAATTCATACCATCAACATCTTCATCACCACCATCATAACCATGCCCATCATCACCATCATCGTTCATAATCTTCCAACAAAACAATTCTCTGCAATGGCATCCCTCTTCACGATGGGCATGACCAAGAGGAGACGAGTCTCGAGCATACTCACAGCGTTCATGATGGCCGGGTTGTTTAGTAACTGCGACATGTCCATGCCCCCTAGCGTCGGCCCCAGTCCCCCTAGGTTGGGTGGTGCCTGCCCCCCTGCACTGCTTCCCTACAACACAGAGGAACGAAACAAGCACCACCACTTAGAGGCAACTAAAAAGTCAATCCACGAGGTAGAGGCAACTAAAAAGTCAATCCACAAGGTATTCTCTGCCAGAAGCATTATGAATCCTTAATAACACTATGATGGCAGTTGTTAGTGGATAGTGGATGTCATGCACAATTGGCATTGTTATGTTCTGAATTGATTATCTCATACACACACATTTTTAAGTTTGAAATGTGTCCATAAGTCAGAATCTCATTAAATATTCAAACGATTATTACAAGAATAATCATTCATGATTATGTCACGAAATGTGTTTGTGAATTAAAATGACATCATTTTACTTCATGATGAGTACATTTTAGTTTGATTCAATTTGAATCAGTTAAGAAAAGGAAGGGAAAAAGAGAAATCTCACCCCGAGACTGGCCTCTCTCAGCTTCTGTTCTGCAATCTCAAGGTTTGCCTGGTAGGACGTGTTACCGGGTTCCAGGTCTACTGCCCTCGTGTATGCTTCACACGCCTTCTGGAATTCATTCATACTGGAATATGCGAGACTGACATGGAGAAAAGAAACACACATAAATAAAAATTGACACTAAGACCACTTCACAAATAATCTGATCTTTCGTACAACACTATGACTGGCTGAATCATGGGACATGTCCACTGGATTTGAGCAAAAAGCTGATGTCACATTCCTAATCATGGGCCCTTACAATCTGACTGTTATTTACAGTTGAAATTAACCTTCCTACTGTATTCAAATACAAGTACAATCAAACCTGTCTTAGTGGCCACCTGTCTATAGCAACCAACCTGTATATAGTGGCCACTAAAAAAATTACCCCGGAGAGAGATCATGTGTTAAAGAACCTGTCTATAGCAGCCACCTGTCTATACAGGCTACAATTTTTGTTTCCCTTGGGCGGCCACTATAGGCAGGTTTCACTGTATATGTAAATAATCACTAAAACTACACAATATCATTATGATATCAAAACAATAATCAATAACGTGCTTAATCAACCCAATACAACACAACATTTGCTTAAACCATGGTCTAAATCTATACCTCCTTCCTAAATTTGGGCTGTCAAGTTTCACTCACCCCATTCTGCCATAGGCCTTGCTGTAGGTGGGGTCTATACTGACGGCTTTTTGGCAGTCCTCCAAGGCCTTCTCATGGTTCTCTACCTTGCTGTACGCGGCCGCCCTGTTGCTGAAGTACACAGCCTTGTGTGGGTTGAGGTTAACAGCTTTTGTGTACAGCACAATCGCTTCCTGGAACTGCTCCTTCCTCATCAGATCATTGCCTGTGGGAGGGATTTAGCATTTGGCAAATAAATCAATATAATAAGTATATCCATTATAATGGTAATTCTTGTTTTCCTTCCTTCTCTAATTAAAGCTCTTACAGTAACATATGCAATACTCAATTTCTATATTATAACTATTGTATATTGAGTCTATCATGTTTTCATTGTGACTGTTTGTTTTATGCCCTGCATTTAGCAGTAATTCAGCTTTGTCCTGGGATTTGAATGTTTATCCTCCTCTATTGTTTCTAAAATGACTAATAATAAATCTTGAAATAAAATACAACAAGGATGACTACTATAAACACACAGGCTGCATCTTACAGGACTGGCAACATGTAAATCCACAACAGTGATTTAATCACTCCCATACACTCATGTGTTATGGAAAAATGCCTCAAATATTCTTTGGAATGTTTAAAAGATGTTTCCAGTCTAAAATCTTTATTCTCTTGTTTAATCAATATGTGTAACTGTCCTAAATTTAAAGATGGAATCCACATTTCATCTCTCTGCTACAAAAAAATATCATTTTGATCATAATATAATCATAAAAGTCCACATGTGATTTCTTTAAATACAGCATTTTAACAAATCAAAATTTAAATCAAATGATTATTTCTTCTCCAAATGAAAAGGAAGAATCGAGTACCTTCATTCTTGAGCTTCTCTGCTTGTTCCTTGTCTTTTTCTGAGGGTTCTGGTGCCCCTGCGGCCGCTGAACATGCCCCTTCCCCTGTGGGTGCTCCTTGTGTGACATCAGGCTGGAGGACAAAGGGTTAAGAAATGCTGATGACAACACATACAATATCAAGGATCTTGATCAGTATAGCCTGGCTTCCAGGCTGTTGGACATATTTAATCAGAACTATTCATTCAACCTAACTAACCATTCTCAATTCCTTCTCTGGCTTGCCCAAGCATGTGTGATGAACTGAGAGAACAAGAAAATGATAAAGGGACTCGTTTTATCAGTAAGTACCGGTCGAGTCATTTTTCCAGTTTGGATTAGAAATGTCCAACAGCCTGGTACCCAGGCTAAGTCAGTGAAAAGTTACATGCTTAAGCTCCTGAAATGTAAAAAGTAAGGGCCTCTAAGAAAAGAACATGTTATCACATGGCATAATGCAACTAATGCATAGTTCAGGAGCCATATTCATGAAACTTTACTAAGCCTAATTGGCTTCTAAGTGCCATAGAGCTACATACAATTTTAGTAACTAACTAGGCTAGTGAGGTTTCATGAATATGACCCCAGGTTATTCATTTCAGGTCTCCATAGTAGCTATGCATTTATCTCATCTTGCCATGCTTTTGGGGAAATAATGCTCATTATGAATATGAAAATTGTAGTCAACAGTTTTATGTGCACAGTAGTCAGAAGAACTTTACTGTGATAACAATTGGTAGACTGAATCATGGAAATCTATAATCAAATCTGTAATTGTAGATGTAGATAACTCTCTGGTTAGCAAAAGAATATGAAAAAAATTAACTTATGAAAATTCATCTCTAGTCTACAAATGCACAAATGAAAGAAACATTCAAATGGAAGTACAACCCCTGCTAGTTACTACTATTAAGTTAAACTTCTATCCATACATTGATTCTTATCTTACAAAATATAAAAATCAGACACATTGGTTAATGTTTTGCATAAGTTGCAATCTACTGTGGTAAAGCACATTTTTGCACCCTCCCTGCACAAATTTAAACTTGGGTGGCTGCGTAGTGAATTTACAACTTTCAAAGAATTTTGAATTTTGTTAAATCTAAAGGGCAGCTGGTGAGTGGAGTTGATGATGGTCAGGTCAAGGACCAAATAAAATTTCAAAGTGAGATGCAGAATTTAAGGTAATTATGTTGATAGATGGCACAACACTCAGCTGCCTACCTTCTGTCCTCCTACTGCCGATGTGAAGATCTCCAGTAACGACCGCTCCGTCCTGAGTTGTGATGCGAGAGCCTGGTCCTCCACACTGATACCATACGCTGTCTGAATGCACTGAAGCCCAACTACACAGGTATAGAAAGGAACGAGAAACACAATGTACATTAATTCAAATAATTTTAAGCTATGCAAAGAGGTACTAGATGATATGATCCTAATATTGTTGTTACTCTCCGAAGTAATAGGACTGACTGATTGATCATTTAGAATATAATAATAAAATAAGAGGGAAAGACCGTACTGCAACACTATCTACCAGGGGCCATATCAAAGGGCATATACTGTACTGGGAAGGCAAAAAAGCCTTCAAAATGTAATTGTTAGCAATCTTCTTGCCAATGGTCTTAAATTCATGTATTGTCCATTTTAGAAGCTTGCTGAAAGTTATTTGCCCTCAAATGATCCACATATGGAGTAATTAATGATTAATGATTAAATGCTCAAAATGTTCGGCGAACATTTTGAGGATTTGTGATTTAATCACTCATTACTCCAATTGTAGATCATTTGAGGGCAAATAACTTTCAGCAAGCTTCTAAAATGGACAATACATGAATTTAAGACCATAGGCAAGAAGATTGCTAACAATTACATTTTGAAGGCTTTTTTGCCTTCCCAGTACAGTATATGCCCTTTAATGAAACCTTACTAAGCCTAGTTAGTTACTGAAGTGCATCAAAATGCATGCATTGTAGTAACCAACTAGGCTAGTAAGCTTTCATGAATATGGCCCCAGGCTACCACTTTGCTTGTGATCATGACACAATACTTAGGAATCAATACCAGAGGCTTCCTCTCTTGCTAAATTAGTATTCATGAGTCCAAGTAGGACAAGTGATTCATTCAAAGAATTGAAAGTTTTGCAGAGACACAATGAACAAGCATGGTAACAGCAAAACAAATATTCATGTCACAATGAACATTTTTGATTGCATGCAATCATATTTATGTCCACAACATTGTTTTTTCTTTACTTGTTGTTTATGCCAAGGAAATAAAGTTCTATTTAATTCAAGATGTGGCAAGTGCCTTCAATTCTCCATAATGCATATGGTAAAGTCATACATGTACCACAATGCAACGTACAGCGATATCCAGATTTTTTTTTTTGCAGTCTTATACACTAAACTGGAAGAGGACATGATTGTAAACAAAATTTGAGCATGGCCGCGCTGTGCATCATGGGAAGACTTATTCCATTTATGCAGCATGGAAAATTGTTAAGAATATTGTCATTTTTCTGAGACCATTCCTAATTTTCAAATTCATACACGTAGTGAGTTACATGTATTTAGTGAACAGCTTCTAGCTGTACCAGACATAAATATTTCTGCTCTACAAGGTCTGTACCTTTTTATTATTAGACAAACATTGGTACATAACAATAGTTAAAGGAATATTTAGTTACCTTCCAAACTTTCTAGGGCCTCTCCTGATACTGCGTTGGACCGCACCTGTTGATCCAGGAAGTCCACTATGGCGAACACCAGGCGGTTTTGTATCGACATCTTCGGTGAGTCAACTCAGCGGATAGCTCAAAAGAAACTCAGTCTTCTTCCTGTTTGTATTCCTTGTTTCAGTCTGTGATTGTTACCACTTCTGTATAAGAAAGAGCATACCAGTAGACATGAAACAGCAATTATTACACAAAAACAGTTTTGAAGTATAATGTCGAGAACTGACCCTAGTTTTAGGTCTACTAAAACTGTAACAGCAGACCTTAAAGGTTTTTGCTCCGCAAAGAAAATTGGCGCACATTTTGGAGCTGCAAAGGTTGTAGAAAACTATTTAGAACCTCTATATCTAATTGATATTCCCCTTAACTATTACAAATAATCATCTTTTTTTTAGATTTTATGCCTATGGTAATTTTAATCAAAATTCTTGAGTTTCAAAGTTACTACATGCATGTCAAAATTTGCAGGCATATTAAACACAGAATTTCTTGAAAATACACAGTAATCTAATACTTTTCTGAAGTGAAATATCATGAAGCACAATAAACCTTGATCGATCTTTTCTTTATTGGCATTGAATTGATTTCAATCAAAATGCGTGAGATTCTCCTAATTGTTTTGACACCGCACACGGTTGTTGAGCTGACACACACATAGTCGAGCACTGGGCCAATGGGAACCCAATTTGGAATGATTTGTGCGGTTTGAATCTTTCCATTGGAAAAACGTGGTCAGTATTAGTAAAGTACCGGTAATAGGCATTGAGGAAAAACATTGAGAAGGCTCCATGTTCATGATGTTGTGAACAGGTTGTGAAACCGAAAGTCAGATCGATAGTCATAGAATCTAGAGTTTTCACTGCATGTTTGGGGAATTTTTAAAACTAATTACGAAATAGACAGTCACTGACAGTGTAAGGATTTGAGGCACTGTCCTACCACCCGCGAGGCGGAGGGAACCCGCCTGACCTAACCGGCTGCGATGCCAATCCCAGGCTGTGCCTATGCCATACTACGTGCAGTCAATGGGTGGGCTTGCCCAACTTAGCGTTCTTATGCTGTGGGCGGTATACCGGTACAGTAGATGACCCATGCTGCAGTGCAGTGCCGCAGCAGCATTGCACTTCATTCTCGTGCAGCGATGACTGAATGAATGACACCAGCAAATCAGAGAAAGCGAGAAGACTTTTCTTGCTCTGATGCTCTATGTAACACTTCATATTTGGCCTGAACATGACAAGGATATCATTTCGAAATACTACATACCTGTAAATCTGGTAAAATCACTTTAAACATGTAAAAAGGCAGGGTTGTAAGTCTGCGCTACAAGATTTCACAGGGTATCGACGCACGTAGGCACACATCTTCATTATTTGTATGCGTACAGTGCAGTGCTAAATATAGTTACAGCGCCGTCTACGTTAGAAGCAATATCCACGTCGAGCAAAAAAACATACGAGACCATGAACATGATGAATGGCTAGACGTAGGCCTATTCAATTACTTTACCAACATTTAGTTTTATATTCCACATTATTGGAGCTATACTTTCACAAATCCATTGTTATATCAATCAAACATGTTTTCGTGCTCATTGCACTTTGAATATATGATATGATTTTATTCTGTATTAACAATCTAATCACTTTTCTACTCCGGGAAACTCGGACATAAATTTTGCATAATTGCGAATGAAGTATGAGTGTTATATCCGCCCTAATAAGCAATAATATAGCAAGTAACTTGAATTATGTGCATGTTTTTCTTTGTTGTCTCCGTACATATGGCTAAAAGTGATCTCGAAAACTTTGTGATTGAACAATATGTGGAAATGTACGCAAAACGCGTCCAGAAGAAAACAATCTGCAGACCTAGTTTAAGATCTTTACACCGACATACAGAGAATATACACAATTAAAACATTAATACTTTTATTGGAATTGAATGATATTTCAAATTGATTTAGACTACCGTCGGTCGTCTAAATGTGTGCAGTTGTATTTTCAGACCCTTGTGCTGAATTCTCTAATTGATCACTCAATCAGCCGGAATATTGCACACACAGAGAATATAAAATTGTAGTAAGCGCTATACTCCTCCAGTTGAGGATTTGTATTTATTTTCAATTTCTAAATCATTCGTTATTGGGGCCCACCGTAGTTCTGACATTCTCCATGCTTTCTTCTTTCTTGTCTCTGCAATATCATAGTATAGGCCTGCATGTGGAACAAAAATATGCGTTCTCCCATGAAAAAGAACCCAACAAACTTGAATTATATAAAGAACATGCAGCCTTCTTTGAACTTTTAAATGTTGTAGGCTCCAGGCTACATGTCCATTGGAAAGATTGTTAGTTACGATACAATTATTATTGGGAGATTCTTTAATATCTCTTTAATCTTTAAGATCTCTTTAATATCCAACCCTAGCTCTGACCAAAGAACACGCAGGCTTAGGCTTTTTTTTTCAGGTGTTTTAACAATAACTAACAGGATTGCCGTAGCAACGGTGAAAGAGAACTAAATGTAGCGTTTTATTTTGCTTGTCCAGTTCTGTTGGAATGCATCAATGCTTTTGTGAGGAAAAGAGATAAAAAGCAAACAAAAATAAAAAGTTTTTTTCGAGTAAAATAGCTCAGCTGCACGCAGATCTATGCACGCAAATTCTGTTAATGAAAGTAAACAGCTAAAGATATAATTTTGATGATGATTGAATCCCACGTTTCCGGAAATCGCCGGAAAGTGAAGAAATTTGTTAATTGTGTATAAGCAAGAATATTATCTTATTTCTCCGTTTGTGCATCATTCAACAATTATTTAGAAGAAAGCCGAGTACAGGATCTTTAGTGGTGTTGCCATTAACTTCTCGAAAATTGCAAAAAAAAATGTGATAAGAAATACAGCTTCGAGAGACAAAACAAAATTAAAGATCTTGCTTTCCAAGTTGACAGCAGCTAAATGTCGGTGCCGCACATGGGACATCAAAGCATTGTAGTGATTATGGAATTCTTTTGACATTCATTAGCACGCTTTAGTATCAATAAAGATATTTGAATATATTATGCTCGAGTTGTTTCTCCTTCCTAACACATCCCTGGTTTGGCCAACGTACTCGGTTTCAATAGGTCACAACATGGCGCGTGTTGCTTTGTTGGGCAAGCAAATAACAAAAGCCGTGTTCAGGTTAACCAGGAAGGTGTTAGAACTGGAGTCGGAACGAAGAGTAATTTATTCATATACCAGTCGCGATCATTGATACCACAATAGAATATTTTACGCGTTTGGTTCTTTGATCCAGTGATGACCGCCGCCAAATATGCAAGACAAATATTGGATGCATTTAGAGGAATATACAATCTGCATGCGCAGAAGATTTCAGAACCACTTCATGTACTGAAGTACATGTGCAGTAGTAGTACATCTTATAATGATACGAATCTGTGAATTTCAGATTATATTGTTGCGTCGTTTTTGTGATAAATCAAGAATACTGTAGAAAACATGTCAGAAAAATGCCTCAATATCGCACATTGGGCAATCATATTTCCTTACAAATATCTTGTAAATCGTTTATTGAGTGTTTCACCTTCCATGGAAACAACGTCGATTTCGTGTCCGGAGATGTCCGAAAACGTTACGGACCAAATTCTTTCTACAATTTTATCAAAATTTCCCTTCGCTCACCTCCAAACTAATTCCCAGTGTGTGTAATAAGATCAGCTATGAACTCCCAGCGAAGGCTGAACGGTTGACATATTTCTCAAAACAGATTTTCTTTTGTTATTCAGAGGAAGGCACTGCCTCATTAGAAATACAGCGTATTGTTTAAAACACCTGAATGTCTTGAATTTTTATGAGGCGGTGGTCATCATGGATCAAAGGAAGTCTATCCGAGCGCAGTCCATCCATGATAGGTCCATGGGTTAACAGAATGAAACTGAGTTGGCCAAACCATGGACCTATCATGGATGGACTGCGCTCGGATAGACTTCCTTTGATCTATGATGACCACCGCCTCATAAAAATTCAAGACATTCAGGTGTTTTAAACAATACGCTGTATTTCTAATGAGGCAGTGCCTTCCTCTGAATAACAAAAGAAAATCTGTTTTGAGAAATATGTCAACCGTTCAGCCTTCGCTGGGAGTTCATAGCTGATCTTATTACACACACTGGGAATTAGTTTGGAGGTGAGCGAAGGGAAATTTTGATAAAATTGTAGAAAGAATTTGGTCCGTAACGTTTTCGGACATCTCCGGACACGAAATCGACGTTGTTTCCATGGAAGGTGAAACACTCAATAAACGATTTACAAGATATTTGTAAGGAAATATGATTGCCCAATGTGCGATATTGAGGCATTTTTCTGACATGTTTTCTACCGTATTCTTGATTTATCACAAAAACGACGCAACAATATAATCTGAAATTCACAGATTCGTATCATTATAAGATGTACTACTACTGCACATGTACTTCAGTACATGAAGTGGTTCTGAAATCTTCTGTGCATGCAGATTGTATATTCCTCTAAATGCATCCAAAATTTGTCTTGCATATTTGGCGGCGGTCATCACTGGATCAAAGAACCAAACGCGTAAAATATTCTATTGTGGTATTAATGATCGCGACTGGTGTATGAATAAATTACTCTTCGTTCCGACTCCAGTTCTAACACCTTCCTGGCCAAACCATGGACCTATCATGGACTAGTCTGCGCTCGGATAGACTTCCTTTGATCTATGATGACCGCCGCTTCATAAAAATTCAAGACATTCAGGTGTTTCAAATAATTTGCTGTATTTTTAATTAGGCAGTGCCTTCCTCTGAATAACAAAAGAAAATCTGTCAACGGTTCAGCCTTCGCTGGGAGTTCATAGCTGATTGAGTTTTATACAAATAAGACACTGGAAATTCGATTGTGGGTGAGCGAAGGGAAATTTTGATAAAATTGTAGAAAAAATTTGGTCCGTAACTTTTTTTGAACATCTCCGCACATGAAATCGAGATATGGAAGGTGAAACACTCAATACACGATTTACAAGATATATGATTGCCCAATGTGCGATATGGAGGCATTTCTCTGACATGTTTTCGACAGTATTCTGGATTTATATAAAAAAAACCCCGAGGCAACAATATAAAATGAAATTCACAGAATCGTATCATTAAACGATGTTCTACTACACACGCACTTCAGTACATGAAGTGGTTCTGAAATCTTCATACAGAATATATATTCCTCTTAATGCACCCAAAATTTGTCTTGCATATATTTGGCGGCGGATCTTCCTCGAACAAAGAGCTAAAATATTCCATTGTGATATCAATGCACGAGATTGCTGCATGAATAAATCATCCCAGGTAAATCATACTTCGTGCTGACTCTATTCCTTTCACCTCTCTGGCTGGCCAAACCCCGTACATCGATGGCTCTAAGTTAGGCTACAGCTTCGCCCCAGGCCCCATGCACGATATATTTATGCATCCTAGAAATCCAAATTAAATGTGCTCACTAGACATGACTCGAATGATGTGTTTCAAAACACAACCTGCCTCCGTTTCTCTATTTTTGTTTCCGTATGAGTGTTTGATAAGTTTATTTATTACCAAAAGCTCATCCTTTTTTACTTCTTAAAAGAGACTCTGAAAGTTGAAACGAAAATCCTCCCAAATTTATTGGATGCTCTGCTCAGCTCTTTTTCGTGCCTTGCATGCATGGCGCAAAAGAATCCTTTCTGTTGCTAGCTTTACATACAGACAAAAAATAGTTTTGTTTCTGAAGAAAATTATGTAAAATTGCACCACAGTATGTTCAACACAAATTTTTTCCATTTTTATTTTTCACAATTGTTAAAATTGTTTGCAGATGTGACAGACACATAATCAAATAGTTTCGTGGATTTCTGTAGAGTTAATTGTATTTTTTTTTACAACTGAAAGTAGACTAGAATTGTTATTGCATAATCATCGAAACAGTTCGCATCAATCTCGTCGCAAAACAACTAAAACTAAAAGGCGAATGTGAAGGCACTCTCATCGAAAATGCTGAGATCAATTAATGTAAGAATGTGAAGGAGAATTTTTGATGGATTAGTTTGGCTTATTTTCTCGGTTGATGAACTTAATTTAGCAATTTGTAGGAATGCCGTCTGTGTCATTTGTGTTTCGCATTGCCCCATATATTATAAATGATGTAATGTACCGGTGCTATGCCTTTACCCTGGGCCTGGCCTTTGGCTTGTCTATGCGTAGGCTTACTGCGACCAGCCCGCTCACGCAGTGAGCGGGCTGCGTTGCACCTAGACCGAAAAATCAGTCTCTATAGGACGTTGGATCCGCTGAGATTGCATCTGGCTCCTCTGAACGCCCTGTTAATTCGGGGGGTATGTCCAAAAATGTCATTTTGATTAAAGAATGCCCCCGAATGAGACGGTTATTCCTGTCTACCTTGCACCGAGCATTGGTGCAAGTAAGTCGAGATTAGCAGTGATCATTTTAGAAAATATCATCAATTATATTGCGCAGATCTTTAAGCTATTAAACACACTTACGGAGAATACATACATGAATATTTCCGTAGTTGGGTCGAAGATGAATTTAGTCCATGTTATTTTTTTCTTGTAAACGAACCATAGTACGGTGGTCAGAATTAATGCAGCTGCGATACGTGTATATGAAGATTGCCGACTTTTTGAAGTTCATGCGCATGCGCCAGTTCTCTATACGATTCGTGCGTGTTAAGTTTTCAACAACAATCCATTACCATAGCACTCTTTTCAGATCGTTGTTTTTTTCTTTTTTCATTATTATTAGAACAGATTTTATATTCCAATTTTTATTTCATTGTATCTGAAATTTAATTTTGGGGATTTATTATATTTTGCATATTTATGTTTGTCCGTAATTTTTTTAAATTTTTTTTTAAGAGCCACTTTTTTCAACCCAATAACGCCACCCCGCTAAGCTAGATTTCAGTGACGGTGGTGCACGGTATTAGGAAAGTTGGAAGATTCGGCCCTATTTCTCTTACAAAATCCTTGATCCGCCACTGAAGTTTATAACATAGAATTAAATGATATTTTGGTCACTTTAAATGACACAATTAATGAAAATCAGGTTGATAATTTGCACAATCAAAAAAATAAAAAATCACTTTTCTCATGCATATTCATCAATAGCGTCATCATCATGAATATTATTTTGCGCATGCGTACAAAGTCATTAAACAGCCAAGATGGCAGTCTGGAAGGACCTCGTTTTGTTAGACCATGGTTAGACAGACACATGAAGGGGAAATTGGTAACGTTACTCAATATTTTCCATCATTTTCTTACTTCAGACATATGGAAGTTACATTCAACCATTCATATGTGATAAATATACTTGAAATTAGTAATTCATCCATGTGCACGGGTCAATTATTCATTAGAAGTCGCACGCGACATGCAAGGAAATCGGGGGCGAGCCCTCAGGACGCTCCCGCTGTGCGGGAGCAGTCCCGGGGCTATGCGTAGGCATGATAGTCTTACTAGCCCCGGCTCGTCTTCATTTCCCTTGCGTGTCGTGTCCAACTACTGTATAAGCGACCAGGGCATATAAATGAATTACTCATTTGAAATACATTTATTACATATGAATGACTCACTGTATTGAATGTATACCTGCACTATAAAAATGTTCACAAATTTTGAGCAATTCCTCTCCACATATCTTCCTAACAAATACGTTCCGCCAAGGCTGCCATCTTGGCTGTTCGAAAATGTGCATGAATTATGGGAACTGGTGCATGTGCATACACTTGAATCTTCACCATCGCAGCTGCCTTCGTGCAATTTTGAACCACTTTAGTTCATAAACAATAAGAAAAAATGCAGCATGGATTGAAATCATCTTTAAAGATTGTCCGTCCCTTTTGCAAGCTTAAAATTTGAAATCGTCTATCACGATCGTAAATTGAAGAAAGTGTGATTCAAGACCATTTCTAAGAATATAACATGTTGAAGCTTTATGTCTATGTAAAAATTCCAGCCGTTGAATTTCAAACCGACTTTTTTCGTACTACGAAAAAAGTATTAGTCTTTGTTACAGTATCTATGTGGTTATTATGCATGTGTGAAATCCTAATTTTATGAGTAATTACCAAACTTTGGAGATGATTCCTTCTATAGAACATTTTTTTTTTCATAATGCGTTTTATAATTTAATAAACAGATTAATCAATAAAGCAGATATTTCAACACAAACTGCTAAGAGCCTGAGGTAAAGACTATTAATCAGACGTTGTTTACGTGCATTATTTGAATTGTACACTACGTATCAGTTTCAAATTATGAATATAAAGCTTGCTAACACTTCTCTATATGTTTTGCCAATGTTTTGATGGTTTTGTGGTGATCTGAAAAAGGGACGGGCTTTCTTTAAGCTAACTACGAAAATATTCAGGTATGTATTTTCTGTAGAAATGCGCAATACATTTGAGATTTGAGCAGACAGAATTGCTCAATTTTTCTGATCTTATCATGACTCTCTTGCTCCAAAGCTCAGTGTTTCAATACATCATTCAAACATTATCTTAATCAATGTATTCAAAACTTTCTTGTGTTAGTATATGCCAAATAGATTGTTGAATGATGCATCACCATGATCACTTTTATTTCAAAGTTAAGGTAGACCGAAGTCGAGTTTAATTTCACACACACGCACTCATACCACATATGCACCAATATTTTTTTTCTGGACTATCAACAGCAAATGGCAGCTTTATGCAACAGGGTGGGGTCAACCTGCTACAGAAGTCTCCACAGTGCTTCCCGCCTTCACACACCTCTAGTGCCTATTGTCATAGAGCAAACTGTAAGTGCTTTTAATATAAGTTAAACCATTGTTTATATCATGTGCGTGGCAGAAGAATAATTATTGTAAACAAAAAAATGTTCCTTCCTTCCTTCCTTCCACCACAGTACAACAACTTGTTGATGTCTTCCCTGTGACACAAGGGCAATGTTCTGTTTTCAATGATCTTAATGATCTATTTCACATAAGAAAATATTTTTTTTTATAGTTCTTTTGTAAATACGTTGATATTTTGTAGTTTTTATTAATTAATCTCCACATAGGCCTATGGGGTGAATGTCTGTTTTGGCAAAAGCTGACTTTTAAACCATGTATGATTTTGTAATACTTTTTCTACCAATTTCATATTTTTGTTTGTCCTCAGGGGAGAGGAGAGCGAGCATATGACATCTACTCCAGACTTCTCAAGGAGCGCATCATCTGTCTCATGGGGCCGGTGAGTGCACCTTGCAAGTTTTTTTTCTTCAAACATGAGACAATGATGCATAAGGAGTTCATTCAGTGAAGAAATCCCCCAACAGGATCTTACACTTGTGCTGTGATTTCATTTCATTCTTGATGTCCAAGATTTTTGCATACTAAATTTGTAATTCAGGCAAATGCTGAGCCATATTGCATTAAAGACTCCCAATTCTCTATAATACATTTAGTAAAAAGTCGTCCCATAATGCACTGCACTACGACATACGGAGTTAGTTTGCAGTCATAACCACTTCCGGTACTATATGCACTAATGCACTAGACTAGAAATGTCATGACTGCACAGCATTTGTGCGCTGTGCATTTTGAAAAAGTATTCTTTATGCGGCGGGATGGAGAATTATTGGAACTCACTTCTGACATGGCAATAGCTACAAATCTCATGAGCCCTGTTCTCTAGCAAAAGAGTTATAAGTTGTCATCTTTGAACTGTGCATCAGCTGGGATTCCATAACAGATATCATGTCTTGCATGTTTTTTTTTGTTTATTTCAGGTCACAGACACTCTGTCCAGTGTCGTGATTGCACAACTTCTGTTTTTACAGTCAGAGAGCAACAAAAAGCCCATTCACATGTACATCAATAGTCCAGGTAAAATGTCGTAAAGCAATCTCGTGTGTGGTTATACTGCTCCAGAGATACCAATACTTTGTATGGATTATCTTGTAATAATGCCTTCACAATGTGCAAAGATGTTTTGAATTTGCCTCTTAAGTATATTTTGAAAAATTTATTTTACATTTTTATTGAAATCACAAGGTCAATTAAAACTGTTCAACATCATGATCGTGATAAAATAACAGTATATAAACAAATTAGGAATCAATGAAATCTGATATATATGAAGAATGAACCACAGCTTAACTTGTACAAAGAATATACAAAATATGGTATTAGTATTTTGTCAAAAGGAAGTAACTGACAAACAAGACTTTTCTTGTAAATGAGCAAAATGTGTCCTTCACTTGCATTGGCCTCAATGCAACACCACATCATGTAAGATTGAATGTCACAAAGCAAGGTGAATATACCTTGTCCAGATTCTCCCTGTATGTAGGGAGTCCTGGTACAATCTTAGAGTACATGTACCAATAACTCAAATTTGAGTGGTTTGTCACTTGCTTCCCTTTGTCATTGAAAGGCAGTATCATAAAAGCATGCCTCAGACATTGTAGTCACACACACACTGCTTTTCATGAACATTTATAAGCTGTTGATTTGAATTGAACAGGTGGCTCAGTCACAGCTGGTCTGGGGATCTACGACACCATGCAGTATGTGCTGCCCCCTATCAGTACCTGGTGTGTAGGCCAGGCCTGTAGCATGGGCTCTCTCCTGCTGACTGCTGGGGCACCAGGCATGAGGCATAGTCTACCTAACTCTAGGATCATGACGCACCAGCCCTCTGGCCAAGCTGTGGTAAGAACTTGCTATTTTGCCTAACTGTAATATATCAAAAAAGTGCTCTGTTTCCCAATGTGGCATAGTCTGCCTAACTGTACTACCAGTCAATATTGGAATAATGCAGATGAGGCATAGTCTTGCCTAACTCTATGATCATGACCTGCCAGGCATCTATCTGGCCAAGAAGCAGAAGGAACATGTTATTTTGCCTATCTGTAGTATCAAAGATTTCTGTTACCCATTGTGGCATAGTTGCCTAATTCTAGGATCACTGTGCTGCAGCCCTCTTCGAACAGAACTTTTTATTTTGCCTAACTGTATGAACTATCAATGCTGTATAAGTCTGGATGTGGCATAGTCTGCCTAACTCTTGGATTGGGTCTCTGGTCAGACAGGGGAAAAGACCTTCTTCTTTTGCCTAACTCTTTCCCCCTATTGGTGCTGTTATAATGGGCATGTGGCATAGTGTGCCTAATTCTAGGATCATCATTGCATTACATCCATCTGGCCAGACTGTTATTATTTTGCCTATCTCTATTTTTGAAGAGAAATGTTTCTTCATCAATGCTGTAATAGTGGCCAAACCTCTTTTTTTTCTAACTCAAATTAATGTCATATTAAGAAGGAAGGTCATGTCACAGCACACTGGGTTACAACATGATCTATGGGTCTGTACTTGACCACAAGGACTGATGTCAGAGTCTGCAATGCCCAGTCTTTTCATCTTTTCTGTTTGATGAGAAACGACAAGCATCATACTTTCAACCTTATTCCGTTGACCCTAAAACCAGACATCAAAGTATGGCTGTAGCCTCACATGTATATCATCAGCTTTCCTGTGTGCCATTTATATAACAGGGTAAAGACAAATGTTTTCTCTCTCATTTATTGTGATCATCTACAGGGTCAAGCAACAGATATACAGATCCAAGCAGAGGAAATCATCAAGTTAAAGGCTCAGCTGAATAAACTCTATGTCAAGCACACTGGACAACCACTGGATGTTGTTGGTGAGTATACCAGGAAAGGAGGTATGACAGTTGGATATAAGATGGAGGAAGGTAGAGAGGGGGAGAGAGAGAGAGAGAGAGAGAGAGAGAGAGAGAGAGAGAGAGAGAGAGAGGAAGAAAGAGCGAGAAAAAAAGGCAGAGGAGATATTGTTATCAAGTTGAATGCTCAACCCCTTAAATGATATATCAGGAATGTCAAACACTCAATATTGTAGATGAGAGAAAATTAAAGTTAACTTAGTCTTAACAATCAAAAAAGATATCATTATGTCAAATATCTCTTTGTACTAATTTAGATTTCTTGTTCTTTTGCATTGAAATTGATTTAATCTCAACAGGTAGAACTACATTTTGTCAACAAAATAGATATCATGCTATAGTTCTTCCAAATGTCTTGTTGCGTTTCTTTCCACCATACAGAGGAAGCGATGGAGAGGGATAAGTTCATGAGTCCCCAGGAGGCCTTAGAGTTTGGTCTTATCGACAAGGTCCTGGACCACCCGCCACAATTAGCACTAAACGATGACAAACCGAGCCCACCATCGGCGGAGTCTTAGCGGACAGACCATTCCAGCGGGAACTTTTTGTACGTTGTTTGATTCTTCGCAGAGAGACATTTTATAATTACCATGTGGTGGTGTTAAACTGTGTTTATGTCATGCAGATGGTGTCCATGTGCAAGGTCTTGGTGGTTGTCATGACAACTTTTGGGAAGGATTTTGGCTCTGTACTTTCTACATTTAGACTTATTGCAACATGTATTATCATCTATAGAGCAGAACAGTTTGTCATGGTAAGTTAGTGAATGCAAATTGTTAAAAGTTGGAGGAAAATCAGGTAAACAAGACAGGTTATTATTGTCCAAAACTGAATAATTAGCCCTGCAATTATGGGTTGATTGTCAGTAATTAATTCTTTACGTGCCACTGAGGCATTTTTTGCACTGGTAATACACATCATTCTCATAGAGCAGTATGGAGTCTGGCAGAGAAGGAGTTAATCCCTTCACACCAGATATATTTTCAACGACTGGAGCACAAAAAGAAAGTAGTTTGTACCTTGTCACAATACCCTTCAGCGCCCATGGTATCCTTCAACAAAAACAGTATACAAACACCTGTCGTCTCTGTTGTCTGTTTTGCCACGTTTGAACTTTGGAAAACCAATATTCACTTACTATAAATTAGGGTATGTATTGAGAACGGACAGCAAATATTGAAAATGGTAAAATTTATAGATGTGCTGTGACAAGCAACTTTCTTTGAAAGATGGACTGACAAAGAAAGAGTGGACACAAATTGGGTTTCTGGAGTTATGCGGGTCCGTATAAGTTAACCAACACTCGGAGTTAACCTCTAATCTATACTTGGTAGTATGTGATTCTATAGGGTAATTGGACAATTTAACATTCCAATGCTCATTATTAAGATACATCAAATTCATTATTTTGCAGTGCACATGTATTTTAATTTGTCAGATTTTCTGTAAGCACAACCCCATTTGTTTCTACAATATCATTTTGTTTTCAATACAAATTTTACAAATCTGCTTTATGTGACTTTTTACAACATCAATATGCCTAATTTTTCTTCGGATTTTTTTGGTTTCTTGGTAACATACATTGAACTGTCATGTACTATTCAGCACATATTAAAAAGAAATGATCCTGTAACTAAATTGAAGTAATTAAATGAGATATATGATATCGAAATTGGAAGTGATGTGTGTCGAAGTGTGAAGTTGTTTTGTTTTTAGTGTTAATATGTTTATGATATATGCAATTCTTACACATACATTTACCAGTTTACATTCATGATTAAAATTAAACTGAATGGATCAAACATTCAGTGTGAAGATGAATTTAGATCAATCAATAGCTGTCAGAATTCAAAATCTATTGAGAATGTACCCCTTTACCTTCCCAATTTTCTTTAATTGTTGAAGTAAAATAGATGTACATATATTTTCTAACTGAATTTCATTGGTAAAGGGTAAGACATTGTAAATAGCTGAGCTGCCCAATGTTTGACAGCATGTACATGTCATAATAACCTTTTGTCTGTCTCTGAAATGAGGTGAATATATTGTGAGTGGTGAATGAATCATACTCAACCCTGACACAAGGAACCATAAGGAATGTGAGGTGTAGCAGTATTGGAAGGAAGGTGCTTGCATGCTGGATTTACACTACAGCTCAAAGGAATTGGCATAGGGAAAGGGAAAGGGAAAAAAAGGAAGGACCCAGTTTTAAACCATGGTATATTTTGTCCAGTTCAGCATGAAACACGATGCTTTAGCCTACAAAGCATCATGTTTCATGCTGAACTGGATAAAATATACCACGGTTTAAAACTGTGGGTCTTTCCCTTTCCCTTTCCCTATGCCAATTCCTTTGAGCTGCAGTGTAAATTGGGTGAGTGGTAGCCTGGTTTCCAGGCTGTTGGACATTTCTGATCTCAACTGACAAATAGAGTCTGGTACTCTTAGACTAGTCACTGTATCATTCTCCTCTTTCCTCAGTCCGTCCTTGAAGAAGATATCAATAATTAGTCTACAGCAGCCAAACCCCTTTACTGAATAGTTTGGTTAGATTTTTTTTTAGGCTGTGGGACATTTCTGATCTCAACTGACAAAATAGAGTCTAGTACTCTTAGACTAGTCACTGTATCATTCTCCTTTTTTCTCAGTCCGTCCCTGAAGAAGAAACTGAGAGTGATGACCGGTAGTGTGCTGCAGCCAGACCCCTATTCATTGTGTACCATGTGCAGTGTTGGAAATTACTCGTGTTTTCATTGCCTTGCGGATGGCAAGATGGCACAAAAAACTTCTCTGCACTGAGCAGCTCCTTTCACAGCTGAGGAAAAAGAATTAACACATGTCTGTCTTGAACCATTTCTAGGATAAGAGACAAGAAACAATAAAGAGTAACAAAACTGTATCTGATTTAAATTTTATTCTTACTTCACACACATAAAAGTACTATATCTGTACATGTACTGCATGCCAAGCATATTACATTTGATAGTTTTCTTCACAAATTGGTATTTGGTATGCATCACTGTTAAGTTGGTGAGATACCCACAACACTCTACATGAATGAATCAGCCTGCACAGTAGATCCCATCACATCCATCTAAAGCGATTGCCCCAAGGGAAACGGACGAATGCAGTACGATGTGCTGTTAACAACTCAGACCCACTACTGAATGTGGCATATGCTGATGCTAAGATCACATCTACTGATAAGCTTTGATTCTGAAAATAGGCCTGTAAAGGATAGAACACCCTGAAAATTTAAAAGCAGAACATGAATGAACTATTAGTGAAGGTTTGACGAAAATTCATCAAAGGATAAGAAAGTTATGATCTTTTAAAATTTAAATTTCAGATGTCATATGCGATGTGATCTCTCATATGTTGTGTGCTGAATAATTTCATAAAAAAAATTGTTTTTCTGTTTTTGACGAAGGGATATTTTTTTCATAGAGTTATGTGCATGATGTATCAAATGCACAGGTAATAGGATGCATATCCTTTTGAGAAAATCAAGATTTACAAAAACCATAGTAATGGTACATAACATACGTAAGAGCATCTCGTACATGACATCACAGAATAAAAACCTCAATTAATCGTAACTTTGTTATCCTTTGAATGATTTTCATCAAACCTTCACTAATATGATTCTTTCATGTTTCTTCTTTTGTTAAAACCAACTTAATTTCAGGGTGGACTAGTGGTAGTGGTTCCTAGTGGTAATGATTACACGACTTATCACCATGGCAGGGCTGTTCCTCCATTAATAGGGTAACTGTCTCCTTTGATTTGGACTCCTACATTATTTGCTCTTTTTCATGTCATTTCTTCACATGATTCTGAAATGAAAACAAGAATGGGAGCTGTTGCCAAGGCCTCTGCCACTACTAACTCTTAGTTTAAAGGTGTTACACCAATTTTCACAGGTTGAAGTATCAGCATACTAAAGTTTTTCGATGTAATAAATTAATTACATGCATTATAATGAATAGAGGTACAGCCACATACATGTACTCCTATACTTATTTTATACCCCAAAACCCAGTAGTAGGATCCTGAGACTGTATTGTATACTAAAGTGCACACAGAATACAAAAGCTTCATCTCATTCACATCATGGCACATTTTAGTTCATCATATGACTCATAAGATAGCAGTGGAACTGTGATACTAGTTCATTAACCCTTTGTAAGCTAGACAAATAGCTTCTCTATGAGATTTTTGTGTGTAAATGGTGAAATAATCCACCAGGGGCATGCTAAGGTTTAACCTACCAGCATACATATTTTGAAATCAAGATGTTTGCATTTTATACACATTGGTAATATCAGGAGCTCCCCCACATATCTAAATTGTGACAATAAATTATGGCACCAGTTTTTATAGAACTGTAGGATACTACATTGTTCCCTCTGCAAAATACATCTGGTATACTCTCCATCTAATGGGCAGTTTTTTTTTTTTTTTTTAGAGTTTTCAATTATATAAAAAAAGCACACAAATAAGTGCATAAAATGCAAAAAGAAGTACTATTTAGAGACTGGAATGTCACACCCTGAAATGTCAAATTAGTCTCTGCTCTGGAACAAAACAAGGCATTAGCAATATTGTGTCTCGCCCACTTGCGAAAATAACCAGAAATATCGCGATCTCCGTTGCTACGCAAAAGAGAACTGAAACAAACAAATAAGCAACTTTAAACAGACAACATCAAAATCAGGTGCAAAATAGTGACTTTGAATAAATTTGCATAAATGTGCATGAGTAATGTTTGCCTAAATCTACATCAGTAATGCTCACACATGCTCACACAATTCTGTGCACAAGTTAGGAAGCCTTCACCAATAGTCTTGCAAGTAAACTTTAATGTATGACCTCAAATGACCTTTGACCTTATCATGTGACCTCTTACAGCACAATAACATGCAGGTGCCCCCAGTGCATCCATCATCCAAGTTTGATTGCCATTGTAGCAACATGTGATGAGTTATGTGTGATAAGAGAGTCTTGCAAGTAAACTTTAACGTATGACCTCAAATGACCTTTGACCTTATCCTGTGACCTCCAACGGTACCATAACATGAAGGTACCCCCAGTGCATCTATGACCCAAGTTAGGTTGTAATCCAAGCAACCTATGTGAAGTTATTTGTCAAAAGAGAGTCTTGCAGGTAAACTTTAACGTATGACCTCAAATGACCTTTGACCTTATCCTGTGACCTCCAACAGCACCATAACATGTAGGTACCCCCAGTGCATCTATGACCCAAGTTAGGTTGTAATCCAAGCAACCAATGTGAAGTTATTTGTCAAAAGAGAGTCTTGCAGGTAAACTTTAACGTATGACCTCAAATGACCTTTGACCTTATCCTGTGACCTCCAACAGCACCATAACATGAAGGTACCCCCAGTGCATCTATGACCCAAGTTAGGTTGTAATCCAAGCAACCTATGTGAAGTTATTTGTCAAAAGAGAGTCTTGCAGGTAAACTTTAACGTATGACCTCAAATGACCTTTGACCTTATCCTGTGACCTCCAACGCCACCATAACATGAAGGTACCCCCAGTGCATCTATGACCCAAGTTAGGTTGTAATCCAAGCAACCCATGTGAAGTTATGGATCATAAGAGAGTCTTGCAGGTAAACTTTAACATTTGTGACGGACGACAGACGACGGACGACGGACGACGGACGGACGACGGACGACGGACGGACGACGGACGGACGACGGACGGACGACGGACGGACGCCATTTGGATCCCTTAGTCTCGCCTTCACCTCCGGTGGGCGAGACAAAAATCAGTATATTTACTTAGTTACTAACTGCATACTGTAGTTTAGAAGGGGTCAAATAATACTTCAATGCACAAAAATTAGTCATTTTTCCCCCAAAGAAACTTTATACACATTCAAATGGATGTTATGCGATCAAATTTTGATTTTAGGAGCATCATTTTTACACTGTTTGACAATAAATGTCGCCTTTGTTCTTTGTGGGATAATTCTATTTTATGAAGTTCCCCCATCCAGGTAGTTTCGAGGACTACAGAAAAGTTATGACGTCATAGTCATTGAGAAAAGAATCTCTTCTCGCCGTTGCCAGGTCAGGCTATGAATTAGGAATACCACTGTTGTATCTATAGCTGCTCCTCAAGTGCGTAATGGCTGGCCCTTGAGACAGCATCTCTTCTCCCTGTCGCTATGTCAGGCTATAATTCCGTACCACTGTCATAGCAGTCCTTCAATAAGCTAAAGCCTACAGTTCATTCACAAAGATTGGTTGGCCATCCTTTCATTAAGTTTAAGCCCTTAAAGAAAACTTCATTTCTCACTGTTGCTATGTCACGCTATGATGTAGGAATCCTGCTCCTCTATTATAGCAGGTCTTCAATGATATCAAACAGAGCTATTGCCTACAATTCATTCATTGCAGATTGGTTGGTCATTGTTTGACAAAATCTTCTTAGCCCTTGAGAGAAAGCTCTGTCAGGCGTGATGTACTAAGCCTGTACCTCCCTTCATAATTGTACAGAAATATTGGATACCTTTGTAGACCTTGAGAGCAAACATTTCTTTTCTTACGTCAGGCTATGATGTAGAAACCCTCTGCTGCTCTTTATGATTGTCCAACAATTACGAAAAAAGATTGCATATCTAAGTAGCCTTGATAATGAAACATATCATCCCATCGTCGCTATGTCAGGCTACGGTGTTGGGATCCTGTCCCTCAGGTAAGCCAGGAGGGCCACGGTTCCCTTGTTGAGAATAGCAGGCCGAGGATTTCTAAAACGGTTGCCAGATAGTTGGAGGGACCTGCACAAAGAGAAAATAATGCAAAACTAGAGAAATGTGATGTCTGTTTTACTTTACCATGGTAAAACTATTAACAAATTGTAAGACTTTCTGTAAAACCAGGTGGCTGTATGCCTTTGTTAAAAGAAACTACTAATGAGGTGAAGTAGGTATGAAAGAATCCTACAGCAATTTGACTGCTCAATGTTATCATCTGATTTGAATTCATAATCTTCTATGATCAATCTTTTAACGCTCATCAGTCTTTAAACTCTGAGTGATTTCTGATTTCATTTCAAAACTATTGATTTCATCTTTATCTGTGGATATATATATTGGTTCCAGGTGTCACCAAAAACAAGATTATATAATTTGTTTATGACCAAAAAACCTAAACATTTAGGTATTCTTTTGCACAGTTTATGACCTTTGACCTCATCCCTTAAATTTTTTTTAACACCGTTTGGTTGAAATTGATAAATAGAGTTTCTAGCTATAGTGCAAAATATATCAAACAATTTAAGAGATTGCTTAAATGAACTCAAAAGCATAATGCTTTTGCCAAAGTTGTGATGGAGGCATACAAATCTCACCTCAGACTGGTGATTGTTCCCAACTCTGGTGGAACCTCTCCAATGTCGTTATTCTGCAAGTCTAGGGTGGAGAGCTGAGAGAGGCTTTTGAGACTGGTAACCTCGATGGCTCCAATCTTGTTGTCGTTTGCCAGGATGATCTCTAGTTTGGACCAGGTGAAGACGACGTCGGGAATCTTGCTGAAGCGATTGTAGGCAATGACGATCTCCCGCATGCCTGACATGGTTTGGAACTCTGCTGGAAGCTCACTGAGTGCATTGTTCCTGTGGGGGGAAAAATATTTAAAGGTAGCCCTCCTGCTTTAATTTTATAATCTTCTTTTCGTTGCTGCCATCAAATGCATGCACTGTGGATGCGGCCGCTGCAGACCAAAGCGCATAACGGTCTTTGGTTTCTAGGCTATTGGTTTTGGACGACCAGCTCAAAACCTCATCAAAATCTAGAGATCGCAATGATTTTGTTTTAAGTGAGTTTCCAGTTATATCATTAGGAGAGAAGTTCCGATAGGGTCTCTTCTTCCATTTTCTGTGTTTTTTACAAAATTTTATTGTTTGACTTGCAAAAGGGACACTTTATCTTTAACATTAAATCCCTGAGTGAGTGGAATTGGGGATTGTCTCGTGAATTCTTACCCGAGGTCGAGCCTTGTGATATTCACCATCATCTGCATCTCTACAAGGAGAGAGGGGATTCTGTTAGAGCTGAGATTAACGTCCACAACGGTCTTGTGCAGGAGGATAAGACTGCAGAAGGAGAAAAGAGAAACAGGTGCTTTCATTAGTACAGTCAAACCTGTTTAGAAGAAGGGTGACCTTTATAAGCAGGTGGTATTCATGTATGGGTTACTTTAGTATCAGGGCTTTGTACCTTAATCAAAACATTTCAGTATTCTAAAGGCAGAAAATCAGTATTTTCAAATAAAGGCAATAGTTCAACCCATGAACTAGACCTTATGAAATATGTATTTTGTATGAAGCCTTCAGTATTCTTCTCAAATTTAAGTAGAATATACTGAAAATCAGTACTACTTGGTAGCTCTGTAGTAGTATAGGTTTCAAAGCGAAACATTGTTCAAGGAAAAAACATAATGTAGTCTTTCTAGGCATGTGATCGTTCTACAAAGGTGGCCACTAAAGCAGGGTTCACTGTGTTTTTGCTATAGTTAGCATTACATTTAATTTTGGCATTAGGTTTGGGTTTAGTTTTGTATGTCAGAATTGACTCACTTTTCTGGGACTTGGGTGAGGGCATTTTTGCTGAAGTTAACGGCAGTGACGCCGCCCTCTCTGGCCGGCTCCCACAGAGTGACCGGTACAGAGGCTGCTTTCTGGTTGCTGCAAGAAGCAGGAGATATAGAAATAAATGAACACATAACATGAATAGGATTAAAAGATTCCCCTAAAAAAGGAACACACTGGATTGTGTATCATGATGGATGTCTTCGCCTTTTTTTATTACATAATCACATGCTATTCAGCCCCCGGGCTGCATACATGATTTTCTTGTGAATGAATAAACCATTCTATATTATGATCTGAAGGCCTTGAATTCAATGTCAATTGCCTTCTAATGGGTGCTTCAAGAAAGCTTTAGGAAGTGTATTGGGAGAAGAGTTGGGATTTTATTTGGCTCAAGGTCACCTAAATTTGAATTTTGTCTAGGCCTTCAGAAACAGCAGGTTCAATTCATATTCCACATCTCTAAATCTACATGGATTCGAGCTTCTTTCTTTCCATTATTCCTACGGACAGATACAAGGAATACAGCAGGCATTGAACCTCAAACCTTCACTTTAATCACTATGCCACAACACCTCCACCTTTACCTGTAGTCTAGTGTCTTGCCGGTGACTGCTGCTGTTCTGCCTAGCACACTGGAGAGGTCTGAGGCGGAAGACCCGTTGCTGTCCGGGGCATCCTGAGGCACCTCCTCTATCCTGCTTCTCAAGTACTTCATCAGCTCCATCGTGCCTCTCTACAAGGGGGTCAAGAAAATAAAAAATGGAATCTCCACTGGTCAAACTCTATCTTGTTACACTGTAAGCCTTCTTGAGCTTTCTACCCAAAATAGGGGCTGCACAGGAATGTGATCACATGTTTCAATATCACTTTGCAAATTGTGTTTGAGCACATGAATATGGTAGCCTAAATGTGTGCTCATCACACACAGCTATAACACTACATGCAAAATGTGTGTATTGTATGTGTACCACAAAAAAAGGGATATAATCAGCAGACATTTAGCCCACATTCGCCTTCCTTGTTATAAGAGATACATTTCTCATGTTCTCCTTTGTCATTGGGCCAACAGAATAAGTTTGTTGTAACAGCGCTCGCTGTAAGTGAGGACGTGCGCCATGTATGTAGGTGTGTGTATGTTTTAAGTTGGGACCCAGAGAATTGCCTTGCTGTCACAAAACCTCGTTGTATCCGTGCTTGTTATATTGAGTTTCATTGCAGTTGTTATTATGGGCTATAATAACTATGCAGTATATTGTATTACTTGTACACCCTCACCATGGAAACATGCAAAACACACTAAAATGACAATGTTTAACTCACACTGACGATGTCTCTTCTAATGCCTCTCATGGGGTTGCCATCCACGACCAGGGCCTTGAGTGATGTCAACGTCCCCAGCTTGTAAGGCAAGCTACATGTAGGTAACATATCATGAACACATCGATTAGTTCACACCAGTTAAACAATTACACAAGGGCTCAGGGAGATTTAATTCATTTCTATTTAAATATTTTTCATTGAAAAGAAAAAAAAATTCAGGCACAATGAATTTTAATGTATCACCAGAAAGTCAATGGCTTTTAAAGTGTGATGACCATTAACAAAAAGTTCAATGCACATTCAAATGTACTCTATAACACAAATGATTGAAAGTAAGAAAAAATATTTATAATTTACATCAAAATATGTGCTTCTAAAATATGTAAAGGGATCAGCCCCTCTCAAAAAAGAATCTGACAAGTTTGCTACCTTGACACATCATTGTTGGCTATATTGAGCCTCGTCAGCGTGGTGATGTGTACTATCTCCTCTGGGATGCAGCTGATCTTGTTGTCTCTGACATCCAGCACGTTGACAGCAGTCAGAGATTCGAGCAGCTCGGTACTCAGCTCAGTTAGGCAGTTGTTCCCTGCATGCAGCTCCTGGACATTGGGGGATCAAAAATGGTGATGAACTTGAAAAAAAGTTTAATTCTAACAATTGGAGTGTGGGCACTGGACTATTTGGAAGGCTGACTATGCTATCTCTGATTGCATTGGAGAGGAGCAGAATTAGCCCCCCCCCCCCCCCCCCCCCCCTCAATGGACGTTTTTTTTGTTGATGATTTTGTACCCCATGCTCCCTGCACACAATGTGAACACTGGAATGAGAACAGTAAGTTCAATTAAATTATGGATAAGTCTATAGATTGCGGGACTAGTTTGTGACATTTGTTATGCCCCCTTTATGCATGAAACCGTGACCTATTTAGGCAACCAATACCATCATCAGATAAGTGTGATACTCCGTGCAGGCCATCTAGATATGTTGGCAGTCATGTCTGCTTCCCGACACGTACACTAGTACACTACACTGGAGGTGGACACGACTGCAAACGCAATCCAAATGTGGCTACACGATGCATCATGAGATGACTTTTCCTTTCCTGTGGAGAATTACAATACCTTGAGATTCTTGCACTGGGTGAGGGGAGGAAGCGATGTGATTTTGTTGAGCTTGATGTGGATTTGATCCAGGGATGACATGAAGCCGACCTCGGGTGGAAGCGACGTCAATCGATTACTGTTCAGCTCCAGCACTCGTACTCCTAAATGAGAAGAAAAAGTCCATTAAATATCTGGAATAGTAAACTTGATGTGGATCTGCGCAGACTGCGAAAATAACACAAACACCCAAACATTTTTATGGTTGTTATTGATAGTTGTATCCAGCGTGCACATGCTTTGTCACTGCTACCTACTACCCACTACAAAATGGTCAGCCTATACTATGCACTGGAATCTGAAGTACCACGATAACGGGCACTGTTTAGATAGGCACGGTGCATCTCGTCAGTGTAATAGTACGAAGCGTTGTGACTGGTTTTGTATAACATATAGGCGTGTGTGATGGGTCCTGGGATATGTGCCCTGTGAAATCAAGTGCTTGCCAAATGGTTGGCGTTGTCGCAAATCACGATTATCTGTATGCGAAATGTACACGTTTACAGAAGAGAGAATCAATGTATCCTTCTCTCAGAGCTAAACTCTGCGGAAGAACACTCTGATGTTGTTTTGAGATGTCCCCCCAGCTGACCTTTGAGGTTGCCGATAGTAGAGGGTAGGGCTTCAAGCTGGTTTTCCGATGCATTGAGGCTCTTTAGCTTCCGCAGACTGCCGATGGAGATAGGTAACTCCCTCAGCTGGTTGTTGGAGACATCCTGACAACAAAAACAACATTCATTTACAGGATTGACGTGTTGTTGGCATATCAAGCGATAAAGGAACACAACAGTAGCATGTTTACTGTGTTACATTTTGTATTACAGAGATTAGAACCATAAAATCAGATCTTCAATTGTGCACATTAGCTGCTAATCAGTTTATATTAATTAGATGATCGATTATAATTTTTTTCATAATAAATATATAATAAAAACAAATTTTTGATGAAAATTAACTTTGAGGGTTTTACAATCTGGTCCTGAGACCCAGATAATGGTAATGAAATGTGATGGTTGGCCTACCAAGTTCTCCAGGTGGCTGAGGTCTCCTAGCCCATCGTGAAGGCTGGTCAGTTTGTTATGCTGGACATGAAGGAACAGAAGGTCATGGAGATCAGCAATCTCCACTGGCAGCTCTGTCAGACAGTTGTGGCTAAAGGAAGAAAACATTTGGTGATTGATCACTATACTATCCACTTTGTACAGGAGAGATATAGTAGAGTTTGTAAGAACACACTCGATTTCTAAATACATAACATTGCCAAGGCTTGCTATTAATTACTGTGGAGTGTGCACTTGGGTTGAAATAACCCCCCTCCCCCCCAAAACACACATATTCATACCCACACACACATCTCCAATCTGTGACATATCTTATAACCAAAATAATGAAGAATGCATACTCTATCTAATCAAAAACACATTATTTAATCACATTTTTTTAGTTTCAATAACATAATAACTAATTAGAGAAAGAAATCTCAACTTAATTTCAACCTAAATAAAATTTTAGTACTTGACAGTCAGAAACAATGTCTGGATAATTCACACACTCTTTCCCTGGATTCATGTCAAAAACTGTGCTTCATATAGGAGAGGTTAGGGGTGACCTAAGATTCTGATTCATATGCTTGTTGATTGTCACTTCCTGTGGTGAAGAAATGTGGTGAGTAGAAGCAGAGAGATGGAACATACTGCTGTGGTGAGCTTCTTGTCTGTTTGACAAGCACTAAATTATGGAGTTGCACTTTGCATAATATGCAATTCTATGTAGTGCCTTTACCACACACAATGCGATATTATTCCATTTCCTTGCACACCACGCTTCTTACCTGATGTTGAGCCTTTGTAAATTTCGCAGCTCTCCGATGGCAGGTGGTAAGGAACTTAGTTGGTTGTCATGCACCTATGCCATGGGGACAAAGGGTGAAGAGAGTAGTCACATGTTACACCATACTGTAATGCCATCTTAAAAAAGACATTGAAACTATAATCAATAAAACAGAGGGGGAAAATATATGTTTGTATTTTTCTTCTTCGATTCAAATTTACCGCACATTTAGTTCAAGTCACTTGGAGTAACTAATTCATAAGATTTTACAATTATTTTTTAGTATTCATTGGTTGCAGGAACAGAAGACAGCATAAAGATTAGTTGTAATAATATTATTGTTGATCAATTCACTTAAATACTAATCAGGTAAGCAGTTAGAGAGCTTGAGTTTAGTAACAATAACTATCATTCAATTTTCTCATAATTACTCTGAAAATCTCTCCAAAACTAGAGCTTTGCCAATCAGTCTTTGATTAACAAAACCCTGAACTTGCTGAGGGGTTCTGTTCCCTATAATTGCACATACACGAATGGAAAGGATGACAGGCAGCATTCTTTGGGTTGGATAGTGGGATTCCACCAAACAAGCCAAGCTTAACAGAGATTCCCCCATTTTTTTTTCGCTATAACTGTAACCTTTACCCAAATTCCATTCAATTCAAACCTACATCTTTTTCTGTTCCACACAAAATGCTTACTCTAGCCGTGGGATTGGTAGGGTATAATTGGTGCTAAAATATGTCAATGGCAGTTAAGGTACACAAAAGTTTAAATCTAACCCTATTATCTTACTTACATCGAGAACGGTCAGAGCAGGCAGCTGACTTATGTCATTGGAGAGCTCGGTCAGTTTGTTGGACGCTAAGATAAGCTTGACCAGATCCGTCTGGTCCCACCAGCGGTCATTCGGGTCATCTAGGGAGACGCTCTTGGCCTCAGGAGGGACATCTGTGTTAATGTTCCATACGCTCTGTGGGACTGCAGGAATGAGATTTGCATTAATACAGGCAGAAACTAAACAGTTTTGGGAGAATTTATACTTCATCAGAGTATCAGACACATCTAATCACTGGAGCCTACTGGAAAGCCAATGAAACCCTTGTTGTTGTAGCCGAGTCTGCATTCTGGAGTTGCCGTGCACCATCATAATTTTTTTGTTATGACAATCATGCCACAAAATCACCACAAAATCACACACTTCTAAGCCCTACCCTACCCGATTCTAGCCCCAATCCTTACCATAACATAATATCATCAAGTTTCAAGACAGAGTGTCCCTTTTTAAAGGAATTTCGACCCGGAGCTCAAGAGGGCGCTGTTGGATGACGTCACAATCATCGCCATCTTAGTTCCGAAGTTTGACGAGTAACGCTGTCAATCAAACTGGTAGATTGCGGATATGCGTTGCTTGCCCTTTCACGTACGTTGTGAGCGCTAGCCGAGCGAGCTATGCCAGTACACGTTTGTGCATACCGTAAACGGCGTAATGTACATGTACGTAAGTACCGTATGCAAGTGGGCGGAGCCAGCAGGGAACAGCCGCCGAATCATGAGCCGAACTGTATTTCGGCATACCTAGATTGAGAATCGACATTCTTCGGGCATTCGGAACATGGCATTTGCGTAACCGGTGAAATTATCGAATAACATTGCCGTCATTGGACAACACGTACTGTCCGCTCATGCGCTTACATGGAATAACGCCCTCTTGAGCGCCGGGTCTGATTGTCTTTAAGGTCATTTTTTGGGGTAATGCCTAATGGGCAATGGAAGAAGATACTTTATTAGAACGTCTATCCCAATAACAGAACTGTTCCACAGTGCACACATTCAATGGCAGCTATGCCAGCATCACGCATCACGAACTGAGTCTGTGAGGGACAATACGATTACGATATACGAATGTAGAATATGCTAGCTGCCGTTCAAACAAAAACAAGGATGGTTTTTCACTGTTCCTGAAAATGTTTGCGAAGCTATGACTGTGAAATTTAATACACATTACTATTGGGGTATACTGCTGAGTTCTGCAGAGTTTGTTGACTTAATAAGTTAATTCCGGGAACACCTTGTCTTGACTTTAACTTTAAGACAAGTCTTATTTGATTAAGCTGTTGAACAATCAAAATAAGGAAAATTGCTGAATAATATTAATATACCCAAGACTCCAAGTTTTGTATTGGCATGAATAAATGATGTTGCCAGTCATTCAGAGATATGATGAGACTCAGAAAAACTTAAGATTTTCCACTTGCATGGAGCTAGTTAGTGCCGTGGCTAGCTCCATGCAAGTGGAGTAGTGCAGCTGGTGAAAACATTTCTCTATACAGTGACATGCAAGGCCTCCTACGGCTAACGCCCGGGGAGGACGTTCTTACTACTACGCCCATATTCTGCGGCTACTTACCCGAAGTGAGGGAACGGTTTGATAAGTTCAGCTGTCCGCTGGAACGGGCTTGCTTGAGGATGACATTCGAGACATCTAACTTGTCATCTTGCTTTGTTGGTTTTTGGAAGCCAGCTTTTGAGAAGGGCTGTCTGCCGCCACGTCGAGACATTTTAAGTATGATTTTTTAACAAGTTCTCTTTCGATCTCGTATACATACGATACCGTACAACCCGAATACGCGTTTGCGCATATGATGATGGCCCTGCAATGTGTACTGTATTCAAATTCCATAGGCATGAGAGACTATAGCGCATCCATTCCTCCAATAGGCCTGTCATTGCGTCATTTTCCCAAAATACTTGAGGAATCACCTCCAGGGGCCGCCGGGCCTTTCAGCAGCTCCACGTTGGTAGCTGTGACGTGTATCTAGACGCAAGGATACACCTTAATAGTGTAGGACTAGACTTGTTTTCTGGCTGTAATCAATTAACCCCGTATGAGTCATAAATTGGCATCTCCTTTTTCTGATGAGACAGGATATATGATAGGGGTTGCAGGGGTCAACCAAAATTATCATACCAATAGGACCTACCATACAATTATTTTATTTTTTAATTATTTGATAAGCCTATATTGATGTATTATTAATGATCTGTATTGAGTTACCGGTATCTCTCTACTTTAATTGGCAATACGGTATATCCTTTATCCCTCACATAAGTTACATTCTATATTTTGATAGGACACACCCTCTTAAAGGGCTTAGGGGCCTACTCTCATTCCCTCTATCCCCACCCACCTCCCCCACCCTAGCTCTCCTCCCATCCCTCTCTCTCTTCCACGATCCACTTCACCCCTCACTCTGCAGTCCTCTCCATATTCCATATCTCTTGGTTTCCATCCATCTCACTTATATCTCTCATATCCATCTTCTGTCATTTCATTGCCTTCTTGCAATGCCTTTTTCTTCCATGCAAACTCACTGCTCATATGAATACACATTAATATTGTTCTAGTTCACAGAACAAAACAATTTTCACTATACACACCATTTTAAACTGACAATAATAACAACAGGTATCGACTTCTTTGTCTCTTCATTTCTTTATAGGCAATAAATACACATATTGCAATCTCATATAACGTAAATACATAAACATATATGCAACCTTACATGTGATACAAACATTCATCTATCAAGTACAGCGAATGGCATTTCTGTTATGCAGTAGGCATGACCAATACAGGTTAAAAGCAGAAGAAGGAATTTACATTTAATTCACGATGGAAAGCAAAATATCTAACTTCACTTAAGAAAATATCTTTTACATCTTCATTGAATTTTGAATGCACAATATACACTTTGCTTGTATTTTGTACATATACCTCATTGGTATAATTGCAATCCACAATAACATGGTTTATATGAAATGTGTTTATATACTCAACTACTAGAGATTGAGTTGAAAATTACCTTAACAAACTTTCATTAATGGGCAAAACGTAAAGTCTACATTTGATATGGAATGTAATTGTGCTCTGCTGGTATCATGTTTGCAAATCCAATGATAATGCTTTATCATCAATATCAACTAAAGATAGAAGATATTTGTCAGTAATAAGACCAAATCTTCTGTGAAGGCATCTGGTACTATGACTTGCTGTTACTTGTTAATGCTTTCTTAAAAAGCCCATCTTAAATTTGAATATATCATGGTTATATTCTAATATTTAATTTTTTCACAAACCCAAACAACAACTCAGATTTTAGGTTTTATTTAAAGTAGTACTACTCAAGTAATATTTCTCACAAGAACTGGAAAATAAAAACAAGAATAATAGCATCATAACATCCATGAGTCCATAATGGGTAAAACCATTCTGATAAGATTAATCTCAAACACCATACATCCATTGTAACTCTTTAAGAGCAATTGAGGCATGTTTGCACTGGTAATACACACCGTTCCCATAGGTCAGTATGGAGTCTGGCAGAGGAGGAGTTAACTCTTTATGCGCCATTGAGGCACTTTTGCATTGATAATGCACATCTTTCCTATAGGTTAGTATGGAGTCTGGCTGAGAAGGAGTTAACCAATTCACTTAGTTGAGCTTTTTGGTTCTGCAGTCACCCAATCATCCATCATATCTCTTCAGCTTTCTTCTGAGATTATATCAAATAATATTTGTATATTAATTGGTTTCACCCTCGAGAGGGTGGGGTCTATCCCAATAATTTTGATTTGGAGAGAAAGGTTTTTTTCCATTCACAAAAGTTAACATGAATTAAAGGGTGAGGGAGCTCCCCAATCTGCCCTATGATCTGGGGGAAGGGCGGTGGCGGGGGGCACTATAGCTTCCCAATAATGCAGGTAATCTGCCCATGGTTGTGCAAAGGATCCTGTTTGTCTGTGTAAACAAAGACCTATGCGATGTCATCATATCCCTACTACCGCATTAAGCTCCTCCAGAAGCTACATCATATGGGCGATAATAAAATTGAGAGGGGGGGGGGTGGGGTGGCCCCCTGACCTCTTCGATAATGAAAGTCATTCATTTGTGATAACTGGTGTTGCTACTTCAAGGAGCCTCTTGGGCTGTGTAGACAAAGACCTGTGCGATGTCATCGTGTTCATAGGTCCTCTTCATGTACAGATCAATGAGTCGCATGCCAGAAACGCTCTGGATGAAGGGTAAAAAAAAAGGCAAACAAAGACTGTGAAAACATCTGATTTTGCTATATAATTGGGAACAAATATGTAATTTTTGCAACAAAAGGCTGGTTTCTCTTCATAGCTTCAAGTCAATGGCTCTCTCAATAGAATTGCACATGTTTTAGAAAAAAACGGATCAATCTGTACCTTGGTTCACAACATCTACAAATCATAAAAAAAAAAACAGATTTCAACATTCAACATTCAATAGACCGTTTTCGTAATGTATGCACGAGACCTTTAATTTTGCACACGGCCGCAACCTCGGACAAACAAACGCTGCCCGTCGTCTGCACCGTACCGTACCGCACGCATACGAAGTACACAATGCGGCGCTAGCTCATAAGTGTATCCATACTTTGGCACTTATTTCATAAATTTGAACCCTAAACCTAACCCTGAACCTAACCCTAACCCTAAACCTAATTCAAAACCTAACTCTGACCCTAACTCTAACCCTAGAAAACTTCTTTGCCGTTGAATTCGTCCAAAAAAGTGATTTCTCCGTCTCCATTACCGCCCGTTTCGGCCCTAGCCCCGATACTGCTGCGGCGAGCTAACTAGCCGCATACGCTGCCGTGACTATGAACTACCGCCCATAATGGGTCGCGGGTACAATGCATTCGATTCACGTTTTTTTCTAATTAAGACCTCGTTGTGGACAATACATAGATCAGATTTACACAGCTGGCAAATAACAATTTGCAAGATTGTCAGGAGTTCAGTTTCTCAGGTGAAAGTTATTTTTTTCAGAAGAAAGTTCGGCAATAATCGGCGATAATCTCGGTGAACCACTGCTGCCACGGCACGGCAAGGTGAAGATTTCTTCCATTCCCGAAACAAACAAACGAAAAAAAAAAAAAAAAAAACTCGACAAGTGCCATCTCTGGATCAAGGCATGTGGAAGAAAAGACTTGACAACAGGCAAAATCAGGAAAGACAGCTACATTTGCTCCAAGTATTTTTTTTTTTTTACGAGAATAGCCGGCTGCGACAACAGATCACCCAAATCACCTGCCGCGCCGCACCGCAGTCTCTCAGCGCGAAACAAGTAAGACAGCGAAAGCCGTGCGGCCAGCTCCCCGAGAGAGAGCTAGTAGCCATCGACCCGCTTCCCAAACGACAGAAAGCTACCGAACAATTTTTTAGTTTGATGAACACATAGTGACATACCCCATCGTGTAACTGCAACTTCATACAGTATACATTATTGTGAGTGAACGATGTATGTAAGTATGTGAAACTATTCCTTCCCATACGTTTGCATTCATTTTTTTAGAGGATTATAATTTGCATTTTCACGTAGCGTAAGCTCCACGCTGTGGGACGGGCCGGCGAGGTCCGGGTGCGAGGCAAGTGTGTCCACCAGTGTTGTAGTCAAGACCAGACCATCCGAGACCAAGATCAAGACCAAGACCAAACACCCCGAGACCAAGATCAAGAACCAAAAAATTGGTTCAAGATCAAGAACAGAGGTCCGAGACCAAGAACACCAAATTACGAGATCAAGACCAAGACCAAGACCACTCACCAGTATTTAAATTTCTACTAGTTTTGAGGAAACACGCGTTATTTGTGGACTATGGTTTTGAGTATAAACTGTCTAATACTTGCACAACTTGCACAACATGAGCAGTCTGTAATATTCTTCTATATGGCTGAATTAAATGAAAAAATTGTTTTAAAAAAGTTATACTTTCAATGTGCTTTTTCAATCACTTCACAGGCATGCTCAAAGTTAAATGCACAATACAAGTCAGTAGCTAGTAGTTTAGCAACAACCTGCACAAAGGATCCAGGATCGTGATAATATGTATGATGGGGAAAAATACTTCTTTATTTCTGCATGAACATATTTGCCTGAGTTACTGAAAAACATATCAAATACTGTGATTTTTTTTTTAATAATGACAAAGGCACAAGGCATACAAAATGAACACAACTTCTTTCAAGATTGATGATTGTTTTCCGAAATATATTCAAGTCATTCGTTTTTCTCTATAAACACATACACATGACTTGAGTTACTTAATACTTATATATTCTTCTTATATACTTATTTATTTCTGCATGAACATATTTGCCTGACCTCCTGAAAAAACATCAAATACTGTGAAGTTTTTTATAATAATGCCAAAGACACAAGGCATACAAAATAAACACAACTTCATTTCAAGAATGATGATTGTTTTCCGAAATATATTCGTCATTCGTTTTTCTCTATAAACACATACACATGACTTGAGTTACTTATATATTCTTCTTATATACTTATTTATTTCTGCATGAACATATTTGCCTAAGCTCCTGACAAACGTATCAAATACTGTGAAGTTTTTTTTAATAATGCCAAAGACGAAAGGCATACAAAATAAACACAACTTCATTTCAAGAATGATGATTGTTTTCCGAAACAGATTCGGAAAACATTCGTTTTTCTCTACAAACACATACACGTTACTTATATATAGGTCAGGCAAATTGAGTATTGGTCAAACTTTATCTTAGTAACCAAAACCTGCACCATTATGATATAAATGAATAATTTAACTCCACCATTTTCGAGATGTATACAACTATACACTAATACAATGTAAAAACCCTGTCATCATTCAAAAAGACCTGTGACAACTCGAGGGCATTCTCTATTGGTTTTAGCAATTTTTCATACAAAATTGTGCAATTCCTATTTTGTTAAAATAATTACTGAATAGAGAAGAACTATTCAAAAACTTACTTTGATTTTTGTCTGTACAACTGAAGACGGCTATCTATCAGTATCAGTACTTTAATTTAGCATGATTTTTTCTTCTTCCGGTAGAAACAAGTGAAGACACTGCCATGATTTAGTATACAATTAAATTTTAGCATGATTATTGTTTTGTTTTTTGTATGGTAAAACTTGTAAAACTTTTTAGTCGTCCCAGCGGCACACATTTTGGAATTATTTCAACATAATTTAGTAATTTTTGCAGCTCCATGTCGTCTTTTCATTTGGCGTAATTAAGACATAGTGTTGGCTCCTCTAGTAATTTTTTCCTTACGCTATTCGCACTAGCGAGCTTCGTGCCAAAAACATAAACAATACTCTATCTCGGCCGGGAGGGGGGACTCTCATACTCTTTCAGTCTCACACGTGTATTGTATGCAATCACGCTTGCAGCATGGCACAGCTTGAGAGCTGGCTTGGAGAGTTTTACATGACTACATCTACACACCATCGATCCAACTCGCAACACTGACCTCTTGGCTGGCATAAAGACGCATGTATCACCCAGTGTGATGCGCTTTGCATGTGTGATGTTGGCACATATTGCATGCTCGCTAATCTGCATCTCACGCTTCCCGTGCTATGCAGTGATCGGGCAGGGGCCGGGCCGGGTCGGCGGCAGGCTTGCACAGTATAGTAGGGATGATTGTAACTCCAAATTGTATGCGCTCCGATCGACCAAGGAGAGTGATGTATCGTATCTCCTTTCTCCGACATGCATTATCAATATGATTTATGCGTAATATCGTAATTTGAGTAGCTGGTCTCGGGCTGGTCTCGACGTAAAATCCGAGACCAGAAAGGCTCAAGACCAAGAACAAGACCAAGACCAGAGGGTTCGAGACCGAGATCAAGACCAAGAACAAAAATCCTGATCTCGAGACTGGTCTCGAGACCAAGACCAGTCTCGAGAACTACAACACTGGTGTCCACGCTGCTATACTGCTTTCGCTAGCTGAAAAAGCCGACACTTCGAATACCCGGTGGTAGAAACACCCTTATGCTTCAAAAATATCCTGGATCTGCTTGACAGTCATGCCGTCAAGAGTTCCTGTCGATGTCGACGACATCACAGAATTCCCTCTCATAAAAAAAACCGCTCGTTCAGGTAAAATAAGACTGAAAATAAAACGAGAACATCGGGACACCCGCTAGATTTGCACGCAACGATATGCGGACAAGATGCCGAGGATCGCTAAGCTTGACCGAGGTAGCAACAGTAACTATGAATGACGTCATTTTGCGTACATTACGAAAACGGTCTATTGTTCAACTCTTTCAGTAAAATGATTACTTAAATGAAATGATTTATTTATTTCAAGGGAGATTAGCTTGGAGGGTACAGTTAAAGGTATTAGGGATAGTGGTTGTAAACATTGAGGGTTCTGTTTGATATTAACAATCACATATTTTTGTAACGATACCTTCATATAATCCTGAAATTAAAAGAAGAATTGGCCCCATGGTCCCAGCAGAGTAACATAATCTTGACCGCTGCCATCCATTAACTCTAATTGTGTGCCAAATAAAATGCTGTTCTATGGAATTTGTGTGCATTGATGGTGAAATAATCCATTGTGGCATGTTAAGGGTTAAACATTTTTTACTGAAAATGCCCAGACCATAACACTCACTTGTAATCCTGGAATGGTGGGTATGAGTTCAAGTTTGATGTCCATACTGGCATTGGGACCAAGTTTACCAAGCTGCTTGCCCGAGATCCCAAGCCAGACGAGGCCCGTTGTGTTGTTCAGGACTAACTTTAGGTCCATGGTCCTTTCACTATCAAAAAGAGAGAAGACAACTGATGTCAGCCTAAGACTACAAATGGAGAGCTTATTTCCAAACGTGGCTAAATCCATTTTTCTGAAAAATTGACTTATTCCTTTCTTCACAGTGAAAAACATCTGTGCATTTGTTGGAGTAAGAATTTTAGACCATTTCAACAAGCAAAATCAACTTCCATAGTTCTCAGTTCAGTTTCCATAGGCGTTTGTACTAAGTCAGATTAAGAAACAAATTTTTCTCTGAAATTGTCAAAGTGAATTTAGCTCCTTTTGGAAATAAACTCTTCAAACCCTCTTTCTAAGACATGCCAAGAACCAGTCCAGACAAAACAAAATTTCCACAATTGCTGTGTGACTTTATGCAGCCGGGTGATAAACGCCTTTGTGTGTTAGTAATAACATATTTTTCTTGAATATTTTCCTAAATCTTATCAAATGCCCATAATGAAACTGGAATATCAAATTTGTATAAATTCAATTTGCATAATTTTCAATATTTTTTTAGGTTTCTTACATCGCAAGAGGAGGAAAAATAGGAATGAATTTAGAAAGGAGCTTGGGAAGGATTGAAAAAAGGTCTTTCTCAGCTTTGTAAGAGAAGCATCAGGATGGGATGTAAACCAGGACACTGCTGTGATCCAGCTGCTGGGCCGCTCTACCCCGCTTTACACCAATCAAAAGACAATATCTTCACTTACGCCGCAATCTGCCCATTTGATAGTGTGGAATAGATCTGAATCAGAATCGCTGTAGTGAAACAGGGCCTTAACACACTTGGTCCAGGGCCCTGTAACATAAAGGTTTGCGATCAATCACAAAATGGCAATGGCCAATCAACACCATTGTTGCATGCGCTTTTTGTTCAAAAGACTGACCAGTAACCAATCAGAATTTGTCTTTCAAAGTTGCAATTGATCGCAAGCCTTTATGTTACGGGGCCCAGATCGGCCAATTTTCAACCAAATCCTCTGAAACTGAACAAAATATCAAAATCGTAGTGAAAGTGGCAAAGTGGAACAGGGGGTTTTACCAGCAGCTTGTGACTCTGCAGGTCAGCTGGAAGGGTTTCTCCAGAGGCACGCTGTCGGGAATCTCGGCTATGCTCAGCTTTAGGTCTCCATACCCTGGTGCCTGCATGCACACGAGAGAAGAACACCCAGAATGTCAGGGCAGGCTGTATTCGTTCTACACCGGTATACCACATATTGGCTTAACATCACTAGATTCAAAAGGTTCAAGATATTTGTTCATCATAGAAGACTCTATAACTATTATGAGCCTAAAGCCATTTGACATTATATTTTTGGGGGAGCAAGTCTTAGCACAGATGAATTGATTTTGTAGTGCATAGAACATTTTGCGTTGCAAAAGGCACATATGAGAAACAAGGCATTAGCAATATTGTGTCTCGCCCACTTGCGAAAATAACCAGAAATATCGCGATCTCCGTTGCTACGCAAAAGACTTGTCTGTGACCTCCAACGGTACCATAACATGAAGGTACCCCCAGTGCATCTATGACCCAAGTTAGGTTGTAATCCAAGCAACCTATGTGAAGTTATTTGTCAAAAGAGAGTCTTGCAGGTAAACTTTAACGTATGACCTCAAATGACCTTTGACCTTATCCTGTGACCTCCAACAGCAGCATAACATGAAGGTATCCCCAGTGCATCTATGACCCAAGTTAGGTTGTAATCCAAGCAACCCATGTGAAGTTATTTGTCAAAAGAGAGTCTTGCAGGTAAACTTTAACGTATGACCTCAAATGACCTTTGACCTTATCCTGTGACCTCCAACAGCACCATAACATGAAGGTACCCCCAGTGCATCTATGACCCAAGTTAGGTTGTAATCCAAGCAACCTATGTGAAGTTATTTGTCTAAAGAGAGTCTTGCAGGTAAACTTTAACGTATGACCTCAAATGACCTTTGACCTTATCCTGTGACCTCCAACGGTACCATAACATGAAGGTACCCCCAGTTCATCTATGACCCAAGTTAGGTTGTAATCCAAGCAACCTATGTGAAGTTATTTGTCAAAAGAGAGTCTTGCAGGTAAACTTTAACATAGAAAAAGAGAGTCTTGCACATACTCTTTGATATATGACCTCAAATGACCTTTGACATCATCACATGACCTCTGACAACACCATAACATGAAGATACCCCTAGTGCTTCTATCAACCAAGTTTGGCTGCCATAGCTGTAACAGTTGCCAAGTTATGGATCATAAGAGAGTCTTGCAGGTAAACTTTAACATTTGTGACGGACGACGGACGATGGACGGACGACGGACGACGGACGGACGACGGACGGACGACGGACGGACGCCATTTGGATCCCTTAGTCTCGCCTTCACCTCCGGTGGGCGAGACAAAAATTGGGACAGTATGCAATGTAAACATTTTTACTACACTATCTGTCACCACTAATCCAAGACAAGGCATTAGCAATATTGTGTCTCGCCCACTTGCGAAAATAACCAGAAATATCGCGATCTCCGTTGCTACGCAAAAGAATTGTAGACAACATCAAAATCAGGTGCAAAATAGTGACTTTGAATAAATTTGCATAAATGTGCATGAGTAATGTTTGCCTAAATCTACATCAGTAATGCTCACACATGCTCACACAATTCTGTGCACAAGTTAGGAAGCCTTCACCAAGAGTCTTGCAAGTAAACTTTAATGTATGACCTCAAATGACCTTTGACCCTATCATGTGACCTCTTACAGCACAATTACATGCAGGTGCCCCCAGTGCATCCATCATCCAAGTTTGATTGCCATTGTAGCAACATGTGATGAGTTATGTGTGATAAGAGAGTCTTGCAAGTAAACTTTAACGTATGACCTCAAATGACCTTTGACCTTATCCTGTGACCTCCAACGGCACCATAACATGAAGGTACCCCCAGTGCATCTATGACCCAAGTTAGGTTGTAATCCAAGCAACCTATGTGAAGTTATTTGTCAAAAGAGAGTCTTGCAGGTAAACTTTAACGTATGACCTCAAATGACCTTTGACCTTATCCTGTGACCTCCAACGGCACCATAACATGAAGGTACCCCCAGTGCATCTATGACCCAAGTTAGGTTGTAATCCAAGCAACCCATGTGAAGTTATTTGTCAAAAGAGAGTCTTGCAGGTAAACTTTAACGTATGACCTCAAATGACCTTTGACCTTATCCTGTGACCTCCAACGGCACCATAACATGAAGGTACCCCCAGTGCATCTATGACCCAAGTTAGGTTGTAATCCAAGCAACCCATGTGAAGTTATTTGTCAAAAGAGAGTCTTGCAGGTAAACTTTAACGTATGACCTCAAATGACCTTTGACCTTATCCTGTGACCTCCAACGGTACCATAACATGAAGGTACCCCCAGTGCATCTATGACCCAAGTTAGGTTGTAATCCAAGCAACCTATGTGAAGTTATTTGTCAAAAGAGAGTCTTGCAGGTAAACTTTAACATAGAAAAAGAGAGTCTTGCACATACTCTTTAATATATGACCTCAAATGACCTTTGACATCATCACATGACCTCTGACAAAACCATAACATGAAGATACCCCTAGTGCTTCTATCAACCAAGTGTGGCTGCCATTGCTGTAACAGTTGCCAAGTTATGGATCATAAGAGAGTCTTGCAGGTAAACTTTAACATTTGTGACGGACGACGGACGACGGACGACGGACGACGGACGACGGACGGACGACGGACGGACGACGGACGGACGACGGACGGACGCCATTTGGATCCCTTAGTCTCGCCTTCACCTCCGGTGGGCGAGACAAAAAGTAATATCGAATAGGCTGAAATACATTGATTTAAAGTAATGTAGACCAGTCTATTGTACATTACTCTTAACTTACTATGGAGTATGGACCATTTCAAGGGAATGATTCAAACTTTGTCATGACTTAAACCCAATCAGACATGAATATTCATAACATGGTGTTTATACAGACACATAATGTGTTCAATAACATTGTAGAAACTGCACTCATTGTCATGACGACTGACCATTCTCTGCAGCTGGCTGGTCTGCAGACGGCCCTTCTCGCCCAGAGTAGTCTTCCAGACGATGTCCAGCTTGCCGATGCTGGACACCCCCTTGATGAGGGACGGCCGGTCAGCGCCGGACTGGGTCTTGGCCTTGAGGCAGTAAAGGTACTGTCTAGTGTCCATTGGGTTGAGGTACAGGAATCCCCCAAAGATCAGTTGTCTTCAAAAATTAACACAAATATACAAGTCCTCATGTAATCAAGAAGCAATGCAAGAAGGAGAGGATGAAAGGGGAAGGGGGGGGGGGGGTCATAAAGGAGCAGGAAGATTATATTATAATAAGCAGAAGCAGAGAAAGAAGAAGAGAATGGGAAAGGGTAGAAGGGTGAGGGAAATACAAATAAGGTTATGGATAAAGGGTAGGGGAAAGGAAATATCAAATATGATGAAGCAGAAAAGAGAGTGAATAGGACAAGACATGGAAGTTGATGATATGATCCAAAATAGGAAGACGAGGATGATAAACCAATGCTGTAGGCAAATAAAAGCAGAATGAGAGGACAGAAGGGAACAAAAATGGAAAAGAAGGGGTAGAAGAACATGATGATTATGAACCAGGAGATGAGAACATATAGAAGCAAGCAGATAAGGAAGAACAAGAATGAAGAAGAGGAAACATTAATGAAGAGACCAAGGGAGCAGAATGAAACGAGAGATAGAGAGTTAGTCTGCTTACTTTTTCTCCTGGCTGTCTTGCAGTGAGTTGAGTTCCTCCACCATGTAGTCCGCAGCTGGCTCTAAGGATACCTTCTCCATCACCATGGGAGACTGGGTGATGTTCTGGATCTGAGCCTCCAGATAAACCTCATCAGACTGAAACAAACACCAAGCGAGAAAAGAGATAAGAGTCAAACCTAGCTGAAAAGACCACAACTTGTCTATAAAGACCACTTCACATGAAACCGTTCAAAGCAGTTTGCATATGCAGTACTTCTAGGAGGTGTTTCACCAAGCTGTTTGTAAGCTACGAACGACTTTATGACTGGTGACCCCTTCTTGTCCTAAATGAGATACCCCAATTTGTTCCTGCTTTAAAAAAGGAGTTAATCTCCAACAATCCTAATCAAATTAAACAAATCACAAACTTTGTATTCAGAAAATTGTATGCAACAAGAATTTTAATACATAAACATCAGATTTGAACTCTACCTGACATGAATTTAGACCATTGAAAAACTGATTTAGGACAAGAAAGGGTCACCAGTCATGCATAAAGTCATTCTTAACTTAAGAACAGCTTGGTTAGCACCACCCTGTTATAGAAAAACCAGCTGGCCGCAAAGACTGTTTGTAAAGACCACTCATTTTCTTCAAAGCAGGTTGTATGGACAGTGAAATCGTGTCAAGAAAGACCACCTGTCTATACAGATCGCCACTCAACCTGAATCCATGCAAAAGAAAAAGTTTGCATGTACAGTGAAATCTGCTATATGAAGACAACCTTTCTATAGAATGGTCCTATATACAGCTTTCATTGTCAGTGCACCTGTCCATAAAGACCAGCTTCTTATCAAGACTATTTTTGTCCTGCTACCCATGGGGCAGCAGTTCAACCAAACATGTACATAACTGAATTATTCTAGGACCTTTACATACAAATACTTGATTTGTAGGAAAATGAATCCATTTCATATACACAACAAGAGGAGGATTGGATTAGTGACAGTGTTTAAAGTTGTAGTACAAAATAGAATCACAGTAGCAGTATTATTACACAACATACAGTAACACGTAAATCTAATGAACAACATCTTCATGCTCTAAATCACGACCTCCTAATTACAATAGCAAGATACTGCTGAAATAAAAGTTTACAATATTCTGTCACAAAATATTTGGTATTTTACCTCCACATGGTATTACCACTGAACTCTTTCTAAGAAACATGCTATGGCATGCATCCAAATATCATCATTAGTTTATGAATACTTATGATTTTCGACATTCGCAGTACATGCTTTATGCAATTACAACAAAATGCATTTTTTCAATGTATGGCTGATACATGCAGGTGTACAGCTCTAGATACCTACTAGTCTAGTTTCCACGCTGTTGGACATTTTTTTAAAATTCCAACTGACATATAGAGTCTTCTACTCTAAGACTAGTCAATGCATAATTCTGCTCTTTTCTCAATCTGTCGGTGAGCTGAGGAAGAAATAGACAATGACTAGTCTACTCTAGCCAGACCCTTTGGTTGAATAGTTTGGTTTAGAACTCCTGAATCAGATCCGCCATCTTTTGAGCCTTAAGTTCAGTATTTTGCTGCCTAAACATCAATAGTCTGATGATAAATTAAGTATTTCTGCATTTACTTCTACATTTTGGTGCAAATAATCATTACTTTCACTAAATTAAACATTTATTTGCTAGATTAATTCCTGCTTAATGGGAATATTGTGTATATCTTGTGGAAAAAGGCACAAGTAGCACACCAAGAGTTCAAACCTTCCGTGATCAAGTTCATTTTCAATGTAAGACGCTGAAAATCCATATATTTTGGTTGGTAGCTCTGCTGAAGCTCATAGTAGTGATTAATCAGCATTCAGCAACCAGACATGGATCTATAATTCTCCATACAACATGGGAAGAGTTCTCCCACAATGCAGTGCTTGCTTGCAGTTATACCCAATAGTGGTCTAGCTAGCGTAATAGCCAATGAGACAGGTAGTGCATATGACTGCAGTATACGCGATATGGAAAATTAAAACAAATGCACTGGATGATCTGCTCAGCAGCTCTTGATTTAAAAAAATAGAACTAAATGATAGAATCAAACAACAATATCAGCCATATGGTACATGTGCTCGCCATTGTTGATAGGTTAGAATAATGAGTTCAAAATGAAAAGACCATCCAGAACTGACAAGACTACTTTTCCATATAAAAGATTGAATGAGGATATTTTTAAGGAGTTGTGATATGAACATGTGGATGCAAAATAAGAATAAAAGGCATGAATTCAATGCAGTCAAATTAGAACTGTCTATGGGTGGAAGGCTAGAAGGTACTAATGGTTGGAATGGACATAAAATTAACTGACTGAAATGCATGCAAGGTAGTATAATGTACATGTATGACACACAAAATAAATATATGCACCAGGCATCTTTTAAGTGGGAGGATGGAAACTCATGCTCAGAGCAGTACTGCAGCTGACAATATGGTTGTTTAACAACTCTCTTTGAGACTTCAAATCATATTTGATTAAAATATAATATGGAACTTTATATTGTATTTATAGGGTCCCAGAGTATTTAATGTAAGCTTCATCAAATTTGAAGGGAAGTGAATGACCAATTTCCATTATGAAACACGATTTAAGGTGCTTGGTTTACAATGTAATTTCTTATTCAGGTAAATCCTTATAAAAAATTGATCTCTAAATGTTTGAAGCATGGATAAAAGATTTGAAAAATAAAATGAACAAAAAAAGATAGAAGATAAATACCTACCCCAAATAAATATTGCTTACACAACCAGTTTTACATTAATATGTAATAAATACATGGAACATGTAATTCCACACTAGTCTTGCCATATTTCATAAAAAAATGTTACATATTGCTATCAACTAAATAGATGATTAAAACAATACTGTGACACATATACATGTAAGATGAAGTAAAAACTAAATTTATGAGACAAAAAGTGAAAATTTTGAGTGTAGAGAGCTGCACGAAATATTCCATCAAATTATAGCACATCACATATTTGGTTTAACAAATTATAACCATGGCAACGGGCAGCACAATGGAGCAAATCATATTGCGATGCAGCAGATATAACTTGAGATCATTTGGACCTCCTTCACAACTTACAACATAATCCTGGTTTGAGGCAGAAAGTGAAGGACATGAGGGGAAAAAAAGAAGGTGTCATGCAAGAGGAAGAGGAAGAAGAACACAGAAAAAAGTAAAGAAATCAGCATTAAATCATAGTTTTTATTTCAGTATCAGCAAATTATAATACTTTACAGGACAACTTCTCATACAATGTCATGTAATTAATACAAATTAAATGAGCCAACAACACAAGCATCCACTGGAAAGGGATAACATTGGCAACATATGAGTTTTTATTTTGTTTCAAAATGAAATACATGTACTGTACAATAGCGTGTCTGTCTACAAAGACCAGTGTCTATAAAGACCACTTGTCTGTGAACACCAGTAAATTTTAATTCATTCCGAACAGTTTACGGTTCATTTGATAAAATATCTAAATTCATATCACTTTAATACTGCTTTCAATATGCCAATGCTTAACACTACTGTGCTGCACTTTTTACATTATGAAGACCAACTTTTTTTTATAATCGACTTTCAATCTCTCCAAGTTTAAATTTCCTAACACTATCTTTAATTAAAACAGTCAGGTTTCAACAAATATCAAAAGATGACTTCTCAGCTAAAACTACTGATAACAATGTGTAACTGATTTTGATAATTACTTAAAATTGAATTCTTACCGTCCCAATTTAAATACAATATTATTGTATATGACAAGTTACATAATTGAACAGAAAAATCAACATTATTTTTTATGCACACTCAACAAACAAGAACACATAACCACATCTATTTACAAAAAGATTCACACATTAACAAACTTTAGGTTTAAATACAGTTTGTTTTCTATATGAAAATGGTATCAGGGGGATGTTCTACTTGCCCCCTCATCCTCCACCCCCCCCCCCCAACACACACATAAATCTACCCTCTCCACCCACACCCTGTGCCAGTTCCAGGATGGATCTTGTCAAGGGTATTCAGTTAGTACTCAAGGTGCTATAATGTATATATTGCACTAACTAGTAAGGTAAAACCCAGTTGTCTTAAAATGTGAATGGGAACACATTTCAACACTATTGCACTATTCAGCTTCACACCTCCTCTCCTGGTGCTCATGCAGCGTATAAATCTACAGATCAGGTTGGCTATCAATAGCATATTCAGTGTAACAGTGTTTCTACAGGGGTAGAACTTACACAGAAGAAAGGAAGTGTACATAAAGCAATTTGTTTACTTAAATCAGAGCAGCTATGTGGATTAAATTAATCTGTAAGTATATAGATCAAGGTCACGGACTCACGGTGCTCTCTCAACTACACTACTCTGGGATCATTTGCCGCTTCCATTGTTGTTTAAATTGTTTGAATCTAATACATGCAACATACATGTAACCTCAAACTGCTCAACAGAAAGGAAGATAAAACAAACAAAACACCATTTTTGGGGTCAAACAGCACAGAGCAAATGTTTATGGTTGAACAATATCTAATTTAACCACAGAAGCACATTTAACACCACGTACGTACGTAAAGAATTTTTTTTTGCATAGATTCTGTACTTGCCATTCTCCATAACAAACATATTTACTTTGCAAATCTGTTATTGCTCCGTCGTTAAGAGCTGATTTTGAGATTTACAGAAGAATTACACTGAATGGCTTGACAGAATCCAGGAGTATAAATAAAGTGAATATTTCCTTGGCCATTATGCCAATTGTTGCAAATAGTGTTCTGTATGATCTGCATTTTGCTTTGCTAATTTGATTGCTGGTTACATTTCCTTTTCAATACCAGCCTTCATCAACATTGTTTGTAATTTTGATGTTATTCTTTTTAAAGAGATAATGAATGAATGTAAAGGACGTGAAGGCAAAAAAAAAAAAAACAAGATTAAAGTTTAATGTGTAGATACAGACATGAAACTGTATATATGTATTCAGAGGAACATGCATACTACTAGTGAACAGTGTAACAACACTAGGCAGCTAATATATATCAAAATGAGCACAAAAGTGACCAGTCTACATAATTATGTATGTACTTTATCTCTACTAAGACAATCTAACATTGTGAACAGCAAAATAAAATGAATTTTGACATATAAGCCAATCCTGCATATCACACACACTTCCAAACAGTACAATATACTGGCTTGGTAACCACTTGCATGCAGTCATAATACTGGTACATATAAAAAAAAAATGAAAGAAAACACACTGCCAGTACCTATTCACACAGGCAAGACAGTTCAATTGTTTACAATGTTGTTTACTTGTTTACCTGATATCCTCCTGTGGCTCTCATTCTCAGAGAGTACTGTTCACATAATCAATCAATCATAAAACATCACGTTAATAATTAGTGGGAAGTTCTAAAACAAAATGCCAGTACCTATTCAGACAAGCAATACTGTTTACTTGTTTATAATGTTGTCTTTTTGTTTCCTGGTAACCTCCTGTGGCTCTCATTCTCAGAGAGTACTGTTCACGTAATCAATCAATCATAAAACATCATGTTAATAAATGGTGGGAAGTTGTAAAGCAAAATGCCAGTACCTATTTAGACAAGCAATACTGTTTACTTGTTTACAATGTTGTCTACCTATTTGTTTCCTGGTAACCTCCAAATTACCAAACTTTGGAAATGATTCCTTCTATAGAACAATTTTTTTCATAATGCATTTTATAATTTTATAAACAGATTGATCAATAAAGCAGATATTTCAACACAAACTGCTGAGTGCCTGAGGTAAAGACTATTAATCAGACATTGTTTACGTGCATTATTTTGAATTTTACACTACGCATCAGTTTCAAATTATGAATATACAGCATGCTAACACTTCTCTATATGTTTTGCAATTGTTTTGATGGGTTTGTGGTGATCTGAAAAAGGGACGGTTGGAATGCGCAGCTTTGCATCATTGAATTCGCTCTTGCCTTTTATCTATCAGTGATTCTAATTAAACATGTAGAGAAACTCGATATCAGTAGAGCCAGTGATCAGCTGATTGCAATCATTGTGTACAAATGCATGGAGCTCATTGCATTTGATTGCAATCGATTCAGTCAGTCAGCGATTGCAATCTCTATGCAGCTGATCTCAGACTCAACTGTTAATACCGGTAGGCTCTAATACTGACAAGTGATCACGGGGACATGTTTAACTATTATGTTTAATAATATTCATGCACTTAAATATGATATTAGGCTCATTTACAACATGAGGATGGGTCAGAAAAAAAACATGTGATGTCCAAGTAACGGCATGGTCTGGTTTAATACAAGGAAGAAGAATGGTGTGGTTCAACTGGCAGAGAGTTAGTCCGTCATTGATGAGGCCCTGTGCTCAAGTCCTGCAAGAACCAGCATTGTGTGTTAGCATGTATATGTACGCCCTCCCCCCCCCCCCCCCCCCCCCCCGTGACTTTGCACAGTCACCCGCAAGTCTCTTAAAACATTAGTCTCACTGGTAAAAAACTTAGCTTCACATTGCAAACTACAGTCAATCAAATAAGCTTATTTAATGATGTATGATAGCAAGAGAGATAGGACACACTTTATCATCGAATACAATTGATACATTCTACACGCATTTTCACTTACCTCTGCATTGTAGAATTTCGTCTTCACATCTAAGGGTTTCAGTACCTAGTGACAAAAAAATTAAATTAACTAAAACCGATACAAATGATTGTAATAAGTACACTATTTAATAGAAACAGTTAAAATAACAAATGAATATCATGACATTATTCAAAATATTATTTTAAGGGGCTCTTTTTTGTCTTGCAGGGGCCAAATAAGTCTGAACCCTCGTGTAATTTGTCACAGAAAAAAAACACTAACAGGCATTGATGGTTGGGTATTTTGCATCATAAAGAATGTCCCCAAAAGAGTTAATAAATACTCTAAAAATTTATGAAAGAAATCAATGTAGTATATTGATATATATACAATACCTGGAATTTGTAGAATTTCCTGAAACTCAGCGTTTCCCCACTGGGTGACGTGTAACTCACAGCGCAAACCAATCTGAGGAAAATAAAAAATATAATACAAGTAGATTGAGAAGAAGAGGAATGTGGAGAATGAAAAGAAGAGGAAGATGAAGAAGATGTTAAAGAAGAAGAGAAAGAACAAGATTACAAAGAACAAGAAGAAAATGAAGGAAATAGATAGGAAGAGGAAGAAGAACAACAGCAACATCACCCACATGTGTGTGCCAAGCTCCTTGACCTCATGGTGAATGACCTGGTCAATGCAGGCCCCTGCGGCCAGGGAGGGGGTGGGTGGGGTGGTGCCCCCAGACAGAGTGAGTCGCTGGGAGCTGGTCTGAAGGTCAGTCTTCACATGAATGTCCTGACCAGCAAGAAGAGAAACAACAAGAATAAATTGGAAGGTATCATTTATTTGTCTCTCCTCAAAAGATTTTCTCCAATAAACATGTGTCCTAATAGAACATCCATGTACATGTACATGTATGAATACAAATAAGCAGGAGAACAAAAGCCATGGGCATTGGTTCCGAAGTAGTGACTGATTATCATAAGCCAAGCAGAAGTGGGGCACATACTTTGGCAACAACTAAGAAATAGGTAAAGAAGCTTAGATTCACAGAAAGAGCAATGGGTAGGAATATGGTAGGAGTTTCAAGAAGAGACAACGTCAGAAACAAGGACCTAAAGATGGCCTGTCCCTTTTACAAACATCTGCAAGCTTCAAGAAAGTTTGCACATATTAAGCACGTATCTTTGGGTCACCAACTGCAAAATTTTAAGGTCAGAGGTAATATACTTCATGTAGTATAAATGAAAATCTATCTAGTTTTCACTGAGATTTGAGTATTTTCGTGGTACAAAAAAAGAAAGCTTGATCAATTATCTGAGATTATTTCCTCAAAACCGAATATTACTCATTGTCGATTCCAGGGAAAGGTTATATAGCCACTCTCTCTCAAGTGATGATAAAGTCAGGAAACTTTCAGAATAAGGTCTGCAAAAGGGACTGGCCACCTTTAAGAAAGAATACAAATATCAGGGCTATTATACAGATAAAAACAAAGAAATGGAGATGGAAAGCTACCTTGCAAGACATAAAGACAACAGATGGACAAACAACTCACTGGATACAAAGAAGACAAACCAGACGTACACTCCAGCTCAAAGGAATTGGCATAGGGTAAGGGAAAGGGAAAAAAGGGAAGGAGCCACATTTTTAAACCGTGGTATATTTTGTCCACTTCAGCATGAAACATGATGATTTTTAGGCTAAAGCATCGTGTTTCATGCTGAACTGGACAAAATATACCGCGGTTGAAAACTGTGCGTCCTTCTCTTTCCCTTTCCCTATGCCAATTCTTTTGAGCTGGAGTGTAGAGGCAAACAAAGTAGGTGCTGGATGGATGAAACTAAATAATTTGGTTGTGTTACATGGATGAGACAAGCACAAAAATGAAGAAAACAGGATGGTGATGGCTAGATAGATAGAATGATAGACAGATAGACACAGTATACTGAAACTAGGCAGATGACTCAAGACAACACAGGGTCTTATACTCTACCTGTGACAGGTGAGAACTGTCATTGTGGACACTCACAAAACAGGAGAAAGTTTCCCCCAGATATATACTCCTGCAAATAAATGAATGAAGAAACAGTGAAGTGGCAAGTACAGGTGCATATCATTGGATGATAATGAACAAAATTAAATACTATATCACAGGAACTATACATCAATCTGGGAAAGATTTCTCGCAAAGATGTTTCCATGATTATGAAGAAAATTGTTGATGTCTGAGAATTAACTTGATTCCAATGTGTCCACTCTCTTTTAGAAATTGAATGAAAAAACATCCATCTAGCTTTGAACTCTACCAACTAGTATTCAAAATGTCATCCTCATACAAATAGAGTACAGAGGTGTGACATCATTATAGCCAAGTTGTCAAGACAACTGGTTCTTAACTATGACATTAGATACCTGTAAATGATACAGGTGCAGGGCTTACAATTACTTAAGTCTTTCATGTATGCAGTGCATTGTAAATTGTATAAGATGTTATCCATCTTTACTTTTCAAGGATTTTCTTTAAAGTAAAAAGAAAAACTCACCCAAAGTTCTGAGGAAGGGTCAATATTTCCCCCATCGTGAAACCTGGGAGACCAGGCACTGCTCCCAGGCCTGTGTAGAAATCTACTACTTTGTTATCTAAAAAATCATAGGGAGGGAGAGAGGGAGAGAGAGGGAGAGAGAGAAAGAGGGAGAGGGAGAGAGGGAAATAGGGAGAGAGAGAAAGAGAGAAAGAGAGTAATAATTAATAATTATGCGACACACAGAAATATATGAGGTAAACATTTGTGAAATAGGTCATAAAACCATAATAAAACAATCTTAAGAATTAAAATTAAGTAAAAACAAACAGATTCCCTAAAACATTAACATAATTTGGTTCCAACTACAATCTTATAGTACAACTTCTTACAAAGACATCAGCTTTACAAGTACTCCTTTGAGGATGCATGAATAGTGCAAGAAATCAGAGAAACATAATGATGTACACAAATGTTCTTAGAGTTTGTTTGTGCTGGCACATAAACTCTTGTGCAGGAAAATCCAAGTATCACTTTCAGTTTCAGTGGAATGATGGACATGCTTCTGTCTCTAGGGTATTAATCTAAATGCTTATACATGTAATTGACACAATGAAATATAGGAGAGAGCATATCTTACCATTTCCAGGCAAATCTCTTCCTTCACACAAAATCGGGGTGTTCGAAACAAAAGCAGGCTTAGTTAGCCTCATTACTGGAAAGCAAAGGAGAAAAACATGGATGAAAAGGATAAAACATCTGCATTTAGGAAAGTGACAAACTGTATAACCTGCCCATCATCAAATGATTATGACAGAATGGCCTAATTGTGGTTATGGTCCCTAGCTCTACCATTTCGTACATGGCATTGTCCTGGGCATGTGTTTGATGCATGGTACAAAATCACTACAAAACGTGGCCATGCCGATGTGCCTATGTTAATTCTGTCTATGGTCAGGGAATTATTTTCATTTTTAGCTAAAAAGTAAGATCCATTCCAGCTGACAAATTTATTATCACACCCCAAGTTTGACATCATGAGTCAACATTGAGACAAGAGAGGCCCATTTGGAGGTTCATTGATATACATACACGCTAATTGATTGAGCAAGATGAGTCACTGTGCACTAGCAGTAGCAATAGTACTAAGTAATAATAGGTCTAGTCGAGAGTAGAAGTCTATGTCTGGATCTGGAATTGCGCGGGGTCGACAACATTATGGTGCTATAAATGCACTATAGTATCCCACATCAAAGTGAATGAATGGGACGCACATTAATCTGTGCCTCATGAAAGACACGCCCACAAGCTTGCCCGTTTTACGAAATAATGTTTTTCTCTTTCACCTTGAAACTCAGAGAAGGATCGCTGGTTAATAAAGGAGCTTCAAATACAGCGGAATAAGCTTTTCACGAATTTTAAAATCAAATACCTTTTATCGACAGCAGCTGCTCTTTTTCTCTGACGACATCCATGATTGGGTTGTATGTATGCAATGTATTTTTAGCTCTAGCGCCATCTATCAATACAAAATACACAGTCACGTAAATAAACAACGTACGGTAGGCAATGTTTTGGAACATCTAGGGGTATGCACACGACCCTGTACGATGACACGCTGACGATAAGTTACTCCCCTCTAATGAATATGCATTATACCAAGGCATGTGTGTACAATGCTGTACCGATACAGAGCACTCATACTGTATTGACAAACGGACTCGCATCCATTGATGTAGTGCATTCTACATGTTCCAAGCTGCATGCTACATGTTCCAAAATTTCAATTTCTTTATATATCGTATTGTTTTAGCTGTCATACACGCCAATACTCGCATCTATTGATGTAGTGCATTCTAGATGTTCCAAGCTGCATGCTACATGTTCCAAAATTTCAATTTCTTTATATATCGTATTGTTTTAGCTGTCATACGCGCCAATACTCGCATCTATTGATGTAGTGCATTCTAGATGTTCCAAGCTGCATGCTACATGTTCCAAAATTTCAATTTCTTTATATATCGTATTGTTTTAGCTGCGTACGCGCCAATACTCGCATCTATTGATGTAGTGCATTCTAGATGTTCCAAGCTGCATGCTACATGTTCCAAAATTTCAATTTCTTTATATATCGCATTGTTTTAGCTGTCATACGCGCCAATACTCGCATCTATTGATGTAGTGCATTCTAGATGTTCCAAGCTGCATGCTACATGTTCCAAAATTTCAATTTCTTTATATATCATATTGTTTTAGCTGTCATACGCGCCAATACTCGCATCTATTGATGTAGTGCATTCTACATGTTCCAAGCTGCATGCTACATGTTCCAAAATTTCAATTTCTTTATATATCATATTGTTTTAGCTGTCATACGCGCCAATACTCGCATCCATTGATGTAGTGCATTCTAGATGTTCCAAGCTGCATGCTACATGTTCCAAAATTTCAATTTCTTTATATATCGTATTGTTTTAGCTGTCATACACGCCAATACTCGCATCCATTGATGTAGTGCATTCTAGATGTTCCAAGCTGCATGCTACATGTTCCAAAATTTCAATTTCTTTATATATCGTATTGTTTTAGCTGTCATACGCGCCAATACTCGCATCTATTGATGTAGTGCAATTCTTTATAAATTATCAAATTGTTTTTTAGCTGACGTACGCGCCAATCGTTACATTTATTGATATAGTGCATTCAAGATGTTCCAAGCTGCATGCCACATGTTCCAAAATTTCAATTTCTTTATATCTCTCCATTTATCTTTTCGTCTCCCTGCTCATTCTTTTTGTATGGGTAATTATATGTGACAAGTCAAAACAAAAAATGATATATTACATGGAATTGTGATTAAAGCGTATTTATTGCATGTATCAGGGCATTCAAAGTCCACATACCCGAAACACTAAAAAAAAAATATATTTTTTTTTCACTAGATTCTTTCAAATATACACTGGCTCACAATTCATTTTTTTTTGCAACTGAAATACATAACTGTCGTGGTGTATTGTATTTTGACCATGTTCTCTCAGATCACGTCTTGATATCTATCTTAAGAATTTGTGTTGTATTTATCGATTATAATGTACATACATTATGTTATAAGTATTATGTTATTTTGTCAATAGCAATATCAGACTAAGCGCATTTTATAGGTCCTTAACCAAAATGACATTGATCATTTTTGTTGTTGCTTTCATCCTTATGTTTTGAATCAATGATATCTTTGAATTTGGAAAACATGTCTGCCAAAGTGAGATTCGTGAGGATAGTTTGTCTGTTGGTGGCCTAGATTCGAGTCTTTGGGATGCATGAGCAAAACTCAGTGTGTAAAGATCTAATTCTGGCAATAAGGACTAAGCCTACTTCCCTGCCTGCTCTCTGCAAGGGGGCACATAGGGCAGAGACCTTAATCTTTATTGCCAGACGTAAATGTTCACAGACTCGGTTGCATCCATATACTCCACAGTCTAGAAAGTGTAGGCTAACATCTTAGTAGAAACTAAAAGTTGTTCCTATTGTTCATGTAGTGATGGACATAATTCTGCATACATTTGTTTTACAATACCATCGTCAAAACACAGTCATCTAGTTTGTAAGTAAATTGTCCTAGTATGAAAGTTGGGAGCCATGTTCTGGTTGCATAGTTAAGATTATACTCACTGTTTTAGCTGGTTAGGTAGCAGAATGATCAGTAATCACCATGGATATTTTCAAGCTATACATGTTGGTCTGTAAAGACAAGCCTATGTCTGAACCTCAAATGCAAAGTTTAGTGAGTTATACGCTTTGGCGTACAGCTGGAAAACAAATGGGGATGGTACGAGCTTGGAGGTGAAGAAATGGTGCTAATGTGATCAGAAATAATGCTACTAATATGCCAGTATAATTACGAGATGGTGAAAATGGCTCATTTTATGTTGTACCAGTTAATATATTAAAAAGTGGTTCATGTAACACTGTTGATAATGTGTATATACTCCACTACAGACATCTAATATAAACAGTGCAGGCATATTCCTTAGAAGTTGGTAATCTAGATATAACAAGGTGGTTTCTTTAAATATGTAAATAAAGAAATTTACAAGGGAAGTATTAAATTGATACAAGGACAGTTTGGCTCTAATGGTAATGTTCTCTTTGTAGAGGTGTGTGTGTGTATATCTACAGGGAAGAAGGCTTAGTCCTTATTGCCAGACTTATTAAATCCAAAGACTTGCAACTTGGCCACCAACATACAAACTATCCTCACGAATCTCTGTTTGGCCGACAAGTTTGACAAATCCAAAGATATCATTGATTGAAAGCATGAAGATGAAAACAACAACAAAAATGATCTATATCATTTTGGTAAAGGGCCTATAGAAATGCCTTCATGCGCTTACTATGATATTGACATGGACAAAATAACATTATACTTATAACATAATGTTTGAAGATTTTGATAGATACAACACAAATTCTTAACATAGTTATCAAGAAATGATCTAAGAGAACATGGTCAAAATACAACACACTCATTCATCAGACATTGTTCAACCATTGTTGGATGAAGCCCTCCTCAATCAGTTTCCATTTGCTTCTATTTGCTGTCATTCTGTTCCATGTTGCTGTGTTTGTGTGTGATGATATTTCGTCCCTCCACCTTCTTTTTGTCGACCTCTTCTTCGCTTGCATTTTCTTGGTTGCCATTCTGTGAGTTTCTTGGTCTATCTGCTGTCTTGTGTTCTAAAGTGTCCTGCCCATCTCAATTTCATCTCTTTATATGTTTACTACAATATTTTTGACCTTCTTTTTCTGCCGTATGTGTAAGTGTACTTCACTTTGTCAAGTAACGTTAAATTGAGCATTCCTCTTTCCACAGCTCTTTGTGTTCTCAATTTCTGTTCCGTTTCTTTAGTTGTAGACCAGGGGCCATATTCATGAAACCTTACTAAGCCTAGTAAGTTACTAAAGCACATTCAGCTACATGCAATTTTAGTAACTGACTAGGCTAGTATGCACTGGTCAAATATCCTTCTCCTCATTGCGAGTGATATTTTCAAGTCAGTTTAAAATTCTCTATACTTATTAAAACATCTCCAGCCTCCTTTAATCCTTGTCAATACCCCTTCTCTTGCATTATCCTCCATTTTTAAGATTTGGCCCAAGTACTTGTAACTGCTGACTTTCTCTAACTGGTGATGGTATATTCTTATATCCTCTGCTGTTTCAAAGTTAGTCATTATGCATTTGCAAGCCAACTCAATTGCTTTGAATGTTCAGACTTCGCAACTTCCATATCTTGCACAGAGGTTAAAATCAGTTCCTTTTCCTTAAAGGTTGGACTTTATAAACACGTCATGGAATGCTGCTGTGAAAATGTTGGGTGATAATGTGTCCCCCTGTCTGACACCTTTATTTATTTTAACTTCTGTGTATATATGTCTTCCAAGATACGAATGTACCTTCTTCAATTCCTATATCTCTTAGAGCATCGATCATGTCCTAATGTTCTATGGAGTCGAATGCTTTTTGGAAGTCTACGAAGCATAGACAAAGCTTGAGCTGCCTGGTACTCGTTGGACTTTCCAATGAGCTGATTGATTGATTGATTGATTGTAGATGATCTGTTTTTGAAAATCCTCCTCTAAATCACGTTTGCCCCTAGGTTGGTTCTGGTCTAATATCATCTTAAGCCGGTTTTGAATTACTTTGGTGAAGATTTTATACGTATGAGATAGTAGGCTGATCGGTCGGTAGTTTTTTTTTATGTCTGCCTTCTCTTTCGTGTGCAGAAGAATAATCTTTGCTTTCTTCCATTTGCTTGTGATTTTCGTTTCCTACAGTATCTGGCTGAACAGGTTTGTCGATTGTCCAACTGTTTCCTCCCCGCCAGCTTTAATAATGTCACTTGTTACTTCATCAGGCCCTAGTGCTCTATTTCCTTCATTTGTTTTATTGCCTCTCTTACTTCTATTGGTAAAATTGGTAATTCTCCCTTTTACACAGTATTTAGAACAGGACAACGATTGATGTTTTTCGTATTATAAAAAGAGAGCTACCTGGGCAGCTATTTTGTGCACATTTAAAACAAAACACTGAATATGTCCAATGGGTTCCTCCTCTTCCTCTAATCCAAAAAAGGAAGAACACACGTTTTCTACGCACTGCAACCATAAGTTTCTCCAATTCAGCCGTTCTTCTCACAATACTGGCACATCGGCAGTCACTGAGAGGATGAGAGAAATGCTTACTAGTGACTTAGAGTAGCCCTGTATCAACTCTAAAGTAAGGAAAGAATTTAGAATGTAACTAGTACTCGTAAGTTTTCGTGAATACCAGCTCCATGAATATGGCCCCAGGTCATTTCAGCAGATGAATATGGTGAATTTGTACTCTTTTGTGGATTGGTATAATCAGTACAGTATGCATAAACAACTGACTGTACACCAAGTCCTAATTTATCGGATGTACACTGATGGCAAGAGTAACTGGAAAAGAAGAAAGTAGTCCTGTTCATTATGTAATAATTATTGACCGATCCAAAGAAAAGTCACTTAGTTTAAAGGTATTGTGTAAAGAGAGGGCGGGATGACAAAATGTACAAGGTGGTTCGTGATCCACGAGTCTCGCCTGATTTCGCAATCGATAAACAGTGCTAGGTTTTTTTTCAAAGATTTTTTTCAAACCTTTTGACCCCGAGATGATCTTTGACCCCATCAGCTTCATGAAGAGACACATGTGGTATTAACCTAATATAATTTGTACCAAGTGTGATCACAATTGATGCGGAAATAAAGAAATGAAAGCAAGTCAAACGAAAACTTTGAGAAAAAAGGATGCACATGGCCTCATATCATTTGACCTTTTGACCACGAGATGACCTTTGACCCCATCATCCTCATATTGACACATGTGGTATTACCCAAGGATCATCTGTACAAAGTTTGATCACAATTGATACAGAAATAAAGAAATGAGAGCAAGTTAAAGAAAAACGTTAACATGTTTGTAACAGACCAACAGACTAACAGGAAAAGTGATTACTAGGTCTCTACCGAACTTCGTTCAGGCGAGACAATGGTAATAATTACCAAACTCACGAATCCACTCTTTCATTGCAGCCGCTAAAAATTGTGAGTGTCTATCAAATGTGTGGACTTCACATCAAGGAAGAGATACGTGCAATAAATACACTTTCATCATGATTTCATGTAATATTTTTGTTTTGACAAATATACATATAATGTCCCATACAAAAAGAATGATTAGAGAGACAAAAAGAGAAATGGAGGGGCCAGAGAGCAGGGGAGAGAGAGAAAGTGAGGGGGATGCGTAGGGGAGAAGAGGAGGACTGACAGAAGAGGAGGAAAGAGGAAAGAAAGTAGAAAGCTACATGTATTAGAAGAAAAGGGAAAGGTGACAGAGCGACAGAGACTGGAGGAGAGGGGTAAGAAAAAGAATGGGGAAGGGGAGAGTGGAGTAAGGAAAAGGAAAGAATAGAGAATGGAAATACGGATGGGGAGGAGAGGGAGGGAAAGGTGGAGTGAGGAATGGTAGGAGACAAAACAGAGACAAGAGGAGAAGAACAGAGGGGGAGGTGAATGGAAAGGAGGGAGAAAGGAAAGAAAAGGTGACATTTAAATGAACTTAACATGCAGCTTGGAACATGTAGAATGCACTACATCATTGGAAGCACTTATCTGCTTATTGGTACGTATGCCAGCTAAAACAATAAGATACAATTGGTACATATGTCAGCTACATCAACGATTGGCGCGTACGTCAGCTAAAACAATACGATATAAAGAAATTAAATTTTTGGAACATGTAGCATGCAGCTTGGAACATGTAGAATGCACTACATCAACTTGGATGCACGTATTGGTACATATGTCAGCTAAAACAATACGACATAAAGAAATTAAATTTTTGGAAGCATGCAGCTTGGAATATGTAGAATGCACTACATCAATAGATGCAACGATTGGCGCGTACGTCAGCTAAAACAATAAGATATAAAGAAATTGAAATTTTGGAACACGTAGCATGCAGCGTGGAACAGGTAGAATGCATTACATCATTGGATGCAAGTGTTGGTACCTATGTGATAGCTAAAACAATAAAACAATATGATATGAAGAAATTGAAATTTTGGAACATGTAGCATGCCGCTTGGAACATCTAGAATGCACTACATCAATAGATGCGAGTATTGGCGCTTACGTCAGCTAAAACAATACGATATATAAAGAAATTGAAATTTTTGGAACACGTAGCATGCAGCGTGGAACAGGTAGAATGCACTACATCATTGGATGCAAGTGTTGGTACCTATGTGTTAGCTAAAACAATAAAACAATATGATATGAAGAAATTGAAATTTTGGAACATGTAGTATGCAGCTTGGAACATGTAGAATGCACTACATCAATAGATGCGAGTATTGGCGGGTATGACAGCTAAAACAATACGATATATAAAGAAATTGAAATTTTGGAACATGTAGAATGCAGCTTGGAACATGTAGAATTGCACTACATCAATAGATGCGAGTATTGGCGGGTATGACAGCTAAAACAATACGATATACAAAGAAATTGAAATTTTGGAAAATGTAGCATGCAGATTGGAACATGTAGAATGCACTACATCAATAGATGCGAGTATTGGCGGGTATGACAGCTAAAACAATACGATATATAAAGAAATTGAAATTTTGGAACATGTAGCATGCAGCTTGGAACATCTAGAATGCACTACATCAATAGATGCGAGTATTGGCGCGTATGACAGCTAAAACAATATGATATGAAGAAATTGAAATTTTGGAACATGTAGCATGCCGCTTGGAACATCTAGAATGCACTACATTATTGGATGCAAGTGTTGGTACCTATGTGTTAGCTAAAACAATAAAACAATATGATATGAAGAAATTGAAATTTTGGAACATGTAGTATGCAGCTTGGAACATGTAGAATGCACTACATCAATAGATGCGAGTATTGGCGGGTATGACAGCTAAAACAATACGATATATAAAGAAATTGAAATTTTGGAACATGTAGCATGCAGCTTGGAACATCTAGAATGCACTACATCAATAGATGGGAGTATTGGCGCGTATGACAGCTAAAACAATACGATATATAAAGAAATTGAAATTTTGGAACATGTAGCATGCAGCTTGGAACATCTAGAATGCACTACATCAATGGATGCGAGTATTGGCGCGTATGACAGCTAAAACAATACGATATATAAAGAAATTGAAATTTTGGAACATGTAGCATGCAGCTTGGAACATCTAGAATGCACTACATCAATGGATGCGAGTATTGGCGCGTATGACAGCTAAAACAATACGATATATAAAGAAATTGAAATTTTGGAACATGTAGCATGCAGCTTGGAACATCTAGAATGCACTACATCAATAGATGCGAGTATTGGCGTGTATGACAGCTAAAACAATACGATATATAAAGAAATTGAAATTTTGGAACATGTAGCATGCAGCTTGGAACATCTAGAATGCACTACATCAATGGATGCGATTATTGGCGCGTATGACAGCTAAAACAATATGATATATAAAGAAATTGAAATTTTGGAACATGTAGCATGCAGCTTGGAACATGTAGAATGCACTACATCAATAGATGCGAGTATTGGCGCGTATGACAGCTAAACAATATGATATATAAAGAAATTGAAATTTTGGAACATGTAGCATGCAGCTTGGAACATCTAGAATGCACTACATCAATAGATGGGAGTATTGGCGCGTATGACAGCTAAAACAATACGATATATAAAGAAATTGAAATTTTGGAACATGTAGCATGCAGCTTGGAACATCTAGAATGCACTACATCAATAGATGCGAGTATTGGCGCGTATGACAGCTAAAACAATACGATATATAAAGAAATTGAAATTTTGGAACATGTAGCATGCAGCTTGGAACATCTAGAATGCACTACATCAATGGATGCGAGTATTGGCGCGTATGACAGCTAAAACAATATGATATATAAAGAAATTGAAATTTTGGAATATGTAGCATGCAGCTTGGAACATCTAGAATGCACTACATCAATAGATGCGAGTATTGGCGCGTATGACAGCTAAAACAATACGATATATAAAGAAATTGAAATTTTGGAACATGTAGCATGCAGCTTGGAACATGTAGAATGCACTACATCAATGGATGCGAGTCCGTTTGTCAATACAGTATGAGTGCTCTGTATCGGTACAGCATTGTACACACATGCCTTGGTATAATGCATATTCATTAGAGGGGAGTAACTTATCGTCAGCGTGTCATCGTACAGGGTCGTGTGCATACCCCTAGATGTTCCAAAACATTGCCTACCACAACGTACTGTGTATAAACTTACGTACACGGTACACGTACCGGTCCCAGGCTGTGTAGGTGAAAGGTCTTATGGCAGGCAGACTTTCCGTCAATTAATTTCTCATTGATGGAAAGAGGCCGATTTGAGCTGATCTGAGCTGGGAATAAGGAGCCAAACGAATCGCCAATTTGCCCAAAAGACCATAATGGCAGCTGCCGACGTTGGCCTTCTCAAACGGCTTTCTGGCGCCCGTCCGAAGCAGAAAAATTCCAATGTAAGTTGGACTTGATTAGTGTTACTATGTAACACTGACGACAGATCATGTAAAATGTAACTTAAATTTTTTCATTAGCCCTTGCTTGTTGAGTCTAACTTATTCAATTAATTACGCGTCAAAAAAATAACTTGATTTGAAATGAATGAGTCGGGAGAAATGAGCTAGTGTGTAGTCTGATAAAGACTAAAAGTAAAAGTAATGCGTCGTTAGCTTAATTTATATGCAAATAACATGGAGCCATTTGTCATTCACGGAAGTCGAAGATTATATTGTCAATTACAAAGACAGACTTATTATCGTGCATGTATCAATCAATTAACATTGAATTCAAAAATGCAGCCTAGGTGCGTGTTGCTTAGGCTTGATTCGAAATATCCATACAGTTGTAGTTGCTTTGATTCCATTATAGACGCCATTGAATTTTATATGTGAAATTTACCATTACATATTGCAGGTCTTGGAGTGCCGAGTGTGCGAGGACATTTTCAGTCTCCAAGGTGACAAGGTGCCCCGCCTCCTGCTTTGTGGTCACACCCTCTGCCATGAGTGCCTGTCCCGGCTGACCCTCCAGGGACGCGCCGTGCTCTGTCCGTTTGACCGGCAACCAACCGAGCTGACCGACTCTGGGGTGTGGGGGCTGAAGAAGAACTTTGCCCTGCTAGAGCTGCTGGAGAGGCTGCAATCTAACAAGGATACCAGTCTGGTTGGGATGAGCGATGGTGGATTGACTGGCGACAAGAAGAGAGTGAGTTCTGGAGAGTTAGGAGAGGGGAAGGGAGAATAGAGATGTGGAAGGGGAGAAAGAATTTATGATGAAAGGAGAAGGGAAGGGGTAGCAAAAGCCCAGGGTGGGGGTTGGTCGGTATAAGTGATGGTGGTTTGACTGTGGGTAAGATGAGGGTGAATTCTGGGGCCGTATTCCATAAACATCTAAGAATTTTTGCTTAAGTCTAAGCAATTTGTCTTAGCCTATTTCTTGTCTAAGAAATTTGTCCTAACGGTATTCCATAAACTTAAGCAATTTTTCTTAGGTTAGACGATTTGGCTAAGCCAAATCTTAAAATTCTTTGACGTCATGAGAAAATTGGTGACGTCACGCAACTTTCATCACACTCGTTCTCCCACGAACAGCTCCCCCGCGGTGAAAAGTCAATGCATTTTACGTGTTAAAGCAAAAATCGCACCAGCATTGAGTCTACCGTTGAAGCTATGCATACCTTGTCTGTGGGCTCAATAGGATAGTTCCGATTTGCCATAGGGGCAAAGTCATCATAGATGAGATCAGTGATGTTAAACATACCGTGCCGACATTTCACCAGTACGAACGCAAGTTGAAAATAGAGGTATTTGGAACGAAAATGTGCAATTGTTAAATATGTACACATTTTGCCTAGAGTTTTCTTCCGTTAATCTTACATCTTGCTTACTAATGGCTATGCGTAAAAGAAATTGCGCATCCAACCTTTGACAATGAAATTAACGCGCATTGAGCAGAAATACGCGGTCATGGTGCAAGCGCGCGTGGATAAAGCTGCCATACTGCGCGCAACCACTCTGCAACCCCAAAGTTAAGACAACCCACAGCTGTCTTAAAGTTAGGGCAAAATTCTTAGCCATTTGTACTTTATAGAATACTAAGTACACAATTTTAAGAAAAGTTACTTAGCCATACATCCTAAATCTGTCTTAGCTAAGCAAAAAGTCTTAGCCAAATTCTAAGACAAAATTCTTAGCCAAATTTTTATGGAATATGCATTTTGGCTAAGAATTTGTCTTAGACAGAAGATAAGACAAATTGCTTAGATTTTTTGACTTAAGCATGCTTATCTTGTTTATGGAATACGGCCCCTGGAGAATTGGAGAGGGGAGGGTAGGCAGGGAGGGGAAGAGGGAAAAGGGAGGAGAGGAAAAGGAATTAAGGAGAATGGAGATGGGAAAGGGGAGAAAGAAATGAGAGAGTGGAGAGAGAGAAAGAGAGTTGGAAGGAAAGAAAGAGGCTGTCTCTGGATCTCAACAGATGACAGTCCCAAATGGTTATAACATCAATGTGCCCATTCACTTCCTCTTGACCTCCAGCCGAGCGGCGTACCGTGCGACGAGAACGAGGCCCATCAGGCTGAGATCTACTGCACGGTCTGCAGCACCAACTTGTGCTACCGCTGCGCCCAGATCACCCACGCCACCCGCACCCTTGCCAAGCACCGCCAGGTCCCGCTGTCCGAGAAGCCCCGAGAGAGGGCACTGTGCCCCGACCATGCTCCACACCTGGTTGAGTTTGCCTGTCTGGAGGAGGGATGTCAGGGCCAGCCGCTCATGTGTTTTGTGTGCAAGGACTACGGCAAGCACCGCGGACACAAGGTATGTGTCACAGGGGAAAAGTTATTTGAGGGGGCTCCTTTTCAAGCCTGGATCCTGTCTTATAATGAGTTCACTTGCATTTGCATGGGAATAGACTTACCATTGATCAGAGCTATTGCAACTCTTTATAAAACGGGGACTCTGATTTCATGAAATAAACACCCTGGGGGCATTTTATCAACATTTTTCGTCTGACAAGTTGTCTTTCTCCGACAGTTACCATAGTAACAGTGTTGCGGGTAGCTTTGGAGTTCTTTACCTTTCAACGCTATGCAAGCACAATTTCCAGACATGCCGTATTAAGTCGTGCCTTCTTTAATCAACTCCATGTTATCTCTTGGCAGATCACCTCCGCGAACATATATACATACGCAAAACATGCAGATCTTATGAATGTAAGATCATAACCTGTAACAACAGTCAGATGCTATTGCCTCTCAGCCAATCAAAGCTGAGGATTTCACTGAAGTTGTCAGCACTGACTATTTAGTCAGTGCTGACTACTTTCATGAAATGCCTTTCTGAACCATGATTTGCATGGTACTCTTACCCTAGAAGGTGAAAATTTTCACAGGGCCTCTGTTGTTACTTTCAGTGGCAAATTCTTCTATTGCAGGGGTGTTGAACCTATTTAATTTTTTGCAGTAGTTATCACAATACTGTCGCTACTCTTCATTTATGAATTTGTCTAACAGATTTGTAACATTTTTCTGAGATACCAACTAGAATATCGAAGTGATGTTATCATACCCATTGTTCTACACCGCCTCTGGTTCTTAACAACATCACAACATCAAGGGAGATTTTCACTAGTGTTAGGCACTCCCAATGAGAGTCACCACGATAATCATTGATGTTCACTCTACCCAGTTGTCTTGACATCATGCTCATATGATGTCATGTATGTACCTCAATGCTTCCACTACTCTTCAATTATGGAATAATCCACCATATTCACAACATATTTCTGTGGAACCACAAATCTGATGCATTGAATTTCTCTGCCATAGCACATGCTACTGGAGCAAGAGGCTGAGAAGGCGCGGGTCAACGTGGCGGGCATGGTGCAGCAGGTCGGCCGTCTCAGTGACGAGATCTCTGAGTGCGCCCGGCGGCTGAGTGACATCATTCAGCAGATAGAGGGCGGTGTGGGCATCATTGAGGACTTGGATGGAGTGGCGGAACCAAGACATGTGAGTTTACAGTGGAGCCTGAGATCAAATGCACAGTGATTGCAATCAAATGCAATCAGCTCCATATATTGACTGCAGTCTGACTGCAATAGATCAGCTGTGACGTTGATCTCAGGCCTAACTGTAGATGGATAGGTAGAAGGATGTTTGCATTAAGTGAAGTACCATCAGCTGTTCAATCAATGCAGATCAATTTTACCTCGAGTCACAAAAGGAAGCTTTATATCGGTTTCCTCTTTTAGTTCTGGATGATTTTGCTTAGATTTGATGCATAAAAAAACAAGGATTGGGAGATGATATGGGGGAAATATACTCAAACCATTTTCTGTAAAACATTTTCCTCTCAGATAGTAAGATGAGAAATTTGCCCAGCAGTGGCCAAAGAAGTATTTTCATGTAGAAAAATATCAAATATTGTCTCTATATATTATATTCCAAGCACTATGTAACAAAAATACCAGTGAAATGTATTCAATTCAAAGGAATGTACATGACAGGTTGTAAATTCATTCGCTGGCCATTCCTTCCATCATGCAGGTGCCTGGGACAGCCGAAATGGCGCGAGCAAAGGTGAGGGCGTACTTTGCCGAGCTGCACGAGACGTTGACGCGGCAAGAAGAAGTGGCGGCGAGCGTGCTGGACACGCACATCCGTGATCGTCTGCATTTACTGCGACAGCAGCAGGAGCATTTCACTCTGATGATGTCTAGTATCTCCTCTATGAGCTATGACTGTGAAGGCATGCTGAGTCTGGTTAGTCCCACCCAGTCATTATCATTGGGATTGGGTATTGGGAACGGTATACGTAACCTCAGATTTTGGCCCTGAAAAAAAAGTGATGGTAACAGTAGTAGTGGTAGTGATAGAGGTGGTAGTGGTAGTGGTAGTGGTAGTGGTAGTGGTGGTAGTGATAGTAAGCAAATAATCAACGTTGGTGAAGGTGATGGGACGAACTATCACTTCTGAGGCGATATGGATATAGCTATCTTTCCGAAGCGCAGCTGAGGAAAGATAGTGTATACATTCAGATCGCCGAGGAAGTGATAGTGCGTCTCATTGCCTGAAACCAAAAGTTGATTATTTGCTTTATATTCCACATCTGAAACCAACTATCTATACCAAAAATGACAATTTGACGTAAAAAGTAATGTCCTTCACTACATAACCCCGAGGCGCTGACATGGGGAACACGCGTTAGGACGTGCATTCGATGTCAAGTGATAGTCTGAGTGTAACGCACTTTTATTTCGCGCGTACTCAAAATATTAATCGCGCGTTTGGACTATGAGGAGTAAAGAGATCAGCGAAACCAAAAAGTACTATCACCTAGAGTGTAACGAACTTTTATTCTCAGGTGATCTGATAGGAAAAACTACGCCTCATCACGTGATCAACTCTTGACCAATCATATAGCAACATTCTTAGTATGTGGAATATAATGGTTATTGTAGTAATGGTAGTGATAATGGTGGTGGTGGTAGTGGTGGTAATAGTATTAGCGGTAGTGGTAATGATAGAAGTGGTAGTGGTGGTTATAGTGGTAGTGGTAGTGATAATGGTGGTGGTGGTAGTGGTGGTAATAGTATTAGTGGTAATGATAGAAGTGGTAGTGGTGGTTATAGTAGTAGTGGTAGTGATAATGGTAGTGGTAGTGGAAGTTGTAATAGTTCCATTTCACTATGTCATCCATGAGCTAGTACTATGAATTACTGTATAACTTGATTAGACCAAGTTTTATAATGACCTCATACTACCATAAGCCATATTTAATGTTAACATTTTCGAACGAGAGCAAGTGTAGAGCAGTTAAAATGAGCTTCTAATGGGAATGTGAGGACCCCCTCAACTTAAATACCCTCTAATGATAGACAATAATGTAAATCTTCTTCTCTGTACCCAGGATGACTCCAAGCTGCTGGTGTCGAGGCAGGAGGCCTCATCCCTACAGGAGTCGCTCCAGGCGCACAGTCAGCAGTTCAATGAAATCACGGAGCACATCCAGCTGGATGCGGCTATACCGGTCACTTTCACTAAGGTGAGTTGGTTGTGATGATTGAACCAGTGGTACATGTATGCATCCGTTCATCTTTCTATCTATCCATCAAACAATAAATAAACCAATCAAATAACAAATGAATGAATGAATAAATAATGAGTCACCAAGTCAGGACAGTGGCCAATGAATGAATGAATCAATTAATCAATCAATCAACCAATGAATAATGAATCATTCAATCAATCAATCAACAAATGGATGAAGGAATGAGTCACTAGGTCAGAAGGTTAAACAATGAATGAATGAAGTAACCAATGAATGAAAGAATCAATCAATCAATCAATCAATCAATCCAATTAACCAATGAGTGAATCAATCAAGCAATCAAGCAATCAATTCATCAATCAATGAATGACTCATTCAATCAATTAATCATCCAATGAATGAATGAAGCAATCAATCAATTAATCAATCAATTGATCCATCAATGCTTGGTTCCAGGACAACCGTGTCCACATTGGTCCCAAGATGGAGATGAGAGTAGTGGTCCTGGGTCTGGACAATGCAGGGAAGACAACGATCCTCTTCAAGCTCAAACAGAATGAGTTCATCCAGAGTATACCCACCATCGGTGAGTGGCACATGTATTGTTCACCAGTCTCAACCCTCTTAATTATAAGCACTGACATCCCCATATAAATAACAACTCAGTTTCTTGCCTATGGGAAGGGAGTGTATCTATTTTGCCGCCAGGCCTAAGAATATAAATTGATGTAGATACTGCGGTATATAGTATGCACATATAGACTGCTCGGGCAGCTCTGATTGAAACCTCCATGTGATGTAAATCGCACTCAAGTTCCTAGATGCTGAATTCTCGTTTGCTGCCCTCTTTTGTTCAGTATTTTATAATGCACTGCATTTTTGTACCACTCTGTAACTCAAGTTTGTTTGTCTGTATATTGGACATTTGCGTGATTGTTTAACTATAGCAATCACCTGTATGAAAAGAAAGACATTTTTTTTTTGTGTAGTAGCATGTACATAAAAACCACAGCTGTATTTTTGCCTCTCCTGAGCTGTCTATATGTAAGGTACCTTGCTGTAAATAAGAGCATGTACATATATTTCACGTGAACAGTAAAAAACAACATACAGTACAGTATCTGATGATGTATCAGGATGCCTGGGCAATCTTCACTGCTATTGATCCTACACCTCACTTGTGATTTGATGCACCTAGCAAGAATAAAGCTTGCCATGCAATATTTGGCTGATCATTCTGGCAGGTTTCAATGTGGAGACGGTGGAATACAAGAATCTGAACTTCACTATCTGGGATGTTGGAGGGGACACCAAACTCAGACCACTCTGGAAGCACTACTATCTCAACACACAAGGTGACATGCATCGGTCATCTTTTAGATGGAGAGAGAGAGAGCGAAGAAGGGAGAGAGGGAAAGAGAGAGAGAGAGAGAGAGAGAGAGAGTGAATGAGAGAGAGAGGAGACAAACAGAGGGGATATTGGGTGAGAAAGAGGGAATGGAAGAGAGAGAGAGAGGGGTTCAGGGCAGGGCTGAAAAAAATCTGCCAAATAGGTAAAATCAAAAGCTTGAAAGTCATCGTTCAGTTTTTGCATGGAAAGAGAGAGAAAAAGAGACAGACAGAGAAAGAGAGAAAGAGAGAGAGAGTGGGCGAGTGAGAGAGAAGAAATGGAAGAGAGAGAGAGGAACATAGGAAAGAGAGAGAATAAACCCAATGTGGGAAATGAGAGAGAGGTGGTGGGGTTTGGGGTTGGTATAAAAAAGTAGGTTGAAGTGGCTAAGAGCAAAGGAAGGACATTAGTAAGTAAAACCAAGTGCTTTGAAAGATGAAACAAATTTTGCAATAAGAATGAACAACTTGTGAACAAAGAAATCAATTTGATAGAGAAAACAGGAAAATGTTGGCCTTTACAATTGTTTTCACATAGTTAGTTGCCTACAAATACCTAACATTTCCATTCCATTTACATGTACATATCAATATTGAGTATTGCATTTACTCTTTCTTTGCCATGTGTGCATAACATACAACATACAAAAATTGCAGAGAACAGTATTGTATCCGGCACAGGAAGTGTGAACCTCAACATTGATATTAGTTCCTATTACAGAAAACAAAATGCTCTATAGGTTTATAGGGTATTACTGGATAAAAAATGTCACAGTGGCACAAAGGCTGTTAACTCTCTGTGTGCCAAATGTGACTTTTTCACAAGTAATACACACAATTCCCATTGAGGAAGATTTTTATATGGTATACACAAGATTAACAGCGACTCGTGTTTGTGTTTTTACTGTGCAGCCCTCATCTTCGTCGTGGACTCCACTGATGGTGATCGTTTGGACGAGGCCTACGATGAACTCGCTGTTCTGATGTCGGAGAAACGCCTCCGGGATGCTCTGCTCTTAGTGTTTGCTAACAAACAGGTCAGAATAATTCTTGTCTTGTTTCTCAGTTTGTTTATGTTTATGGTCATGTCTCTTTGGATGTTGCAAGTGTTTGGTAAAGATCTTTTGCTCACATCAACTCAGTTATAATTATCCAATCTAAATAAGTTCCATTCAGCTAAATTTATTCAGCTCACTTAAATTGATTTACAATCGGTTTAATTTCAGTCCAATAAATTTCAGTTTAGTTCAATAATATTTAACTCAATTAAGTTCAGTGCCCATTAACTGTGAATATGAAACTCAATACAAATTAGTCCAATTGAAAATATGAAATTCAATAGAGTTCAGTTCACCTCATTTATATTCAGTATGATTAATTGCTGTTCCAATCAATTCAGCACATTTGAACTTAGCTCTCTATATTCCATTCATTGCTTTTTTAGGACCATCCGAGTGCGCTGAACTTAGACACCATCAGCGACCGGCTGTGCCTGAGCAAGCTGTGCTGTGGGCGGAGCTGGTACCTGCAGCCCTGCGACGCCCTCAACGGCACTGGGCTGTGGGACGGCCTGGAGTGGCTGTCAGCTCAGCTGGTAGCCGCTGGAGTCATGGATCTCGCTTGAGATATTGTCCCCATTCGCTACCCCAGCCCGATGAACTCTTATGTTACCAGGCCTTGAAAACCTCATGGGTTTGCTACACACCTTCATGCTAGTGGTAATGAGAGAATTAACCCTTACATTACCAGGCTGTGAAAACCCCATTGGTTTGCTACACACCTTCATGCCAATGGTAATGAGAAAGTTTACCCTTACATTACCAGGCCGTGAAAACCCCATTGGTTTGCTACACACCTTCATGCCAATGGTAATGAGAAAGTTAACCCTAACATTAACAGGCCTTGGAAACCCCATTGGTTTGCTGCACACCTTCTTGGCAAAGGTAATGAGAGAGTTAAACGTGCCAATCTCATGTCAACTTGAACACAGCGTACTGCTTACAGGACTGAGAGAGATACAGTCTCACTTTGCTCCTCTCCACTGGGAGTGGTGAATTGACCCCTCTGACACTGCACATAGGGTCAAAGATGCATAGCTTCCACCCCCCCCCCCCCAGGAATCAAACCGTCCCTTCTCCCCATAGCTCATAGATAGGCATGTCAGAAGAATTTCTAACCCTCCCCCCTCCCTCCATTGGGTGTCATAAGAAACTGAGGCTTAGCGTACCATCTCCCCTCCTCATATTGACCTCCCCCCCCATGTTGGTTTTCATCAGTCGATTTTACTCCTTCCCACTTTTACCGGCACTGAACATTTAGGATGGGATGGGGTAGCCCTCTACTCTGCTAGTGGCTGCTGGATTTGTGAACCTAGCTCTCGATCCAAGGTGAGTTAGTTACTGCAATGCAAAAAAGTTTCCCTGTGCAATCTGTAGGTATGTAACTGATAGCATATTGTGCACAGCAAAGTTCAGTCTTTTCCTATAATATCATTAAAGTTGAACAATATCCCCCCCTTATGAACATTTTTTTTCTCCCCTGCTTTCATGTGGTGTTAGTATGATGAAACCTGTATGTAAAGACCGCATAAGGGAGATGAGAAATATGGCCTTTGTGAGCAGGTGCTCTTTAGGTACAGGTACACGTTTAATGCTGGTGATTATAAGAAACAATTGTTGAGGGAAACCAAAAATGTGGTCGCTCAGGCAGGTTTCTCTGTCTACTTCACTGTGTAGAAAGTTAGTCATGAATATACTTTATTAATGTCAATCAATGCATAATGCTTGGCTGAAGCATTAATGCTTATGTGATCCTCCTGACAGAATGTGAAATCTCCTTAATTCAAATTTAATGTTAGAATACAGTTACTGTACTTCATGTGAAGTGAAGTAACTTAAATTCTTGGTGAATACAGGTCTCAAGTAAAACAAGTATCTTTGAGAAGTGAGAATATAAAGATGGGTGTTCAGAATATGAAACATAACTACTATTTATTTCGATATTATTGCAATAGAATGTGATTTATTGGGTTTGATGAGAAGTTTGTGTCAGATTTAGTCTATGCAATCTATGCAAGCTAATGCACATTGGGTGTGCTCTGCAGTTTGATACAAAACATATTTGTTGGTTTATTGTGTCAGCATAGTCCTCAATGTATTTGAGATAAATCTTCATTGTCAGCTGTATATAATCTATTCAAACTCAAAAGAAAGAATCTGTAGTGTGTCAAAGATGGAGAAAAACAGAAAGAGAATGAGGAGGAAAAGAAGGAGGAGGAGAAACAAAAGATGAAGATGAAGAAAAGGGGGAAGAGGAAACGTGAAAAATGGAGGAGGAGGAGCAGAAAGGGGATGAGGAATATTAGGGAGGAACCAGAGAAAAAGAAGAAGGCTGTGGAAAATGCAGAGAAGAAGATGAAGATGGGAAAGAAGAAGGCAGGTAAGAGGAAGAGGAAGAGGAAGAGGAAGAATGGGATGGCGAATATAACTAAGAACCAAAAGAAAGGAGAACAGGAAATACGTACAAAATCATGGTACAAAGAGGAGAACGGAACATGAAATTAGTAAATGAATGATGTAAATTTGTCTTTTGGGATGTGCAATAGTGTGTTTGTTGAGGTCTTTATGTGAAGTAAGTCACATTGTAGTGCTGCCATACATTACTGCTCATTTTTATATTATTTTCTTAATGAATGAGTATGGTGTACCCATTGTAAGGGAGTTTAATCACGCTGCTACCTTCTTTTTATTTTATGTACATAATATTGAATTATGTTACCTAATAATTTCAAATATGAGCATACCTTTGTAAAGTTTAAGTCACAGTGGCTGCAGACCCATTATTTCGTACATGAATATATACTCTAAGAGTAGCAATTGCAGACAAATAAATTGTGGGGTTTTGCTATGCCACTTGCAATTTTGGCTGAAACAGACCACTTGGCGAATGTGTTAAAACGTTTTGTTTTTACTATCTATGCTCATCTTGTGTGTGGTAATTAGTAAATCATGGTCACAAGCTTCTATTGTGGTGATTGCCATGGATCTTGAACAATTGTTAGATGTACTTGAGTTTAATGAATTTCCAAGTGTGTCATGCTGAGTGTAGGTGAAAATAAGAAACTCAAAGCCAACAAACAATTCGTTTTCACTTATCACTTGTACCCAGCATTACAACCATGTGGTTTTGGCTTATATTTCCTCTTATTATACATTACAAAGAATATGAAATGTATCAAATGAAAGAGCGTAGATTCCTGCACACAGATAATTCCATCTATTAATTACTAATCTTCATAGTGGCAACACATTGGAAATCTTTTAATCACAGAGTGTTCTTTAAAGTCACCCAATCATTACTCTTAATTGAATTTGTGGACATTATTTGAAATTACAATAGAATGTACATTCTATTTCATGATAAAAATAATGTAAGTGATAATAACAACTAATTATAATGTTACTTTGCTCTCAAAAAGCTTATATATGAGCTCATATTTGTTCCAGAAAGAAGAAATTGCAATTTGTTTGTCAGAAGATTAGTCCTGCTTTTAAAAGTCCATTTTTCCTACTATGGCACTCCCTAGCATGTTGAATGTTGGGAGTACTTATGGCGGCTTCACTTGCATGTGTACCACTCATTCACTGATGTGTATCAAGCTATTTTTGATAAATCAGTGGGTACGATGGAGCAATGCTAATGCTGAACTTAGTTCAACTTTTGTGTGTGACCTATTGAGGTATAGGCTTGTATGATGTATTTATATACAGGTATCTCAATGTGTTACTATGTTATGTGGAAACAATCATTTATATTATATATAAATCTGAACATTTAAAGTAGAGATATTATACATACAAGCTCATATTCATTCATGGGCCTGAAGTTTTCACAGTGTACAATTGTATATTACATGTATATTTGATCTTTTTTTTGTATTGTAAATATAGGTTGTTATTGAATCATATTGAATTCACTATAACACTTGCTTTGTATGTAGTTTTATGACAATATGGATTGTGTATGAGGTATAAGTTAGAGGGAAGTTGTAGTGGTCGTCCAAAAATTTGGTGTAATTCCATTCTTTATGTCACGGAGTCTCCTCAAATGATATATCATCGGTATGATCACGATTTAAAGGAAATATTACGGCCCGTAATAATATAAGTATGAGCCGTTGAATTGTGGAAATCTACTGACAGATACGGTTAGATCTTGGAACAGCTTTACATTATACATGGTGCAAAATTAATTACTACGAGCTCTCTGATATTACAAATGGTCTTTATGCATACCGGTAGCTTAGGGACGGGGTAGCCCCTTTTCAGGGGGAAAAATAGATTTTGTGGAAACCACGGGAAAGTATTTTTTTTTCGTGCCAATATTTGAACTTCCCTCACAATATTAGATAAGGCAACTGACTTCGAGCGGAATTACATTGATCTCTAGATTTCGAGTAGGTTTTGGACGGGTCGTTCAAGACCTCCGCGGTTCTTGTAGGCGAGACCGAGACCCGCACTTTGCTGTTCTCCGCTCCGAACGGCTCGCACTAAGGTCAGCGATTGTCCGTGGAAATGCAGAGTTGCAGACAATGTGCGCAATGCGAGAACCGCGCCACTACTCGCTGCAATACAGTCTAAATGAAGATAGACTGAGGCTGCTGTGTTTTAAACGTAAACAAGACTAGTTTTCCACGTTTCCCGAACATGTTCGTAAAGTTATGACTGTGAAATTTGTGTACATGTAATTGTTAGAGTATATCACGAATCCATGCCGAGTTTCATGACTTGTGTGCCCAAACTGGTATTGACAGTACCTCATGGAAGGTATCTACACTCTCTATGCACATTTGGGGAGAAGTTATAATTCGTTCCCTTACCTTCAATAAAAATTAGAAAAATGTGTATTACTCAGATGAAATTACTGCGATTGGTATCAGGGCGAATGTCATGTTATTTAAAATAAGATTTCCTATTAACAAAAGCTTATGATACAATGAATGTCAAGATATTTGAAAGGTGATATTATTTTGAGGGTGTTTCATGTGATATTATTTTGTGGTAAAACAAAGACCATGATTTGCACTGTGATCTTACTGCCTCTTACAACAGTGCTAAAATGAATGTCAAGATATTTGAAAGGTGATATTATTTTGAGAGTGTTTCATGTGATATTATTTTGTGGTAAAACAAAGACCATGATTTGCATTGTTATCTTACTGCCTCTTACAACAGTGCTAAAATGATTTTATTTAGAATGAATGTACTTCTTTTGCTGGGAAACGATTGAAATAATTGAATTTCATCTTTCGAACAACGAATAATGAAGAGTGAGAAACACCACTGAATGGATATCATGTTTTCATGTTCATTCTAATGAGGAAAGCGACACAAGAGAGGAAGATGAGAGAAGGAATGATAAGAGAGGGAAGGGATGTACAGAGAGAGAGAGAGAGAGAGAGAGAGAGAGAGAGGGAGAGAGAGAGAGAGAAAGAGAGAGAGAGAGAGATAACGAGAAAGAAGAAGGGACGTAAAGAGAGACGTGGAGGTGGAGGGAATGTGGGCGAGAGGGTGGTGAGGGGAGGCGATAGGGAGAGAGAGAGAGAGAGAGAGAGAGAGAGAGAGAGAGAGAGAGAGGGAGGGAGGGGGGAAGGGAAGGAGAGAAAACGATGGCAGAGTAAATAGTTGTGGTTGAGAGAGTGAAGTAAGTAGAGAAAGAGAGGGACATTAAAATGCAGGGACAGAGATGAAAGAGAGAGAGACAGAGACAGACAGACACGCAGATAAAGAGAGAGAGGGAGAGAGAGAGAGAGCGAGAGAGAAAGAAAGAAAAAATATGTGAAACTAGACTCGTGGTGTTATGTTGCCCAAGCTTTAAAAAAAGTATGTGAAGATATGAATATAATTCTGTTACTTTACTTTTCATTTTTTCTTAAATGTCATTACCACATCCAATAGGATAAGAGGGGATAGAGGGGAGGGGGGGGGGGGGGGTTGTGAATGCAAATTCACAAATGCTTGGTGCTTATGGTCATGGAGTAGATGTATTTGTAACGAGAGTAAGGTGGCTATATTCGAAGCTCATATGAATAATTCAGAGTCGTATCCGACATGTACAAAGTATTTCTCCAATAAGAGGTCTTTTGAGATATGATGATTCCCGAGAGTGTGCGTTTGACTATGAAAAACATCTGTTGCTTTTTCCTCTTCTTTTACTCGAGCAAAATGAAAGCTGGTTAATAATTCAAGGCCATGCGCGACTGTCGGTTATTGGCCATTCTTATCAATGGTGATTGCAATGTAAGAATATCTGTAGTCAGGCGAGAATAAATACATATTTCACGACGGTTTGGGGTGAAAAAAAACCGAGGAGCTGAAGTTGCTGAACCCCCATCCTCCACCCCTCCATCCCTTCACCCCCACTCCCACCCCCACCCCTCCACATTCCGACTTGGCCCAGCGGGAAGCGTGACTTTTCCCGCCTTGCCCTTGCCCACCGACCCAAAACCCACCGAAACATCGATTTCATAATCAGGCGTTCAGCTCCCGCCATTAAATCTTCACTCTTTCCTCATGCGTGTTTCCCAGTTTTTTCCCGTAGTTTTTATTTGATTGTTAGTTTCTTACTATCTCAACATTTGCAAATGTTCAATTATGACGTGGACCATTTTTTCTGGGGATTTCTTTTCTTTTCTTTTCATTTTTTGGCGTGAGGAAGCGTGTCGTATTAACCTTTTTGCGCATTTCGTGTGACGTGTGACTTAACGATTCACCGCACTGTGTAAAACAGGATGGCTGTTTAACGAGAACTTGGTAAAATGGCGAGAGAGAGAGAGAGAGAGAGAGAGAGAGAGAGAGAGAGAGATATGAAAAGATTAATAGGGTGAGGAAGAGAGCGTGTGTTTGTGCTATGTGTGTACGTGCGTATGTGTGTATGAAAAAGAGAGAATGTTAGACAGGGAGAGAACGAGAAAGAAAAAAAAGAGAGAAAGAGGAAGAGAGAGAGGGAGAGAGAGAGAGTGGTAGAAAGGGAGAAGAGGTGATGATATCAGACACAGAGACAGACACAGAGATACAGACAGACATACAGAGAGAGAGAGAGAGAGAGAGAGAAAGAGAGAAGGGGGAGGGAGGAGAAAGAGGTGAAGAAAGGAGACACAGAGACAGGGAATTAGAAAGAGGGAGCGAGTGGAGGTGGGGAAAAGGACACGCAATGGTGGGCGTAATGAAAAATCATGACAAGAAACCGTTGCGCTAAAAATAAACGGAAAGTGAACAAATGTCAATAATAACGACCTATTTAAACACTTTTGGATCGAAGGAAGTATTTAATGTGGAAGGTCATGCACGCATGACTGACTGTTTTCCTCTGGTTTCAACATTGTTAACTACAAACAGGAGATGGACAAAAAAATGGGAGATGAAAATCGAAGGTTAATGCCAACGCTAAGAGTTCGCAAGGTTACAAATTTCTCGGCAAATGTGTTAAATTGAGCAAAATAATTTGCTCGAGCAAATTGGGGTCCGAGGATTTTATCAGTTCATTTTCTTCGTCAGGTTGTGTACAAGCCAGGAAAATCACGAGTTTAGAGGAATTAGCTTTGAATGTCCAACTTCAATATATTTTTTTGTTCTTGTTTTTCCTCGTTGGTGTCTTTGTGGTTGGGATTCAATACAAACCCAGTGCAGTAGAGGTAGCAGAAGAAAACGAAGTATTAGTAGTAGCATTAGTAGTAGAAGTAGAAGTAGTAGTCAGGTATAAGTAGTAGAAGTAGTAGTAGTAGTAGTAGTAGTAGTAGTAGTAGTAGTAGTAGTAGTAGTAAAAGTAGTAGTAGTAGTAGTAGTAAAAGTAGTAATAGAAGCAGTGGTAGTAGTAGTAGTAGTAGTAGTAGTAGTAGTAGTAAAAGTAGTAATAGAAGCAGTGGTAGTAGTAGTAGTAGTAGTAGTAGTAGTAGTAGTAGTAGTAGTAGTAGTAAAAGTAGTAATAGAAGCAGTGGTAGTAGTAGTAGTAGTAGTAGTAGTAGTAGTAAAAGTAGTAGTAGTAGTAAAAGTAGTAATAGAAGCAGTGGTAGTAGAAGTAGTAGTAGTAGTAGTAGTAGTAGTAGTAGTAGTAGTAAAAGTAGTAATAGAAGCAGTGGTAGTAGTAGTAGTAGTAGTAGTAGTAGTAGTAGTAGTAGTAGTAGTAGTAAAAGTAAGAATAGAAGCAGTGGTAGTAGTAGTAGTAGTAGTAGTAGTAGTAGTAGTAGTAGTAGTAGTAGTAGTAGAAGTAGTATTACTAGTTGCAGTAGCAGTAGTAGTAGAAGTAGTAATAGTAGTAGTAGTAGTAGTAGTAGAAGTAGTAGTAGTAGTAGTAGAAGTAGTAGTAGTAGAAGTATTACTACTACTAGTAGAAGCAGCAGCAGCAGCAGCAGCAGCAGTAGCAGTAGTAGTAGTAGTAGTAGTAGTAGTAGTAGTAGTAGTAGTAGTAGTAGTAGTACTTCTAGTAGTAGTACAGAATGATACGAGTTGCAGTAGCAGTAGTAGAGGTACAATGTGTGATAATTGGTGCAGCGACAATAGCGAACATAAGTAGCCAAGGTAATTTGCAGTAGCAGCAGAAGTATCAATAGAAGTAGATGTATGAATGGTAGCAGCAGGAGCCTAAATCACAGCACTAGAAAAAAAACAATCAGTAATATTAATAATAAAGATGTTCTTCATTATAGTAATCGTCAACGCTTACCGCAATCACAATAATTCATTGAGTGTTCATAGTTGATAGAATTTGTTTTGCAGTTTAACTGGTGGCGCTACATAATTCTCTTCGTTTTGCTGTTTTTCAATGTTTGTGAATTAAACGGGTTAATTTGATAAACTAATGGAACGCATGGCTGAATATCTTCAACTGACCTTGTGGTAACTTCATTTCACTACGGCACAAAAGAATGTCGGAGAAAGGGGAATTCCCCTCTTCCCCGCCCTGTTCATGCATTACAAAAGTATGTGAATGCAGTGAGAAAACATTGATAGTCGTGGCAATTTTACTGGCAGGAAATTTTTATCATCGCTTCAACAAAGCTGCAAAGAAGATGAAGAAGTGACGCTGTTGAAATGGCTATGTTATCATGGTTATACGGGATGGCGGTGGTGGCGGTGTGAGGTTGGGATTGGGGGGAAAAGTGCGCTTCTGGGTGTGCATACGGTTAAACGCACACGGAAAATGAGTTGTGCATAATTATGTTGTTAGTTGTTGTTCGACACAGACCTCATCTTTCTAATTATTTCACTTTCCCACTACCACAGAACTTACAGGGAGAACATGGAGAAAGGAAATGTCTAAAATCACTCATAATCGTTCCTACATCAATCATATAAATCGTTTTCATTATGAAAGAACATTTATAAAAGACCCATCTTTAAGGTGCACGTCGGAGACCTATCTCCCAGCGATTCCCTTAAAAAAAAGGGGTAGGGGAGGGGGGGGGGGGGGGAGTGGATGTAAAGGCAACAGCTTTCTTTGGAGGGGGGGGGGGTATAGAGAAATACAGCTATGGGGATAGTTTCGGTAAAACACTGCAAAACAACTAAATACAAAGCCCATGGTGAATTCGCCCCGTTGCACCAAAACTAATTAGCGCACCAAGTTGAAACAACAGAAACTAGAAAACGAATGACGTCTGCAGCTCTCCCACCACTTTCCGAAACTTCACGTGAGAACCGGGACACCCCTGGAATTATTGTTACAAATTTGTCACTGCTGCCGGGAAGGGCGTGCTCACCCCAGCTGGTTTCCGTCTCAAGACCGGCTGGGTCGTTGGGAAGAAAAACGTTAGTTTTTGTCAAGTTTCCATTCACGATAAAAAAAAATAATTTATCTTCTGCTTCTTCTCTTTCTGTTTCTTCGTCTAGTCGTATTTTTTTGGTCAATGATGAATTGAAATCGGAAATCGAACGTGACCGCCTGTCGACCGGTTTCTCTCCGTCATCTTTCAGGGGGATTTCACGTCATAAATCCTCCACACACCAGTCGCTTCAATCAAACCTCGCTATATACTCACATGACTGGTGACACGCCCTGGCTATATTTTAACGACCAAACGCCTGGGTGCCGAGCCTAGATTGAACTTTGAAGGCGCCAGAATGAAAACAATTACAGGGTATTTTTCAGAGTTCGGGTGAGGAGGGTCAATCGCATTCTTTTCTCTGTTCTCTCCTTTTTGGTGCATTTTTGATCTCGTTCAACTTCCAACTTCATCTTTCTTTTCTTGGGCCGTCTGTTTCTTTCCTCTCAACGCAAAAATATGAAATCACGACACGGTATCTCGGACCACCTACGCTACGCGCCCACGGGGCTGAAAACGATGCCCTTTTCCCGGGGGCGCTGGTGCAGATGAATTTGTGACGTATCAATCCATGGTCAAAATGACAAGTCGCATATTTCCTTGGAGACCCAACCTGTTACTAACGGATACAAGGAACGGGCAGAGCCCAGCCTGGATTCAAGGCTATTGGGCATTTTTTTTTAATCCAAACTATAATAATCAATAAACCAGTCTGGGCGCAGTAGACTAATCATTGTCAATTCCTTGACGGACTGAGACAAGATGAGAATGATGCAGTGACTAGTCTTAGAGTTCTAGACTCTATCTGTCAGTTGTGATCAGAAATGTCTTACAGCCTGGAAGCCAGGCTATCGAAAGCCCGGTGAAACACATATTCCAGTGTCAATCGTTGTCAGGACAACCGGTGATTTAGGTAGTGGGGTGATAGAGGCGATCATAAAAAAACGTGTGACGACAGTGATCATAGTTATGATGGTGGTAATGATTGTATAGCTTAAATATGCGACAATGAAAATATGAGGAAAAGGAAGCGTGTGTTGCGATTAGGCTCCAATTCAATGGAGGCCAAAAATACATAATATGATTTTGTCTTCTTCCTGGATTAAAAGCGTCATATTAACCCTTACATTACAAGGTCTTGAAAACCCCATTGACTTAGTACACAAAGTCATCATCATGGTAATGAGAGAGTTTATCACTAGCATAAAATAAAAATATAACGAGACATACTTCTGGACAAATAATTATAAGGTGGTCTGTATTGGCAAGTTCAGACAAAGACACGGGCTTGTGCACACCATCTATTCATTAGAAATCGGATGCATCGAAAAAGAAAACCCAAAGCGGACCTATAACACACTAACATTTTAGAGACTTGCCTAAATGATCACGTGTATGTGCTAATAAAGTGTAATTAATAGTCATTTAAGATAAAGAGGCAGGAGAAAAAAACGGGAAAGAGAATCTCAAAGAGAAGGAAAAAGTAAGGGATAGAACAGAAGAAGCTAGCAGAAATGAAATTCCAAAAAGAATGACCCTACCCACCCCAGGAAATGAACCGGGGTCGCGCGTTGCTGCAAATGGCGTCTTAGCCAATTCATCCACATGTCTTCCCATTCACTTTACACGTAAAGCAGAAAAATGGGCTAATATGATTCAGCAATTGGTATTCAAGCTGAAATTTCCCCATGACCCCGACATCTAATCGGAGACCACATTCGTAAAAGCTAGTAGACTCAGCTACAACATACTCAAATTTCAGAGTAAAAGATTCAAACTTGAGCGAGATACAGCTCGTGGAAGATCGTCATGCCATTTCATGATTGGAAATAAATGCCTCTTCCATTGCCAACACGTACATATGTCACATATGTTTTCCTTCTATCTCTTATGACATTAAGCAACCACCGCGTAACGTTTTTTTTATTATTATTTCTTCTTCTTTTTTTCTTTTTGCACCTTTTTTTATTTTTTTTTTTCGTTAGTAGCAGTAAGCTTGAATGATCCAAACTATAAAACAGACTAATTCTATTACTTATTAGATGCCCAACGCGTAAAATCTACTTAAATGTACTTGAAATATAGGCCTTTGACCAAACGTATTTAGAGGTAAAATGCGCACTCATCCCTATTTTTAGCAGATTTTCGAAGGAAAAAACAACAGTGATTGGACGGTTAAAATGATAAAAAATTTGTAATTTTAAAATTTGTAGAAAATTGTGTCTGAAATGACGCAGACTTGTATGCGGGATCATAAGGTGGTCTGTATTGGCAAATTATGCAAAGATATGGGATGGTGAATGCACGGTGATACTATGGACCTTCCATCATTATGGTACATTGTAATGCAAGATTACAGCTCTGGTTTCAAGTGTGATCGTGCTGTTTGAAGAGCAGGTGAAAATGCTCTCTTTATCTAAATAATGAGGGACCTTCCTAGCTGGATATCTCACTTAACAAAACAATACAATCATGATACGCCACGCTATGTTCATGGTAATGCGACTGTTTTCATCGTTAATGAAACATAAAGGCAAAAATGCAGACAAAACCTGAACTTACTTTATGGGACGCCAAATAAATTAACATAAAACATCATTATTGATTCAATTTAATTGCTTTTGTCTGCGGAATCATTATGGTATATTAAGTTTTTCCACATAATAATTACAGGGAATAATCTATATTGTCCACATAATACTTACAGTGAATAATTGAAATCACTTATTGTTGTGATTCCGTGATAGAAATCAATGATTTTGTGAGAGCATCAGATGATTTCCTTTGCGCACTATGAAATTAGTCTACGTTTATTTCGCAGTTTAAGTTAAACCACTGCTGTGAATAGGGGCCTATGAAACGCTGTCTGTGAACCTTATGACCAGCGTGACCTCCGCAGATGACACGATTTTGCCACGATTCTCTAATCGTAAGGGTGTACGACTTGACATGTGACATCTCCTCCTTGCACAAATCCAATGACCGGGTCCTCCGATTGAGTCAGTCGCAGAGTCGCATGTCTAATCGGATCGTGCCGTCTACCGTGGTCTGTGCTCATTTGGTGTAGCTGCTGTGTCTTACAGGCGAGATACTTTAGCAGACGGCGCGTGAACTGCGTCACCATGGAAACTCCCGCCAGCAGAAACCGTGTAGACGACACAAACGATCTCCGTGGTAGACTACACTGGCTGCAAGTATTATATTCAACACCAGGTGATGGTGTCGCCACAAACATACGCCAAATATAGTGTTGTACATAGTTAAAACCGCTGCTGATACATTTGACACTATGTTGTGCTGGATCTGACACCCTTGGTGTTAAAGATCAACATCAATACAGACCATTCCAGTCGAGATTTTCTCAATTTGATGCTTTCTAAATCATTTATTCCTCTTATAAAGAAACCTACTCGAGTGACAGATGAGACATCAACTCTTATTGATAACATATTTATGAATAATTCTTTATCTGACATCGAATCTGGAGTAATAGTATCTGATATCTCGGACCATTTCCCAATATATGCCTTTTTGCCTTTCGAAGGTGCACGTAGTAATGATTACACTAACCAATCTAGTATTCGTGATATGTCTCAAACCAATCTTAACATACTTAGAGAGAGATTAAGATCTGTTGATTGGGCAATTGTCAATAATCAAGACGATGTGAATTTAGCATTTGAAAACTTTATGCATATACTAACTTACAATTATAATTCTGCTATACCTTCTTTAAAAATGAATAAAAAGAACAAAAAGAAAATTCCAAAACAGCCCTGGATCACGAAATCTCTCCTTAAGTCAATCACTCGGAAAAATAAATTGTTCAACAAATATAGACGTATTCCTACCATAAGCAATAAATCTCGCTATGTACGTTATCGCAATATTCTTACATCGTCGTTACGTTTATCTAAGAAAATGTACTACTCTAGGCAATTTGAAAAACATAAAAATGACGTAAAGAGTACGTGGAAGGTGATTAATCAAGCTTTAAACAAGTTAACTAACTCTGAGTCTCCCCAAAGTATTACACTGGGTGATCGTAAAATTGATGACCCCACTGACATGGCGGAAGTATTTAACGATTTCTTTGTTAACATAGGTCCAAATCTTGCCGAAAATATTCCGAACTCAAATGCGAAATTTCACAGTTTCTTAAAAGATAATAACCCCCATTCCTTATTTTTAGAACCTATCACTGAAGCAGAAACTAAGGAAATTATTGATAATTTAAATACCAAAAAGGGTTCTGGTTATGACGGTATTACAAACTTTCTACTTAAAAACGTCGTTAATGAAATAATATCTCCTCTCACATATATCTTAAACTTATCCCTAACCAGTGGAACAGTTCCAAATAAAATGAAAATAGCAAGGGTTGTTCCAGTTTTTAAAAAAGGGAAAAAAGATACCCTTGATAATTACCGTCCAATTTCCCTCCTTACATCTATTTCAAAAGTACTCGAAAGATTAGTTTATAAGCGTTTGATTAAATTTCTGACGAAGTACAACATCTTAGGTAATTCCCAATTTGGTTTTAGACAAAAACATAGTACAACCCATGCATTGCTTTCATTTATAGACAAAGTGGCTCATGCTATAGACGACGTTTCCCACACCATTGGCGTTTTCCTTGATTTTTCTAAAGCATTCGATACGATCAATCATGATATTCTAATTTATAAATTACGACACTATGGAATACGTGGTAAATCAATTAGGCATAGGGGTCCAGATGTGTGGAATTCTTTACCAAATAAACTTTGCAATATGTTGACGGAACATTTGTTTAAACGTACTGTCAAGCACATGCTCCTCTCTAACATGTAAACAATTGTTCATAACCTTGTTTTGATGATAAGCAATCAATTTGTTTTGTTAACCTGATGTGAGATTATCTTACATTATGTGGGCCATAGTTTCTATGACTAGTTAATGTTCTTAGTGTATTTGTTTTGTCTGTTTGTTTGTTTTTTGGTCTATTAGTCGACACCGACCTGACATTTTTGTTCTTGTTTTGAATCTGTTTCTTGTATTATTCATATCATTGGCGTTTATATTTTGATATGAATGTGACAACTCCATATTAAAGTGGTTCATTGGGCAACCTCTACTCCCCCCCCCCCCCATCTCTTCTCATTTTCGCTTGTATTTTCTTTATAATATTTTTGTATAAAGTGTAGGTAAGGGTTATATATCAAAACAAGCAAGTATTACTTTGAATGCATGTTATATTGAGTGTTATCTTATCTGCATTTGTTATGTTTTTTTATAAGAAAGGTGTGGCAACCCTTCAAGCTGTAAGCTTATATTGTCAGACCTCTGTATGTTCAACTGTGTACAAGTATATGTATGTCTTGATGCTTTGTACATAACTCTAATAGATTATCATTTGTCACATGTATACTTTATATGCTATTTTTCGTATCACATTGTTTGTTATTGTTGAACTATGCAGGAATGAATAAATAAATAAATAAATAAAATTGTAAAGCCTTAAACTGGTTTCAAGACTATTTAACGAACAGAAAACAATTTGTAAGCATTAAGGGGCGGGATTCTAGACAAAAATTGATTACATGTGGTGTTCCACAGGGTTCTCTCTTGGGCCCACTTTTATTCATCTTATATATAAATGACCTTCCAAATTCTTCGCAAGCGCTCTCATTTATATGCTTTGCAGACGACACTAACTTGTTCCTCACAGATCGAGACCCTCATAATCTTGTTAATACCATTAATTTGGAGCTTACACATGTCCGGTCTTGGATATTTGCAAACAAGCTATCCTTAAATATAGATAAAACGCATTATATGCTTTTTAGTAACACTTTAACTGAGCTTCCGAATAATGTAAATATTCATAACACTGAATTAAAAAAAGTAAATAACACTAAATTCTTGGGCTTGTCTATTGATAGTGATTTGTCCTGGAAATCTCACATTAATTATTTAAGCAAAGTTCTCTCCCGGAATTCTGGAATTTTGAATAAACTCAAACATGTTTTTCCACATCATATCTTACTTGGTTTATATTCAACGTTAATAACCCCATATCTTAATTATGGAATTCTTGTTTGGGGAAATGCTTGCAAAACTCATCTGGATGCCCTTGTTTGTATTCAAAAACGCGCCATTAGAAACGTAAATAATGCTGGGTATTTATCTCATACTAATCATTTATTCCATAAAGATAAGATACTAAAAATAATAGACCTTTACAGTTATAATTTAGGCATATTTATGTATCAGTTATCCGTAGATGAACTGCCCAATGTATTTTCTCATATGTTTAGAAGAAACAGCTCAATTCATAATTATCCCACTCGACAAAGTGACGCATATCACCTTCCGCGTACTCGCACCATTTTTGCGAAAAATACTATAATATTTACAGGGCCTAAGTACTGGAATGACCTTCCAACACAAATTACAGGTTGCTCAACTTTATATTCTCTTAAACGTAAATTGAAAGACTTTCTATTGAATGATTATATTGTGGAACCCTGATTGATATTTCAAAGTTGTTACGCAATCACTGTATCTGATTCAGCAATACGCATTATTTCATTGTTGTATAATGTTCACTGGGTTCAAATGTATTCTGTCCCAGCGCTGGTGCTCTGGGAATCATAATGGATCGAATTCACACCTTAATATACATTCAGCTTATATACAAGATTGCTTCTCAGAGCACCATAGCTTGGCCTTGATTATTCATTGATTATTCATTCGTATGCTATTAATAGCTTTTTACAGCCTATGTTTTATTCATACTAAACTAGCATCACAATGGCAAACGGGAACGACATGTAATGTACTGAACACAATACCACGGCAAGAACATAACTGAATATAATTGTTTTTCGTGCTAGAATAAGGACTAGTCTAAGATTTCATAAGTGGTTCGCCTTATGGGTTTTTTTTTGTCTTATATGATTTAGCTGTATAGTGTTTGATTTGGTCACACACATAACGTTCCGTTCTCCTTTGTGATATATAATCTCAATTTATATGGGACCTGCAGCTCTACAAGCTTGCTTCTATGCAGGTCCCATCATATTTCTCACTTCAATCAATACTGTTGTTATAAGATTGACCACATTGTTTAAGTTTGATTGTAATATGTTTGTTATCCATGTGTATTGAGAAATATGAAAATAAATTGAAACTTGAACTTGAAACTTGAAGAAGCATGAAGACGAATGGGAAGCACTCGTTATTCCGAAGGTTCGTTATTCCGAACGTTAGGCAACAAATGCTCGGATTAGCGAAGCCCTTTTCGTTTTCCAACTAACGAGCATCAAGGTATAGGCAATTTACGTGTTTCGAACCTTCGGAATATCAAACTGTAACCATAGGAATTATCTGAATACTTAATTATTTCTTTAAAAATAAATCTGAACATCCTATTTTTTTTTGACACCAAGGGAGTTGAATATAACACAAACCGTTGGTTTAAATTATATAGGCTAAACGACTTTATAAACCTGTGTCATAATCAACACCATTGTTTACAGTGCATAGACACTGGGCTTGGTTGTGATGTAAACCAATTTTTGAGGAGGTACATTTATCTCCTATGGTTGGCCCATTTGATGAATTTGAAATTCACTCAAGTCAACAATATCTTCCACCAGTAAGGCATTTCAAGAGAGTTTCAGTGAAATCCTCGGGTTTGATTGGCCGAGTGACAACTTTCATGAAATGCCATTACAAACACAAACTTCTACACCAGTACGCATAACATACATTCAATTTGTCACAAATTCCGAAATCAACAATTCCTTACGATTGCTACACGATTCGATAGCCACGATAAGCAGAATCTTCGCTCCATCTCATTCATGTTATTAACCCTTTGTGTGCCACTCACAATGCAGCTTATGGGCTTTGTGTGTATCAATGGTACGTTAGGGGTTAAACACTTTCATCGCATTCAATAACATCATGACCATGATCAGCATTGTTTCAATACATAATGCCCGACAAATCCGCATCCACACTCATCCCAAACAAAAATTAAATGATAAATGCTGTGCTTGTTTGTGTATTAGTTTTTGTCCTTTCCCCATGATATCAAACCTGTTTACAGTGGGAAAACCACCTTCTGCTGGAAGTATACTGAAGAATTGATCAGTTATGTAATGACTATGTAGTCATGTGTATTGGTTGTCCTTTTTCTCCTGAAAGTTCCCCTTCTTCCTACCTCTGGTAAGAAAGACCTATCGGATCGCAGAGGCCACGTGCATTTCCCTCAGTCAGTCTGATGTTAAAAGGCTCGTCCTAATGCACCCTTGGGTGTGACTAAGAGAAAGATGGGCCGAGGGAATGTACACGCTGGCACTGCGTCATCGAGTTCATACACTGATAATTAAAACCTATGATATGATTCGGGTCATCGCGTCAAATAAGCTATCAAGGACAGTGTTGCCTTAGATCCCGGAGTTCTACATTATCGAATTAATGACACATGATATCATGTTCTTCAGACAAATGAATATATAATGACTTATACAAGGCTTAATGAAACTGATGAAATATTTTAATGTTCGATACATATAACAACCTGTGCATGTGTTATGTAGTTACTTAATATGACCCAAAGCATATGACTGATACATCAGAATTCAAATTACATGTATTTAATAAATATTACATAAAATGAAGTATACTTGTTATCAATTGGCGTAATTTGATACCATTCATTCAATCACAAATATACTACTATCATGTTCATATTACTCATTCCAATATAAATGTGAGTAAAAATGGTTACCACTTGTTCTGGAATATCTCAAGGACAAATAATAAAATAACACTCTGCCATGAAAAGATAGAGAGCACTGATTAAGGTTCAAGGATTTATCATAAGGTAGCCAAATCTATATTATATCAAATTAACAGGAATTTGGTATTTTACCATCATGACATGTGATTGATTTGTGAGTACTCACGAATGAAATAACACATTCATTGAACAACTTCGGGAGTGGCATTCTAAAAGAAATTGAAATAAAAAACTGTTTTAGATAAGTTGGTATTCTGAAAATTTACTTAGGCAAAGTCAACAACTTCACCGATTGATCAATCAAAGTTTAGGATCGTAAGGGACTCAAGCCGAATTATAAGTCAAACTGAAGTGTTGTGTTATGGTTATCAGAATACAATCCAAAGTCGGTTATAGACAAGGGCAAATATGAAGCTTCCAGTCACTAAAATGTCTGATGAAATTTGTTTTAAAACAAGATCAACGGCTAATTTAAAACACCTAAAATCATATAACAACATTCAAACCTGAACATTGCTTGATTTTATTTTTAAATATAAGTCATATAACCCACTAATTTAACTGTTAACAGTGTCGTGTACATTTCAATATACATGCGGTGGTTAAATATGGGTTTCCAGCGTGAGAATAAGCGTCTTGAATCCTGATGACGCCACGATCCTGGGTCGAGGTTCTATAATCATTGTGATGGAGAGCTGCAACCAGGAACCAACCTTCCCTGCTTGTCGATGAAATCGTAGTTGCATCCGCCGCAGTAGTTTTCTCTGTGTGAAGACAAAAATCAATACAACACTCGATCAATATCATTTCTTAAAGGGATAGTTCACCTTGAATATGTGTTGGTTTCAATGAAAGCACAAACATGAAAAAAAAATCATAAGTGAAGGTTTGACGAAAATTTCGGCAAAGGTTAAGATAGATATGATCTTTTGAAATTTCAAAAAAGTGACGTCACGTGCGAGATGCTTTTCCACGTGTTGTATACAGACAAATCTATAGATTGCTCTTTCCCTGTTTTTTTGACAGCGGAATGATGTTTTTTCATAAAGGTATGTGTGTAAAAACGTATTTCCAATGATGTATTAAATGCACAGGTAAAAGGATGCGTATCTTTTTGATACATTGCACATTTTGGAGATTACGCCCAACATATGGGAGAGCAACTCACACGTGACGTCACAAAATAAAAATTTTCAGAGATCATGACTTTCTTGTCCTTTGACGAATTTTCATTAAATCTTCACTTATATGTTTCTTTCATGTATCTGCTTTTATTGAAACAAAAATAATTGCAGGGTGAACTATCGCTTTAACGTGTCACTTCTGGACTATTTCACTTTTAATACACACAAGTCCCATAAAGCAGCATTTTTGTCTGGTACAGAAGTGGTAATAGAAAGGCAGTTGATATCAACCCCTCTGCAGGTTCCACGCTGCGGTGTCCCCACGGCATGAAAAGTATTCTGAGCTTGCGGGCACCACCACTGTGATGTGTGCAAAGCAATACGATGGGACATAACACTTTTTACGAATGTGCCTTTGCATTCCACGAACTATATCTAATATGATAGGATACCTTAAGCCTCACACTAACCCTTATCCTGAGCCTGACACTAAACTTAATGCTAGGCCTAATTTGCGCAGTATAATTTGTAAACAAAACCGTGATTTCTAGGTCATTCTCCATAATGGTGTCGATATAGTTTGCACCTTCTATTAAGGAAAAGGCGGTCTGGATGGAAAGATCGCACGCAGGACAGTGGAATCGGTAACAATCGATCAGACAGACAGAATTCAGGTGGCCTTCACAAGTGACAATGACGTGTTTTTAACCGGCTCTCATCTACAAAATGCCGTTGCAATCTTTTAATGCAGTAATTACCCCGACAATAGCAAATTCCAAAACCCTCAAAAAAAAAAAAAGGAAGAAAGAAAAGCACGAAAAAATATATTTCACCAAAAAGCAATTACATGTAAATTAATATAAATGCATTCCAAACAGAATTAAAGAGATGATAAAAAGACATTCCTAACTAAGCCCAGCGAGAAAACTTAACATATCGAAACAAAAATGCTCTATTTTGCCACATATTTTTCAACACCACATTATATACAGCCATTATCTGGCAACTTGACACGCAATAGGATATATTTGTCATATCCACCCTCATTTGTATACGTTCATTACCATTTGTCGCATTTACTATCGTTTGCCATCCCACCCAGGTTAAATAATACGTTTAATTGTAAAATATGAGTGTACTATAAAAGTTCACAATGAAACATTATCAAGCCATTATCAAGTATAAAAGTCTTTGTCATATTGTGAATGGGGTTCTTTGTTATTTTTAACTTCTTTCTTTTCTTTCCTTCCGCTTGTTCTTAATTCACTTTTTATTGTTTTAGTTGTATTTTTCCCGATTATTCCGATCCCCTAACATTGCGTGTTTTGATACATAACGTATCTTCCATGTCTTCCTCGATTGTTTTATTTGATCCGGCGAACTCTACCCAAAGTGCAAGCTTTCAGGAATGTTCTCCTTCCTTCAAACATTAATGAATCATGATGTATTATTCCATAAGATATGCATTAATTCATACAAAAGTTATATTACTGTCAATTTCAAAATTTCCAATATACGTGCCACATGCATGATTGCAATTGTTAGTTATTTACAAAGTGTATGATTCAATCTTTATTTCAAGGAAAATAAATGTTTTCAAATAAAATCAAACCATACATGCACGTTGCGTCTGGGTCGTTCTTACAGACAGCATACTGGCAGGATGGGGCGAAGCAATTTAGAGTAATGGAGTTGCACGGACCTGTATCAATATAGATGATAATGACAATGCATATGCATTTATTTATCTATTCATTCATTTCCAGTTTCATTTAAGCAGGGTGGCCTCCTCAGTTATAAAACTGCTGTCACTGAGGGCCATGACGGATAAAATAAACATTACAATACATAGCAACAACAACAATAGATCAAAACAAAACATACCAACATTTTCAACAAATTCAATGGACAAAACATAATACAGTAAAATCAACAGTAACATCAACAACTTCATATCATTTAATGAAGATTGCAGCCTGTATGATAAAGCATTTCACAGATTATCACACAGAGATTATTACACTATGCACACAGCTGAACACAGTATAGGCAGTTATCATTTGCGTATCGCAAACAATTGCATTTAATATGATTACTTTTACGACTTTTAAATTTAATTAATGTCAATTAATTGCACCTGACAAGTTATGATGTTTGTATGTTACTAAAGATGAGTTCACAAGGGAGGAAAAGGGACAATCTCATATAATTCTTTGAAGGGTTTCTGCACACTAGCGAGGCACCATTCTGCTTTTGCATTCAAAGATCGCTTCATGGAGCAATCTCCCTGCTTTGCCGCGACGGGAAAACGCTAGCAACATAGTACAGACCGTGAGAGGCAGCGGTAAAAGCCGCTCTCGTGTGAATATAACATAAAGTCACATTCACACGTCAGCGGCCTGCCGCTGTGGTTCACCGCCGGCACTTTGACGCGAGTGCTCTCCTACAGCAGCAAAACCTAAAAAACCTTCACCCAGCAATCCATGAACGCCAAGACGTTAGTAACTTTTATTTGGTTTGACCGGACTTCCTTTTTCGAAATTCCGTTGACCCTTGCAGACCTTCCAAGCTTCGTGTCCCTTACCGGCTTACTGTAATGTTATTGGTAATGAGAGGGTTAAACGGCATAGCATAGTGATGACCCATTGACGAGTCTCTAAACTTACACCGTGTCTCGTGGATGCACGCTTCCCCGTTGGGATGCCGGACGAAGCCGTTGGCATTGTCGCAGAAGCAGCCGAATCTACACTGACTGAGACAGCGCACCTGCGGTTCTCCGTCACACGTCCGCTCTCCACAGATCGGGCCGCAGTCCTCCCTGTAGATCTCACTTGGGTGACAGTTTATCGTGGGGTTTCCCTCGTTAAGTTGCCCCACTGAAAAAAATGAGAACGGAAAGTGTTCAGAATACTTCATAGAAACTCATCCTACGCTTGTTTGTCCATGTACAGGACTTACTACAAGCCGCCAGGAGCAGCCAAGACTTAAAGATAAACCACAAGTAGCCAGGAGCAGCCAAGAAGCTGGCAAGAGCAACAGAAAACACCAGGAGACATTGAAGACACATGGTATACCACTGTGAGCCTGGTAAAATGGCTGCTCAGTGAGCTAAATCCTCTTTCTCGACGAATTACACGTATGGTAAAATATTGCATCCAGTGGTAAATATGACAGATTACAAACAGTTGATTTACTTACATGTTCCTTGGATAGACAAGGTTAGAAGCACTATCGGAAGTAGATAGATTGGTCGCGTCATCTTGGTTAGATGTGAGATGAGTCAATCTACAGCGGAATGATCAGAATATCAGAAAAATCATGATTTCAATATCATTTAATAGCATACGATACGATGTCATATCATGTAATAGCTACAAAACTAGGCAAACATATTATAATAGCTATGCGTTACAACATGGCAAATTAAATGTTATTCAAGTTACAACAAATGAATTTTCGTGCAAAAAACATGAGGGGAAAAAAAGAAGAATATAACTGGTATGAGCCGAGAAGAAACTTTCTTCGGAGCGTCCGTTCTTAATGTGAAATATAGTCACAAATGCTATTAGTTTACAAGTAATATAATTCACTACATACCGGGCACGAGGTGGTAACAACAGGTGCTATATCTCTTCAAACAACGAGAGTAATGCGACACAATCTGAAAAACAAAACACGTGTTCAATGCAAGGAACAGTCAACCCCCCAAAAAATCGATTTTTTTTTCTATACACGCCTGTATAGTGTACAAGATACATGTGTGAGATTAATCTCGAACTCAAAGTAGATGTGCATTGTTTTATTTTTGTTAAGACATGAATGATGTACTCGTTATTGATTTGATTGTTCAAATACTGGCGCGATGCTTTGATAAGCCACGCGTTTTGTCATTACAGAAAAAGATCAACATAATTTGGAATGAACAAAAATAGCGGCACGTATTAGCAATATCCACAGTTTGAATATCAAACCCATAGGTCTGATTTGTACTTAGATTAATCTCTTCCTATGCCATTGCAACGAGTATACATCATTAAGGCCATCACATAGGACACGATCCGATCAATCACTTGACTCTGCGACTGACTGAATCGCAATACCCGGTCATAGAATTTGTGCAAGGTGACGTCATATTTCTAATCGACTGCAGGATCGTGGCAAAATCGTTACGTTTCTTGTGACTAAAGATGGCATGAAGGATAGTGCAGTGCCCTTTGCTGTCACGTGATCGTCACTATCCCAATTATGGTTTAGAGATGAACGTGGATACATAACAAGTTATTTTTCAATTCGTTTTACGGTTTCTGTTTCTTTGACACGATTTTATTTGGCCTTAATGCTTCGTCATTGGAAAATTGTTGACATTCGTGATTAGGTTTGATAACAAACGCTCCATTTGCTTCCGCGGAAATGTTTTTTTTATATAAAAAAAAAACACGTGCGGGACAGTACTACATCATAACATCAAAGAAGCGACACCAGGGACATGATCATGATCATGTCGCTGGCGACACGAATACCGTGATTCCAAAAGATAAAAAACAAAACATGGCTGACTTTAACCTGTTGTCATGGTTAAGTGTCAAGACAGAAACTGCTAATATGGAATGGAAACGTACGTACATCAATGTGAAAACACGCAAGAATAGTACAAAAAGCGATACAGAAAAATATGCCAAAGTGTAGAGGCATTGTGTGAGAAATTCCGATCACAATCTACAATATTATTCAGAAATTAGTAACACTCTCTGTAGCACTATGTGGTTCCACTCTTTTGGTATATTTGATCGAATTACAGGGTGAACAAGAAAAACCCAGTGTGCTATTTTGAGCCTATGGTGTTGAAATGGTTTATACTAGGTGTTAAAAAGACTTTTGACACTTTTGAAAAATAAAAAGATAAGTTACAACTTAAACCAAGCTGAAATTGACATATCCTGAATTCACGGGATGTCCTTTCCTGTAGAAGCAGCTTTTGTGACATTTCATCGATTATTTTTCGTGTAATTATCCTGTAAATATTTAATGACATTTTCACTTTTGGACAAATTTGAATCTAAACATGAATCGATTCAGAACACCGCATTCATGGCATTATACATTTTTAGGTTTAAAATATGTCGACAATTTAAAACCTCATTAAACATGCTAGATATTCCTAGGATTTATTATGAAAATTAATGAAATGCCACGAAGCCTTCTTTCAGCTTCAAATTCAATTTTAGCTTGATTCGAGTTGTGATTGATATTCTAACCCTTTTCAAGAGTCAAAAGTGTTTTTTTTAACATCTACTATACAAAAGCATTAAGACAGTACCGTGTTCACTTCTGCTCTTGCAATATTCAAACAGGGGAATATGTCACATGTAATTGAGATAGAAGAAAAAGGCGATGGTGGAAATTGTATGCACTTCGTTCAAACAATACGTTTCTAATGGTATCTCTAAAGCTTGTCCGAGGTTTGTAAATCGTTTATTGAGTGTTTAACCCTCCATGGAAACAACCTCGATTTCATGTCCGGAAATGTCTGAAAAAGTTACGGACCAAATTCTTTCTATAGTTTTATCAAAATTTCCCTTCGCTCACCCCAAACTAATTCCCAGTGTGCGTAATGAGATCAGCTATGAACTCGCAGCCAAAGCTGAACGGTTGACATATTTCTCAAACCAGATTTCCTTTTGTTATTCAGAGGAAGGCACTGCCTAATTAGAAATACAGCGTCTTGTTTAAAACACTTGAATGTCTTGAATTTTTAGGAGGCGGCGGTCATCATAGATCAAAGGAAGTCTATCCGAGAGCAGTCCATCCATGAAAGGTCCATGCCCGGAGAGGTCAAAGAGGAGAGCGATAACATGAACAGTCTTAGAGTATCAGACTCTATTTTTCAGTTTGGATTAGAAATGTCCAAAAGCCTTGAAGGGAGGCTACATTGGTTACCGTCAGGCATGTGTCAGGTAGCATTTTGATGTAGTAACCACCAGTACCACAAACATACATTTCAAAAGTCCATCTTCTTCAAACATACGAAGGTTCTCGTATACATTTCGTTGCTAGCATTGTTTCCAAACTGATGGTACTAAATTTGTTAACTCTTTAAATCTAACTCTTAACGCGCCAATAATGAATTTTGGCACATAAATGTAGATTACATAGAGTAGCAGTCTGCTTGGCACACAAAGAGTATAGACTGCAGGATATTCTATTGTTTTTTTCTGTACGAAAATCACCCGCTTCATTAAAAAACAAAGGAATTGTAACTGCCATTTAAAAGCAATAATGTATGTTGAGGGGGATGAGATGAAATTATAAGACTACACAGTGAGGAAAGGAGAAAAGAAATGATCATGATGAGGAGACGGGAATACCCGTCTCATTCGGGGCATTCTGTAATCGAAATTACATTTTTGGACATACCTCGTATCTAGGAATGGGCGTTCAGAGAAGCCAGATGCAATCTCAGCGGATCCAACGACCTACAGTGACTGTTTTTTCGGTCTAGATGATGAGAAGAAAGGCAATGAGAATGAGAGAGAAGAGAAGAGGTTTGGGGAGAAAGTATAAGTAGAATGGGCATGACAAAGGAGGAGATATACAGTTAGGGTAAAAGCCAAGCGCAAAGGGAACGACAGAGAAAGGGTCGAGGAGAAAGTATTATTATACACAAGGAGAATGAGAACGGAGAAGAAAGGAGATAAGAAGAAAAAGTACTTCACAATGGGGAATGAGAGGGAAGGGAAAAGAATGAGAAGAAATTACCACTGTAGGCGAATAAGAGGGAAAGAGGAGAGGTTGAGTAAAATACTTTACCTAAGGATTATGATAAAGAGAAGGAGAGAATGTGCAGAAAGTCATCCCTAGGAGAAAGAGAGAGGAAAAATATGATAGATGAAAGAAAATGGAGAACGAGAGAGAAGAGAGGCAGATGAGAAAAAATACTACGCAAGGAGAAGAAGAAGGAGAAAGAAGAAGAGAATCGGGTGAGAGTAGGCTCTCGAAAGGAAAACGAGAGAGTAGAGGAGAGGATGAGAGGAAAGTACGAAGGCACCGAGAGGATTCTCAAGGAAAATCCAGTGTCATCCTTAACCTTTGTAAATGAATTACTTATTGCGTTGTATACCGTGAATGAAATGGAAAAAAATGTCCTTTTTGACTGTCCAATTTGACGACTGATCTGTAGGCCTAAGAAAAAAAATCCTCACAAACCGAGTCAATTTGGTAGTTTTCAAACCACGAGGAAGTAAGTCTATAGTTCGAGACTGCCTGATGAGATCTCTTGAAGGCCCAAATGGGTAATTTGTCAAAATTTTATTGCTCGTTTCTAAACTAATCCCCGTCAAAAATAAGTTCGTCACCCCCGTTCCCAACGCGCGCGGATTGCGCGCGGCCGAGCTGCAACGGAGTGCCGGTCTGCCCTGCCCCACTCGCGCCCCGTCACGCGTCTAAACTATTCCCCTCTCGGGTCGCCTTGTCGCCCGCAATTACCCGCGTCCGATCGCAACATAGTTGACATTTTCCAGGTCTACGCACGGGGCTGGGAGAGAGCATGGGGAGACAGAGAGAGTGGGAGAGAGAGAGTAAAAAATAACTTGATAGAATTTTGCAAACGCCATATTCGTCATATTAGCGTGACATGTTTCATTTGATGTTGATGGACAGAAAGCCGCAGGGGCCCGGGCGTACTGACAAATTGCTCCGCGCTGGAGCAGCGGGCAGCCGCGTCACCGAGCCACGGTATGGCCTACTCTGCGTGCTTGGTGGTCGCTACTTACTTATCTTCTACAAGGGAGAGAGTAACAGTTTAAAGTTGCCACACAAGCAGAGGTAACAGAATCCGTGGTAGTTGAGACCAACTGGGTGTTTGTTTAACGATTTCTATTCAGTCAGAGCCCGGGCCAAACGTAATCATTTCATATCACAACGCGGATTGGTTCCACATCTCGGCTAAATTGGATCGGAGCGCTGGGCGGCGAGGGGCGGGGAGGAGCGGCGGGTATGCCCTGGCTGCGCACCACGCCATCTCGGCTGTCTACTATCAGACGGAGATAGCGCGTAGACTCCTGCAACAGTAGTTTCAATATAACTTATCATATTATCCCACACCGTTGTTTTTTTCCTGTCAAAACTGTATACGATTACCCGGCATGCAAACTATACTCTTAACTATGAATGTACAAAATACACTTAAGTGATTCACAGGGATATGAATTATTCGACCATTGTACTGTAGTATTTCGGCTTAGCTAGCTATCTTGGCTGCTATAATCCCTATATTAACATGGTAAAACTCACTCGGTTAAATTCGTTCACCTACACAACTTCATTACGTGAACATAGATTGAAGATATCTGTATAAAACAGGATGCAATTCGACTATACATCACTTTTTATACCTAAAAGAGGATTTTTTTAACAGTTACGTACCAGTAAAATTAAACCAAAAATGAGGACAATATATATTTGAACATTTTGACTGTAGTTACTCTGGTGAAATGGTGTTCCTTTGTGTCAGATTCAACCCATTCTCTGCCAACTGAATACAAGTGCTACATGTCCACCTAGTACTGTTCCTATTCTTGCCTGGATCTGTTCTTCAATGACATTTGATTACTCAATTAAAACAAAAATATCGTTTCATTTGGCGTACATAGAGCAAAACTATGGCTCGTGTAGGCTCCATGGCAAAAATCGAGTATAGAAGTATTCATATACGAGTAGTTTACACCATTGAAAATATGAAATATAAAAAAAGGACAATTCCCCATGTATCAATAAAATCCCAATCTTCTATATGATTTTGTCTCTCCATCTTCCCTTCCAGTCGTCACTTTCCCGCTTTCCTTTCTTTATCTCTATCTTCCACCGCTATGTGATAGGAGATAATCGTACGTTCCTTCATCATCTTCCTCCATCTAGATCCCCTCTCCTTCTTTCCATCGTCCTTTTGTGATGTCAGCGAACAAGACAAAAATTACATACTCCAGGCTTGCATATTCTCTCCCTCGACCCTCCATCCGCCACAGTTATTCACTCTCTCTTTGTCATGCCACGACATCCTTCCGTTTCCCTTCTCTACGTGATATCATAATCTAAGACTATATTCATTACCCCAACTCCTTTCCTTCCTCTCATCCTCCTCCCTCCTTCCCTCTTCACCATCCCAATATTCCCTCCTTCGTTTTTTCATATTCACTTCCTCTTGCATCCTTCTACCTGGTGATAGAGGTGTAGGTAGAGTAATTCGAAGAGAAATTTATCCCCCAACTTCCCCCCCCTCCTCTTTCCACACTCGAATTATTCCCTCCTTTGTTTCCTTACACTTTCCTTTCTCTTCTTCCCTTTTTCCTTCTCTACGTGACAACAAAGACGAAGACTAATTCATCATTCCAACTCTCTCCACTTCTCTACTTCTCCTCTCTCCCTCCCTCCTCCCCACCCTCTTTAAATCCCCCCCCCCCGTTTCGTCATATTTCCCTTCCTCCTCTATCGTTCTACCTTCCCTACGTGATATCACAGATGAAGACTAGTATAATTTACCATACCAATTGCTGTCCCTCCTCTCCTCTCCTCTACTCTCTCCTCTTTGAATCCACTTTTCATTCTCTCATTCGTTCCCTCATATTTTCCTTCCTTTTCTACCCTTCTGCATGCTCTACGTGACATCACAGACGACGACTAATTAATCACCCAAACCGTGCCACCCCCTCCCTTCTCACTCGTGCCTCTCACTCTCTTCTTCTCTCCTTCATTTCTTTATATATCCCTTCCTCTTCTACCCTTCTACCTTTTCTCAATGTGATGTCAAAGAGAATATCATCGCACTGATGACAACTCCACCCTGCGAGACCCCGAGTGCCACGCCATTAACATAAATGCCCCTCTCACCATGCCTATTGGTCTCCGGGTATGGGGCCAAATTGGATTTTCTAACGCGACTCAGCACGGGTGGGACTAGGCACCAGTCGAAGGCGACACCACCGATTCTCCCGCGGGCTGTAATTGGCTGCTGGTACACACGTGACTAATTACGCCCAATAGGATTACAGCCCACTCACGTTGCGACGTTGCTACTTTGGACACACGTCTTTACTGTAATTGTATTTTCGCCATAACTTGATCTATGCGGTGTAGGCCCTTGTGCTGTCGCAAATGAGATTGTTATAATGGCCGACACAATAACCCATATGCACGACAATCGATGGAAACAGGTTTATGAACAAGTGGGACCAAAGTTATAATGGTTATTGGTATGACAGGGAGAGTGCGATATGTTCGCCAATCCTTTGTTAGTGACAAGAACATTTTGTGTCCTGGGGGTTACATTTTAAAAAATTAATTTTCATTATTTCACTTAGAAAAATCATAGCCTAAGTAGCCTCAATATGCTCATCGCTCGTCGGACCAAATACTTATATTAACATTGCAGGTCTATTCAATCGCCTCAGACATCTAGACTTTGCTAAGGAAACATTCAGGTTTATTACTTTGTTATAGATGACAGAAATGATGAATCCTGGTATGGTCTTGATTACAATAGCATCTCGAAGGGTGCAACATGAATTGAGCCTCAAGGCCAAATGTTGCTTTCGCCTTAGATTAGGAGCTAACTTTTTGCAAACCTTCACTTTCCGAGAAGTATGAAATAATCGGGGAATGCTTATATCAATAGGACGTATGTGGTTTCCAGGTGAGGGCACGTGAGTGTATCTGTGTGCGTGTGTATGCGCACGTGCACATGTGTATGTGTGTGTGTGTGTGTCTGTGTGTGTGTGTGTGTGTGTGTGTGTGTGTGTGTGCGGGGGTTGTCTGTAGGGGCTGGGGGAATGGGGTCAACCCCCTACTTCTTCCACAGATTCATAGCAATTGTGACACACCCCGTTATGCCCGTGGAATGGTTGGAGTGGGGGGGGGGGGGGGGGCGTTCACGAGTACGTTGGCCCCTCTCAACGTCAACCCGCCCTCACATACACGCATTCACACACACATTATGCGCCCGTGTGCATGCATAAGCACACACAAATACACGCACACGTGAACACACTCAAAGACATAGTCAAACACAGTGTCATTTATCTCATCATTCAATCAAAGAAAAGCACCATTAATATAAGATATAGGCACATTTAAAGAAAATTAAATGCAAATAAAAATGCTTATGCTTACAGCTATCTAAATGTATATATACAAACACAAACATTAACACACGCACACACACACACACACACACACACACGTACACACACACGTACACACACAATATGAGTGTTCACTGTAAAATTCAAGCTGGGTCTTGATCATGTCATGTACGTGTTGAATGAATGTCAACGTAGGACATTGAAGAGGGCGTACAACATGTACACGATCCTTCATGATCATGACGATTTTATAGTGGGGTATATAGCCTAGATTCCAGGCTGTTGGGAATTTCTAAACTAAACTATTCAATAAGAGGGACTGGCTGCAGTACACTATTCATTCTCAGTTTTCTTCTCCAGCTCCTGGTGCCTTGAGAAAAGAGGAGAATGATCCAGTGACTAGTCATACAATATTATATATTTTTTTAGTTTGGATCAGGAATGCTTAAAGTCTGGAAGACAGGCCCGAGCTACTACAGCATTCGTGGATGTTGGTAAAACATACCTCTAAACAGTTGTTAAATGGCAAATTATCGAATAATGTCCTTTTGCGGAAATCGCGGAAGTTGGACGTTTTGAAGGAGGACAGTACTTTTTGTGTTTGTGTTTGACATCTAATACTCTGCAGCAGATGTCGATGACACCAATTTCATGTTAAGAACATTTTCGTAAATCATCCCTTGAATCAGGATTTATTCAATTAGGCCCGTATTTACAACGGTAGTGTATGTGGATGTATGTCCTGGTTTGATTTGTTGATTTCAGCAAACCAGGGAGGAATCATAAAGTGGATCAAATCGTTGAAAAGAGAGACAACAATATCCGGCCGGACTCAGGGATGATGCCAGAATAGTGTCGTGGCTATGACGACATGTATCCATGACCTCTACCATGACTATTATCCTTTACCTGTATACATGTATGTCATGTCCGCCCTAGGCTAAATATCCCTAATGGCGGACAAGGGGGATTGAAGATCTTCATATCGGAACTCGGCTGTGACCGATTTGAGGGACTGAATGAGAGCCAAATACCAGGCGCTGGGTCTTTGTCTCTAGTCTTGTATCCAGGCTTTTGGGCATTTCTTATCCAAACTGCTCTGCATTTTTGATCCAAACTGTCCAATAAAGGTGTCTGGCTGCAGTAGACTAATCATTCTTGACTTTATCTCCAGCTCGCCCACGGACTGAGAAAAGAGGTTAATACAGTGATTAGTCTTAGAGTACCAGACTCTATTTTTCAGTTTTGAATAGAAGTGTCTAACAGGATGGAAGTCCGGCTAGTACTTCGCCTCCGCCATAATTCCCTCAAATGGGACCCCCGAATCAGACCATGTTAGACACATTACCAATATTAATTTACCGCACGGGGTACCCGTTACAACTCTCTTGGACATGCCCTGCGAATCATATGACCAATAAAAAGAAAATGATTGTGAAAGCGAGAGATATAGTAGCAATAAACTGAAGCTGACCAACGAACAACTGCGTTATGATCAGCAGCCTTGTTTGCAGGCTTTTGAATATGTTCAATTCCAACTATGATATTCAATGAATGAGTCTGTTTGCGCAAGACTAATCATTCTTATTCACCTCTCCGGCTCACCCAACACGGTAGAGAGAGGAGAATGAGAATGTGACTAGTCTTGTGAATAACTAGAGACTCTAGTTTCAAAATTTAAATTAGAGATGTTCAAAAGCCTGGATACGAGGCTACGTGATAAGGGGGTCACTAGCATTTCTATGGTGCTCTTACCACGTAGGCTAATTGCAATATGATTCCATTATTTTGCGGTAGATTTGCATTCTGATTTGTCACGTTGTTCCGTTGGTCGTGATAAATTATTGAAATTAAAGTGAGCAAGTATTACTGCAGAGAGAGGATAGGGGTTGCGAAGTATTGTTTCGAGAAGGGGGGGGGGGTGGGCGGGGGGAGGTAAACGAACTAGGAGAGGAATGAAGGGTGATGGAGTAGCTGAACGAGGAGGGGAAAAAGAAGAGTAAGAAAAGAGACGAAGAATTAAGTGGGAGGATAAACAGAAAATGGGCGCAATAGACAAAAATCCAAAGAAAGAACCTTTTCACTTCTGAAAAACAAATTTCATACGTGACTATCAAACTTTGCATCAGTGTATTTGCCACATGATTAAACAAAAATACCACAAGCATAGCAACATCATAATGTTAGTCAAGAAGTGATCAGAAGGAGTAAGGAGGAGAAAATCTGATTGTCAAATAATGTCAACATTTCGATGACTTTGATCAATCACGTAAGAAGGGGGCGACGAACGGAAGGAAGTGAAATAGTTACGGAGCGCATATTTGGCTGAGCTACAGCCGGGCAGCGGCCCGCGACCGCAAATAGACAAGATGGGGTCATCATAACAAACGAGCCCTCCCCGAAAGACGCCATGTCTGATGAAGATTCATCCTGTGATGAAGTCCTACAACTGATTTCTTCCCATTTTCCTCAGTATTGTACATGTAGCTTATGCATGCGATAGTCATTGCCGAAACTATTCCACAAGCACATCATAAAATATAGGCCTGCACCCGATTATACGCAGTCTTGCTGAATCCATTCCACATATTTTTTGTCACGTTCGTAACCCATGTTTCAGATTGAAACGTTAATACATTAATATATTTTGCTCATTTCGAATTTCTATGAAAAATATGGGTAAACCGTTATCTCACATTATATATGTTTTAAATGTTGTCAAACAGTATAAACTCGCAGACCTGTGCCATCTATAGGTACGGGTATTGAATGGGTTGACAGCAACGAAGAAATTGGAAAAGGAGGAGGAGGAGGGGGGGGGCAACAATTTGGAGGAGGTGGTAGGACAATTGGAGAAACAGACAGACAGAAAGACAGACAGCCACATACCCTGAAAGATAACAAGGGAAAAACAAGCGAGGTGGTCAGACAGAGTGATAGAAAATGGAAGGTTTAAAATGAGAAGGCAAATGGAAAGGAAGAAAATAGATGGCAATGTCGAGGAGGGGGGAGGGGGATATTCAGGAAGACAAAATAATGACCCAGTTTGCCTTTGTGACTTGTCTGTCTCGACGGAAGGCGAGCGCAGAAAGTGCTTTGTAGGTCGAAGCGAGACTGATCCGAAATTATTTCAAGCACAAAGCTGAAACAACATGAACAGGCATCACAGAAGAGAGAACGAGGAGGATGAGAGGGAAGGAGAAATTGTTCCAGAAGATCCGCGCTTTCTTCCTTCCAGGCTCTGTCTTCGCGCAACACCTCAGCTACACAAAAGTGCAAATCCTGACGCCTTGTTTCTCTACATTGGTGATTTGACTTGTTCTAATCGAGCGTGTGGCAGTCGGCATTTATAGAGAGAATGTTGCTTTTGTTGGGACTGTTTTCATTTGTAATTAAAGCAGTCTGTAAAAGGGAGTGTCGGGCGCTTTTTCCTCCCGCGCCGCGCGCTGATGTACGGTCACTGTGCGCCGGGCCGGAGCATGTGTGCGTGTGTGCATGCAGCACGTATCTCCATGCATGCAGGGAAGCTATCTGCATGATCTGCGGCGCTTTTTTCCTTCCGAAAGCGGCGCCTTTCTGTTTTTTCGCAGCTCCGCAGAACCCCTCGAAGCTAAAGGAGGCATCGGCGAGAGTGTAGCAGCAGTACGCGCGGCTTTTTCAAAGGCCCGGAGCGGCGGGGGAGGAGGGGCAGGGTGCTATATAAACAATTAAAAGAGTCGGAGGAGAAATGGTAGTATGTGTGTGGAGAGGCGTGCAATATGCCACACTTACATGTAAATAAGGAGACACTCCAAAGAATTGCGCCAGAGATTGTAATTATGTCGAGGTTTGAGGCTGAACCCCCATCGGGGACGAGTAAGGTAAACCTGTCAGGATGGAGGCATCGAAATCCTATTTGTGGGTTGATGGGTGAATGGGGAAAAGCTGGATGAAGGGTTTGGTAAGGAAACAGTTTGACGTGAGGTGGGGTGGGGTGGGTTGGGTGTGGATGTAGGAAGAAAGGAATCGAAAGAACAACATTTACATGTTATGAACAAAGAGAGCGAACGAGAGGAAAAACTATCATGTATCAAAGGATGTTGGAATCTACGGAAAATGAGAGAGAAATAGTATGGGATGATGATGTGAAAGCGGAGATGAGACAAAAATAGAGCGAAGGAAACACGGAGAGAGAGAGGGAGAGAGGCACTCATACACACGCACAAATAGTCAGATAAATAGAGATATGATACAGAGGAATATAAGAATTATAATACAAGAGAGGGGTATAACAAGCAAGAGAGATACTGAGATGGAGTGGGAGTGAGAGAGAGGGGGGACATGGGGGAGGGGGAGGAAAAAAGAGGGTGAGAGGGAGAGAGAAAGAGAAAGAAAAGAAAACAGAAAGGGAGAAAGAGAGAGAGAGAGGGAGAAAGAGAGAGAGAGAGAGAGAGAGAGAGAGAGAGAGAGAGAGAGACAGAGAGGGGGGGGGGGGGGGGGAGAACGGGGATAAGATGAGGCTTCAAATCCCATTAAGCTCTTCCGACTATGATTTCACGTGGGAACCCGGAATGCAACAGACCGCAATTCCTGATATATCGCCTCGGGAAAATATATCACCACCTATTTATTCGTCAAAACAATACAAGTTGAAAGTTATATAGAAGAATATGACACGTTATATATCCTCATATTATACATTATATTGAAACAGACAGATTAGAAACAGGTGTGCTCTATCAAGAAAAAACAAGTGGGAAGCGAGTCCATATCAATTTAAGTATAAAGGAAACAATGGAATTCATTCTAATAATAGTTTTTCCACTTCATCATCATCATAATCTTGTTTCTTCTTCCTCTTCATATTGATCGTCACTTCCTCCTCCTTTTTTGTTCTTCTCCTTCATCATTATCATCACCATCACCCTCATCTGTGGTCTCCTGGTATATTTTTTCTTTTACTTTAAGCTAGTTTCATAGATTGCTATGAAATAGATTAATCTTTTATATTTGCTTTGATAATTTCATTTTGGTATAAATCCCCAATGGAGAGCGCTACGAGGATCTTAAGTTGATATCAATTATTATCACTATTCCTTTTTAAAGTCTTCTTTTGTTTTAAGGATTGACAATATAAATGACCTGGCAGATCAGACAAAACAGATTAAAGGTCAGTTGAGTGGGAATAATTTATACTAATACTAATATATATATAAATAAATAAGAACTTTTCTTCTACTTTTACATTAAAAAATTCAACCAACCATGATTGCCATCTCTCTTTTCCAATGTTGATATCTAACCAGATTAAAACACATCTCTCTGGACTGCACTTACAACTATACGAATTCATGACTAGCAAAACTTACTGAAACACTCGTTCTGCCTCGAAAAAAACTTACCAATAAGAATATAATGAAAAAACTCCGATTTTGTCACGAACTGTCGAATTCTGACGGGTCCTTTTTTATTATTCGCGTTCAAAAAATGTGCAGACCTCCCATGATGGGGGATTGGGGACAGCGATGATGAGTTGATTTGCGCACAATTTAGCCAATCAGATCACGTGACGACCCTGATAAGCGCTCGGAGGGGAGGGTGAAGACACGAATCACGGCGTGTGATAAGTGTTTGTAAATTATCATGGATCCCTCACTCGAGTATACCCACGGATAGCGCGGTTAAAAAGAGGTCTGAGTGATATTGGCCTAAAGCTGTCAGAATAGCTAGTTACGTTGCGATTCGGGGATGTTCAATAACGGTGATTAAAACAAGATTATCATAACTACACACAGTAGGCCTATCTGAAAAAGAACAATGTCCCCTTATTTGCTTGAGTTACAGATTATATACACGTGAATCATACCATGCCTATGAACTACATGTAATGTGTTTAGTAAAGAAATGGTTCTTGATTGTACGCCCCGTAGCTTTAATTCTTCGAAACTGCGTACCACGAAGGCCATTACAGAAGACACGATTTTACCACGATTCTGAACACGCTGAAGTGGTATGGGCCTTCGACTGGAAATATGACGTCACTTTCTTGCACAAGTCCAATGACCGGGTTCTGCGATTCAGCTAGTCGCAAAGTCGCACGACTGATCGGATCAAGTCGTCTGCGACGGCCTTGTGACATCCGTCCGTCAATAGTTGGAGGAAAATCAGCGCAATCGTCATGGTCGTGATGTCTCAAAGCAGCTGCAGTTTCGTACAGAGCGTACGGGCACCTGGGCAGCGCATCCCCCGGACCGCCCGGCGCGATGAAGGCAGGAGGGGAGCAGAGCGCAGTTGAAACTATGTTCCAGTTTTGACATTTCTTGCTTTATTGTAGGGATAGTATTTCTTCATATTTCTCATCACGTCATCCTGACCTATTTAAGAAGATAAGCTGGCAAGGACACTGGTTTCTTCATCTATATTATCTCTGCGCCTGACTTTCTATCTCGCACTCTCCGTTTGCTTTCATTCCCTTTCTCCATATTCTCCGTCCATCCCGCTCTCTCCGTCTAATCTTCTTTGACATATCCCTGTATTTACTTTACCATGTATTGACTTTCATGCTTGTTAAAGGACAGTGTTACACTGAGAAAAATTTAGGAAATCCGACCCAATTATCCGCGCAGACACTGTCTTGTGTACATGGCAGGAAAGATAAGCTTCCTACTGTAAAGATAGCGTGTGCCTTTAAAATAGCCCCTCTTCGTCATTCCAGGTACTCCTTTCTCTATTGTGAAAAGTCCATGTGGTAAAACTTCAGCATGTTCACAGTGTGTTTCCCACCACGAACCGTATAATGTTGAACTAAAGTGAGATTGTTAACCCTTGCATTACCAAGCTTTGGAAGTCCCACTGGCTTTATACTCTTGCATATTATGTCCACGCCATGAGAGACGTACTTCCAAGGATGTTAAAGGGACATAAATATCTGAGATTCTGTAGATAACAGAATGTGTGAGATGCAACATGTCTGACACCACCTACATACAACTTTAGCGTGTTCGACATGGTTTGAACATGAGTTCATGTTGCAATACCATGCAATGTGCAATCGTCATCGCCAAATGACAAAGGCCAAAATGATAATATCGAAACATAATTATATCCTGCGAAAAAAGAGCATGGGTGATATCTGAACATTTATTGACTCACCACCACCACCAGCACCACCACCACTACAGCACTCTCTTTTCATTCCTCATCATTTATTTACTCGCAGTTGCATTTAAGCAGGGTGGCCTCTTCAGTTAAAAAACTGCTGCCACGGAGGGCCCTGGTGGATAAAGTATACATTGCAATACCTAACAACGACAATAATAGATCAATACAAAACATAGGAACACTTTTAACAAATTCAATGGACAAGACATAACACAGTAAAATCGACAGTAGCATGAACAACTTCATATCATGTAGTTAAGATTTTAGCCTAATGATAGGGCATTACACAATTGCAAAAGTATATAAATTTCGTTTTCTCTATCTTTTATCTCTCGCTTTCTCTGTCTGACTGTCTGTCTGTGTGTCTGTCTCTCTCACTGATTCTGTGTGACCTTCTCTCTCTGTATCTGCATGTCATTGGTTCAATATCTCTCCCTGTCTTCTCAGTCCACGGTCTACCTGTATTTCTATATCTCCATTCTCTCACTACCGTGGCTACCTGTCCCTTCTCCCTCTCCCTCCCTCCTTCACCCTTTCTTATCTCACACACATTCTCTCCACCTTGCTGTATTTCCCCCTCGCTGTCTCTCTTTCTGCATGTCTGTCTGTCTGTTTATCTGTCTCTGTCTGTCTCTCTATATGTCTGGTCCTATTTCTTTTCTCTTCTTGTCTACTCTCCTCGCTTAAAAAAACCCTCTTCTTCCTCTTCTGCCTCTGCCTTCCCCCTTCTCTCTCTCTACTGTTCTCCCCCCTCCCTTCTTCCTTCACCCCTTTCTCTCTCTTTCCCCCCATTCTTTTTTTTTTCTCTCTCTCTCTCTCTCTCTCTCTCTCTCTCTCTCTCTCTCTCTCTCTCTCACATTCTCTCGCACCCATCTGACCGTAGAGAACCCCCGTGGCGCTGTCAAAACTCGATCATGAGTTCTTTTACTCCTAATTTTCTAACTTCACTGATGACAATTTGAGTGCATAGTGTGATGTGCCCACGGAGACAAGGTGTGTGAACGAGAAAGTGTAGGGGTGAAGGGAATATAGGGATAGAGAAACAAGAGAGAGAGATAGAGAGAGAAAGAGAGAGAGAGAGAGAGAGAGAGAGAGAGAGAGAGAGAGAGAGAGAGTGAGTGTGAGAGAGAGAGAGAGAGAGAGAGAGAGAGAGAGAGAGGTTTCGTGCTGGTAGCACCGTGCTGAGCAGACAAATTGATTCCCACCCCCTAAATACCACAGCCATCGACCACTGTCAGTCTCACCATTCTCTTTTTATTTGTTCTTTCTTTCTACGTTACCCTCTTTTCATTTTTGACTCTCCCTCTCTTTCTCTCTCTCTCTCTCTCTCTCTCTCTCTCTCTCTCTCTCTCTCTCTCTTTCTCCATCTCACCACCTCCGTATGTGTGTGTGTCTCTCTCTTCCATCCATCTTTGTCTCTGTCTGTCTGTCTGTCTCTCATGCGCTCGTCATGCTCGTCAGAGATCAAATCAAGGGCGACCGTCGACCAGGGAGAGGGGTGGGGTGATAGAAAGAGAGAGAGAGAGAGAGAGAGAGAGAGAGAGAGAGAGAGAGAGAGAGAGAGAGAGAGAGAGAAAGAAAAAAAAATCAAGGCGAGAAGCGAGTGTACATCCGGTACGACCCCAGGGAATGGTCGGGTCATGTCCAATTATCATTACCCGCCACTAAAACATTTCACCTCCCGATAATTAGAACTCGCCTCTCACAACTTGCAGCCCCCATGCCATGACAGAGAGAGAGAGAGAGAGAGAGAGAGAGAGAGAGAGAGAGAGAGAGAGAGAGAGAAGAGAGAGAGAGAGGGGGGGAGGGAGAGAGGAAGAGGAAGAGAAATTAAGGAAGAAAGCAAACAAAAAACCTGTCGGTCTATGGTAAGAGCACACGCCAGGAGGCTCAAAAATTCTTCCTCTCTATGAAGTCACAGACGGAGTAAAAATAGCACATTCAATTTGTGCCAACCGTGTAAGAGTACTTCCGAAACATGAATGAAAAGATAAATGCCCTTTTTTGTCAGTTAACCGATTGTTAAAGGTTTTACTTCTCTTTATAACATCATAAACATATTTCCTGAAAACAGCTTATTGAAATGTCGGAAATGAAAAGGTATTTTTATTTGAGATAGTCAATTTTCAATATCATTCGTGCTTTAATTCAACGGCACTGTTTTGTAATGTACACACACATAACGGGTAAACCATGCTGACTGTCCGAGTCAAAGAATGATAATGATTCAAGTAAGCTGATCACCCACTTATATACAGTTCATTAAGTTGGCGATGCATAGATCGGCGCCCTTGGGTAACGCGAGAAGATTGACAACTGGATAATATTCTGTTCAAGATTTTCTCAACATGAAGGTCAAGAATCACGAATTATTTAGCTATTAACCAATTATACAAATAACTGCGCATCTGATAGTTGAATAAACAAATGCCTTCGTGTAGGTACTCGCCTATTCGTATTCCCATGTGTTAAAAAACAGCATATATTTCTGTTCCTTGAACATAAAACGGATAAATGTATAACCAATAAAACCGCTATGTTGTACTCTGATATATAATGCTCCCCCCCCAAAAAAAAATAATATGTAGGGTTATGTTTTTCTCCCAAGCAGTAATTTACTCTGCGTTTCTTCACATATCAATATATGATAGATCATTAATTGAATTTTCTTGTTTTTATGCGATTATATTCATTATTCCGACCCGCTGTACCTTTCATGCTGTAAAGTTTTGGTGGTTAAGCACAGTGTAACTGGTATAATGTCTATTTGTATGTGTTTTCTATTGTGTACCACGCGGTTATAGTTTGGGATCTTGTGCCAGATAATGTACTAGTCCAATGTATTCTCTGTGGAGTTTTGTGTGCATTAATGGGTAGAGATAATGTTTTAGCTGTTTTCCCTCGACCATTCATATTATCAATCGTTCAATGTAATTTCTTTCACAATGCATTATTGTATTAAATAATCAAATCATGTATTCATCTTTTTATGATTTCATCTAATTCAGCTACCATCCATTCACCAATCAATCAGCGCACTAGTCATTGAGTCGATTGTTCAAATGTTCATGAATCAACTCTTCGAACAAGATTGAAATAACTACAGAAAAATTAATAAAATAATAATCAATTTTCAATCAATCATCCCACCCCAAACAATCACTCACTTAACTAATCAATCAATCAATCAATCAATCAATCAATCAATCAATCAATCAATCAATCAATCAATCAACTAACCAATCCATTAATCAATCATCAATCATTCAATCAATCAATCAATCAATCAATCAATCAATCAATCAATCAGTCAATCAATCAATCGACGAGTCAATCAATCAATCAATCAATCAATCAATCAATCAATCAATCAATCAATCAATCAATCAATCAATCAATGAGTAAATCAACCAACCTACTAGCAAATTACTCAACCAGGCAATGATTCAATCACTCAAACAACAAATCGATCAATCGCTTAATCCATCAATCTATCAATGCATCAGTCTATCATCTATCAATAAAGACATAAAAAAGAATCTGACAATATGACTACAGTTTCCAGTTGAACACAATGCTGACACTTTTTAATTCATACGTTGAACTTCATCTCTGCTTATTTTCTGGAAATACACTGTATATCGATATTTACAGACAATAAACTATTTACGACAAGTAGCAGATGAATGAATGTCTATTCAAAACAAAGAGGTCAAGACACAAATATGTTCTTATAAAGAAGTAAGCACAAAAACTCACTGCTTTCAAATGACTAAATTTACTTCAGGAGATTTAGTATATTTAAATAATTAGTTAACCATGCACATCATTAAAAGAAAAGGCTTAGAAGAATATTTGTTTAAATGGTCATGCAGTTCCTTTTTTACATTGTACTGTATACTCCTTATCATCTATAAAAGTCGATTTAAAATAGCAAATTAAAGATTACACTTTTGCATGTTTTGAATTGGTCTGGTTTTATATTTTTCTGGTATCGTGGAAACCGCAGATGCATACGAAGATAGTGTTATCTATATCATCAATGCTACTGTTGAACTAGATTTACTTCAGGAGATTTAGTATTGATAGCTTTATGTCATGAAACTGATTTTGATGTGAAAATACACGACGTCAACATATGCTATCATTAAAAACGAAGAAGATTGAAGATGGTACACTCAGTATTAACATGTCACCCCTTCGCCCCCACCACCCCTTCATAAATTTGCATCACACCTTTTGAGCAGATCATTAATCCTTACATAAGGATGGAAAGACTTACTACACACCTCCAGGCTAAGTGTAATGAGAGAATCAAGCATCTTTAAAACTCTCTTTAAAATGACAGTAACAAAAAACAGTAGCAATTGGTGTCTTGAGATGGCGACGTTCCCATCTAAATTGTAGATAATGTCCATTATAACATAGTCTTAAATTCATTCCGTTTCTCACTGTTTTTGTTACAATAATTGCAGGAGACGGATATAGCTATCTCTATGTGGTGCCCATGACTCCGTGTTCATAGTTCGCCTCACAACATTACACGGAAAAATCTCATTACATTTAAGTTGGAGAAACAACATCGTTCTTTGTCCTTTCGTTCGTCGAGCGGAGGGCGTCCAATCCCTAGGCCGGCAGCTCGCCGTGAAAGGAAGAGAGTCATACCGGACATGCCGAATAGGGCATCTGCGGCCAAGCGTTCAGCGGTAAATTCCGAAGTTGCGCTAGCCGTGACTGCTGGTTGAATGGCCCTCTTCAAACGGGGGTGAAGTATCTCCCTTTTGTTTTTACCAATGTCCAGTCTTTTCATCTTGTCGCTCAGCTTACAACGGTTTAACGTCCACGCAGGCAAAACTGACGATGTGAATTTCTGAAAGACACAAACATAAAAGAGGGAAGAGATGAAGACGATTGTTTTATTAAAGAGTGGTACCACACGTCTTATGTAGTGAGAACTGGGTCCCGTCTTGATCTGAATCAATCGCAAGTCTCCCCCCCCCCTATCCCTAAAGAAGGGTCTTATTCTTACTAATCACATAAATATGAATAACTGGTAGATAACGCATGTATATTAATCATTGTATGCATGTACAATACACCAGTGGGTAGGCCTGTAATGGCAAAGGAAGAGAAGTCGACATAGAAGAGATTCTTAGATGAAATGTCCAGGATGACAAATGAAGATTGATTCGACATGATGCATAATGACAAACGATAGAAAGATGCGGAGGGTTAGCATGGCAGCTGACGTCATCATCTGACCCGGGGTAACAATGGAAGGACAACTCGCAGTGGTAGATGGAGTTTAACCATTCCTGTGCCAAACAAAATGTTGCTCCATAGGATTTATGTGCATTTAAGGTGAAAACATACACACATGGTGCTTCAAGAGTTAAGGGAGCAGTAGTAGCAGAAACCATAGAGTACCGAAGTGTGACGTCATATGAGCATGTTGTCAACTGGTTATGCACTATGTGGGTAGAATAAATTCTCACTTCAGTGTTTAGAATTAGAAGCCGGCGTAACAATGAATGTGACGACACCACCTCGGTACTCTATCCCTTAGACTTTTTAAGATTTATTCTCAAGTAATGTTAGGATGTACAGATGGCAAAATGGGTCTCTGCGAAAGTACTCACATATATCAAATTTAAACTTCTTCGAAATCAAAATCGTCGATTAATTTGTGATGCACCTCTGCCCCATTAATTAACAACCCCGGGCTTGTGATATATGTGATGATATCAATAGATGCACGTCATTTGCACTATATTTCAAATTCTCTTTAAGAATTGCGAGGTGAGAAAGTGACCAACAAGAGGGAAAATTACTAAAATTTACAATTTGGTTAATAGACAGGTTGAAGATGGTCACAAATTTGTCTCTGTTCAGACGGGGGAGAAACGTAGCGCAATTTAGTCGAATGGGTGGTCAATGCAAAGGAATATATCTAAATTATAACCAACGTCATTGTGTAAAGAAGGGAACTAATCATTTGAAAAGAAAATGTAAAAAAATCTCAACCCGTATACGAGAAAAAGAAGGCAAGGTAGAATTGGAAATCATCAGATGTAAGCAATTGAGATGAATATTGCATCGAGCGGGTCCATGCTCAAATGTCTTGGCATGCATGTGTATCTAATTCAATTATTCAGATTTTGCTGTTTAAAGGGGTAATAGAAAGCAGGTACTCGAGGGGGGATCGGCGAATTTGGCGGGAAAACGGCGGGTCTCCCTACATGACGCATCCTAATTTGGCGAAACAACCAGTACGGTCATAGCAATGAACCTTGCGAGCAGAAATCAAAGGGCAGGAAATTATTTAGCCCTAAACGCGCAAAACATCCAGACATTATCAAATAAAAATCACGACTCGCAGGACTGAAGAATTCTGCTCCCCTCTTATTCTTTGTAAGCATTTATATTATTTCTCATTCTATAAGAAAAAAAAAAGAAGAAAAGAAAGAATGATGTGGAAGAGGGGGGAAATAGCGTTCAAGTCAATCGCACAATTGCGCGTCTTTTTCGCCATCCGCAACACTACTTTTTATTCAGATGAGAAAACATGTTAAATTTAATAACGGGTGGCTATTTCCGTCTCATTCTTGAGACATTACGTCTTTCAATCTCTAGCCTGTCTAGAAAGTACACCATATTTATGTTCATGTGCGCAGTGTGATTCTTGGGACTTGGTGGGTTAAGGAGGGCTGTCCTGGCCTGCACAAACTTAAACAGTCAAAAGGTGTGACAATCAAATTAATTTTGCCTGAATGTTTTGTGGAACTAAAACTCGAGGAGCGGAGCAGTGAGGCTGAAGAAGAAATGTATTAGATATTCTGTCTCCTTCATTATTTACTACAAATGCTACCCTCTCTCTACATCTTCCCCTGTTTAACTCTCTTTACCCCTCTCTGCATCTCCCCCTTTTCCCCCCTTCTCTCCCTCACCCTCCCTCTTTCTGTTTCTTAGTGAAGCCTCCAGCAATTGTACTAGATATGCTGTCTCCTCTATTATATGCTAGGAATGCCCCCATCTCTATCTACTCCCCCTTTTCTCGTTCTCTCTGTCTCTGTCTCTGTCTCTGTCTCTGTCTCTCTCTCCCACTCCCTCTCCTTCACTTTGTTTATCCTCCCTTTCTATCTTTCTGCTTTTCTTTCTGTTTTCCACCCATTTTCTCTTCTGATTAGATCTCATCACTTTGTCCTCGTGTTTGTTACAGGGACCTGTACATGTACTCTCGGTCCATGGTTGGAACGACGGCTACCACGGAATCCTTAAACCAGCTTGACAAATACAATCAGTTACTCTCACAGCATCAAGAATGTAAGCTATGTTCATGATTAATTGAAGGAGGCAATTATGTATTAGTTATGTTGATGCTTATAAGATACTGAGTCCGGATGATAAAACGTTAAATAAAATGACGTGCTGCAAGCAATATAGAGAATGACCTTGCCATTATCAAGTTTTAGAGAGATAATGTAGGTCGGTAAAATGTCATAACTCGTTGATTATTTTTAAATTAATGTCTGTTTCAATTTTGATTGCTCATTTGGTGCGATAGTTTACCCCAAGTTGATGTAAATAAATCTTGTTTATTTCACCTGTGAACTGGTTGTGAAGCCGATGCATAATACTGGGATGCAATAGGCCTGTCACGTTTGTTTCCGCCCCACTTGTCTTACTTACATCAGTCATTGTTGTGTTGAGTATGTGTAATTCCTTCAAATAGTGCAAGACCCATGCATCCATTGTCTATCATCCCGTTCTCTGTTCTGCTTACCCAGCGCACAAGTTATTTTGCATATCACGTACTTCATAACAGATTTTGGGAGTTCCTAAAAAACAGAGATTTGAATTTAGACAAAATAGGAGACCAATTTTTCACAAGGTATTCATTATAATTATGTTAGCTGGTTTTGATTTCGCTGTCAAGATTTATACCACACACAACTGTATACAAGCATGCACAATGTATTGCTGTAGTCACAGTTTCATTCTGTTTATAGAAGTTTACTTGTTAGCTTTTAGTTCACAATCATTGTGAATCATCATTTGTGATATTTGTGATCTCAATTTGATTAAATTCACATTAAGATTTAATAACAAAAATATTTGGATAGTTTCCAATGCATTAATTTGTCAAAATTAATGCATTGGAAACTATTCAAATATATCTCTCATTGGTCCTATTTTAAGGTTTATCTATTCTTAATATGCCACGCCTGTTAGCATTGGTGTCGAAAGCCTAATTATGCTGAACGTAATCACCTACTCACAAATCTTTATGCGCTACTGATGAATTTCTGCACTGGAAAAACATACCATTCCTATAGGGCAGTATGGAGTCTGGCAGGGAAGAAGTTAACACAGAATAAGATCCTATGAACGAGTTGAATTCTAGCAGAACAGAGAATCGGAAAAGCAGATTATTGCAGGTTTGAGGAAAATCCATCAAAGTAGGTAATTTGCTTTAAACAGCCTTTAACTCATCGCGTGCTCGAGAAAATGTTCTGTGGATGTGTGACAATACACACTTGGGATACGAATAGTAGTGTCGAATCCTAACATATTGACTTGTCACCGACTATACCGAGTAATACTTCACAAGATATAGCTCCTACAATAATATATGTACTGTACGCAACTCTTCCCAATGGGTCTTGTAATTACAATGTTTAAACGAGTCATGATTTGTTTATGTGTCTGATTTCGCTCAAAAATTTCCTGAACTATTTCTTTAATGTGATGTTATTGTATTCAACTCCTCCTTAACCCTGAACACGCCATTTGCGGCTGATTGCACCATTGATACACGCAAATCCCATGGAGCATAGGGTGTGGAATACCTACCATGGGCTTCCACCGCCGAATGTGCCATTGGGTCGGGCCCCGTCCTTCCTCGGCGGGCCCATCAGCCCGTTAAAGTGGCAGTCTGCTGGCTGCTGGACCCCGAACGCCGCGGGGATCATGGCCGAGGTGTAGGGATTCCAGAAAGTGATGCCTCGTGGGTAGGAGGGGTAGGCCAGCCGCATGGGCGGGAGGGCCCCGTGGGTGACAGGGGGCTGCGGCATTCCCTTGTCGTGAGAGACGGTGAGTGGCGAGAAGGCGGATTTGAGCCCCGCGGTACAGACCGGGGTGTTGGAGAGGTACGGGCGATGGGCGATGCATGGTGGCTCAGGTATGGGCGGTACGGTGGTGGTAGTTGTCGGGTGGCGGTACGAGAGCGAATCCGCGGTCGGCGTGGCAGATGCCGTCGACAAAGACGAAGTAGAGCCCGAGGAGGAAGACGCAGAGCCTTCTAGTTGGCAGTTCAGCAGCTGCTCGATAGCCTGAACGACATCGCCGTCGCATCCCTGCAGCATGAGTTCCAACACAGCTCGCTTTTGAGTCGGGAAGAGCCGACAGAGAACCTCGATTGGTGGTCGTTGGCCCTTGCCTCCACCTTGTCCTGACTGTCCACCGACACTGGATGCCAGGGCGGCCGCAGCGGCTGTCGCACTCGACGACGGCTGCTGCTGCTGTTGCTGCTGATGATGGGCGAAAAGTCCCAGCCGCTGATGCTCACCGTGGTCGAGCTCCGAGCCGCTGCTGGCGGATGGTGGGTTCCCAAAACCTCCTGAAGGGGGTCTCATGACAACTGGCCCGCCCTCTTCGCCGGACTCGATGCGCGGAGAGGCCACAGGCGACAGGGATTTGGTCGGGGACATGGTGCCCACGCTCACGCTGTGCGGGCTACGGGTGTCCGGCGAGGCTGACCGCCGCTCCTGGGCCGGGAGGCTGTTGGGGCTCAGCTCCTGGGGGGCGTTGGTGGACGACGGGCTCGTAGGAGCGCGGATGATCTCGAGTCGGGCGCGCTTCTGGTCAACTCCTGCAAGCGAAAATAAACAAAAAGCAGCACGGAATTAAACCTTTGAGTGCCTAACAAAGGGCTGACAAATGAAATGTATGTGCATTGATGTCGAAATAATCGATGGGCACCACATTCATGGTTAATCATGTTAATTATGGAATAACTTATGCTGATTTTGAAGATTGATGAATTAGCTCTCAATCGGAATTAAACATGTCGTCCGTGGACATGGTGGATATGGTAGAAAAAAGACTTCCACATCCGTAAGAGGATTTGTAGACATATTCACAGCAAACTTACAGACATATGGTCATGATGGTTGTAGACACGTTAGCAATAGCCACCGTGTGGACAAAGGATAAGAAGAAGAAGAAGAAGAAGAAGAAGAAGAAGAAGAAGAAGAAGAAGAAGAAGAAGAAGAAGAAGAAGAAGAAGAAGAAGAAGAAGAAGAAGAAGAAGAAGAAAAAGAAGAAGAAGAAGAAGAAGAAGATGAAGAAGAAGAAGAAGAAGAAGAAGAAGAAGAAGAAGAAGAAGAAGAAGAAGAAGAGGAAGAAGAAGAAGAAGAGGAAGAAGAAGAAGAAGAAGAAGTAGGAGAAGAGGAGAGGAAATCCAAGGACAATATGAAGCACGAGGAAGAGGAGAAGAGCAAAAAGAAAAGTGAGGATGAGGAAATAGAAGGTAGAAACTGACGCAGAGAAGAACAACGTATCAGAAAGAGGAAGAGACAAAGAAAAAAAAGGGCAAGGAGAAAACTACCAGAAACAATTTCAGAGTGTGTTATTCCATTTCAATCAAGCATTTAGCACAGACTAAAGTGTATAATGGGACATATTTTTTGCGATCAACACAACAATAAAAAACGAACAGTATTATAATCAAAACTGTAACGGGAAATAGCAACATATTCAGGCGCTTTTTTAACATGCTAACTATAAAATATTCATATCAAGTGCACTCGTGTGTAGTTTACGCGCTCTGAAAATGACGAAATGAATACAAACGTGACACAATTAAGTATGAAATGAAAAGCCATAAAATAGTTTATAGAGTAGTTAAAGGCATAAACTTTACTTCAAAAATTAATGATGCACGATACATTCGTAATTGTGTCAGAAATTAATCGTAACATTATAGCCACCACAAATTTGTTTACGCCACGCTCTTCGAAGTAAAGAAAAATCTCATTACCTTTTATGTACAAGAAGAATAGCGATTATCATTTAACTGTTGTTTTTTCAATCGTTTCGATTTAAGGGCACGCTTTCAACACACGTACACACATTATTTTTTGTTTACCAACTGTTTTGTTAGTGATCGTGAAGACAGACAAGTCTGAATATGGGGCTAGATATAATAGCTCCATAAGTACAAGCTCGACAACAACAACAACAACGATAATCCCTCCAAATATCACAAAAGCAAGTCATAGTTGCTTTAGATACCTCACGTCGGTGTCAACACCCGGCTGATATTTTTCCCCATTTAAACAGCATAGTACAATTCGAAATGAAATAATATCATTACCGCACCGTGATGTATTTTTCTTTTCCGACGGCTTTTCATTTACTTACCTTGTATCACTTGGGATAATACATTACATGAACAGAACACAGCATTCGAAAACAATAATATCTCTTTAAAAATGACAGTTTTCTCTACTCATTGGCTTTTCGCTTTACACACCAGCAGCCACTGGCGACGCTGGGAATTTGATTTGTGTTGCCAGCTAATTACATCATCTCGCGCGTTTGCCAATATGCGAAAGATGCAATTTTCTGCTAATTTTCTCGGAAACAGTCTGCTACGTCCGTTCCCACTGCCGGGAGTGTTCACACTATTAAAAATAACAACTTGCGGAGATTTTTTTGTTTGAACTCACTGTTGAACCGAAAATAGAGGTATAATTTTCTAGCTTTTCTTTATGTAATTTTCACGCCGTTTAACCCGTTTGAGGGTAAGGGGTAGAATAAAGACTACAGAACCCGTCATCAATGGAATGCCATTTCGCCATGACTATGGACCACATTTTTGTTTTATTTCAGGATACCAGGCCGGAATCATCTGAAATTTCATAAAATCGTTCAAATTAAACAAAGTCTGGACCTGGTGATAATGGCAGTACCGTTGATACGTCCCGTCACTATTACCACTACTACCACTTATCTTGAACATGTTTAAGTATTCGTATCAACATTAAACTGAGTGGGAATGTGTTGTCTTTATTCGAATTAACACATACGAGCATGAATATAATTACGTTGTGTATTATATTTCAGCTGCTTCTTTAACTTTAGAACATATTGTATTGCAGGCCTTTTATGACGAACTAAATGATGGTGATAATAGTATGGAGTTCTTTACCCAGGTTAGCCTGATTAGTGTAAGCACTGGTTTTCATGAGGGCCCTGTGCTATTACCCCAGTCACTGGATCAAAGTGGGTGTTTCACCAAGCTGTTGGTAAATTACGAACGACTTTACGATCGACTGGTTATCCCTTCTTGTGCTAAATCAGATTCTCAATGAACAAAGTGTGGTTCGCGTTTAGCACAAGAAGGGATCACCAGTCGTTCGTAAAGTTGTTCGTGGCTTATAAACAGCTTGTTGAAACACGCCTCACGTCACTATTTCTCTACTAGGTAAGGAGCAGTTATGTGGATTAAGATGTTTTGCCGAAAAATATAAGTGGCAGCTGCTGGGTTCGAATCCATACCCTCCTGATCGAGAGTTACCATGGTTACTATACACTCTTTGTGGAGATGACCAAATAGAGATAAGTCATGTGCAATATGAATGACAGATGAGTATAGGGAGAAGGTGGAAGTAAAGGAGAAGGGGAAGAGGAAGGAGAAGGAGGAGGAGAAGAGGAAAGAGTATGAGAAGGAGGAGGAGGAGGAGGAGAAGGAGAAGGAGAAGAAGAAGAAGGAGAAGGAAAAAGAGAAGGAACAGAAGGAGAAGGAGAAGGTAACGAAATGCATGACCAGGACGAAGAGAGCGGAATATAATAACGACAACAGGAAGAGGAATTCAAGTACGGGGAGAAACAAAAAATAAAACAAGAAAACGAAGGAGAAAGACGGCAAAGAAGATAGAAAAGTTTACTCATTTACTCGAATGATAAACCCTTTTCAACATCTTGATATAAAACCAATCAAGGCGAATTGTGAGATTATGACAATCATGACACTGTTCCACTTTGACATTGTGTTACAATACTATTCTTCCCTAATCTGACAAAAAGGAAGCAACTAACAAAAGAGACTTTTCTTGTAAATGAGCAAAATGTGTCTGTCACTTGCATTGGCATCACACCAACACCACATCATGTTATATTGAATATCTTGCAGCCAGATTAATATTTCTTGTCCAGATTTTGGCCGTATGTAGGGAATGTTGGGTACAATCTAAGAATACCAATAACCCAGATTTGAGTGATTTGACACTTGCTTCCTTTTGTCAGAGTAGGGCAGTATTATTTGTAGATATCGGATACAAAGTTTGTAGTTCACAATGTTCCTACACTCTACGGTTCATCGATCACCTGCCCCACGGAATCGATACCTCTTATCTTTTTAATTTCATTGTGATTTTCATTAGCAATAGGTCTATGCTTGAACAAATCACAAGAGCAAAATAAAACTAAATTATAAGTATCAAAGGCAGCTGGAACACGATCACATCGTGATAATAATTTCACTGAAGTTAACACGAATAGAGAAAGAACATACGGTAGACGCCGAGATCAGAAATGACGACAAATAATAATGAAAGGATTATAAGTCCTGCTGAAATGCTGCAACAAATAATACTATTTGTAGCATGGGCTCCCTCATACAGATACATGAATGGCTGTAAACTGACGGCTTGGACTGAATTTAAAAGATTTTTTTAGACGGAAGATTGCTTTTGAATACACACAGCATTATGTCTTTGTGTCGACAGTAACCTATACTTTAGGTTCACATGGGTTTAATAGAACTATTACCCGACTGTTAAGGGACGTTGTAAATGTTTTTGGGGGTCTGTTTGCGTGTCGGCAGTTATTCGGCTTTCGTTGTTCAAGCGTGCGCGAGCCGAGCGCCCGGCTCGGCAGCTGTCGGGCGACCGCCGTATTGTCAGCTCCTCCCCGGGAGCTCCGGGGGACTTTCCGCCGAGGATACTGGTACGCGACCACACACAGCAAGAGCTCTCGCGCTAACATGGAATTGAAGTGGCACGTATTCCGCTCTCGCTCGCGTAGGCTTTAGTGGTAAACATGAGCAGAAAAACACACCGAACTTGTGTTCGCTGAATATAAGCTTCTGGTTCTTGCAACGTTAATAATAGGTTGAGACATATCCTGTGTCGATGTCAACCCATGTTTAAAAAACATTTGGTCGGCGTGTGACTTGCCATACAAATTAGCGTTGCCTTCATCACATTACATCGCTTTAACCATGCCAATCTCACATGGGACTTCTGGTGCATTTCACAAAACTGCGATGCTTTGAACGTGAATAGGACACAAATACAATGTGAAGTTATTGTATCCTGTGCTAAGGCTTTAACGCATATAATGCTACACAACCAAGAGAGAAAGGGAGAGAGAGAGAGAGGGAGAGAGAGAGAAAGAGAGAGAGAGAGATAGAGAGAGAGAGAGAAAGAGAAAGAGAGAGAGAAAGATAGATAGTGTATGTGTGTGGGTGTGTGTGGGGGGGGGGATGGGAGATGGACTAAGAGGGATTACACAAAGCGGTCCCAACAATAATTCCATGCCTCGATATGTCTGCTACTTCCGCGCCGTATTTTCATCCCCTATGTACCATATCACATTGGTCTGCTAGAGGGACGGGCAGGAGGCCGGAAGCCGGGTTGGAGGGGGGGGGGGGGCACCTTACATTAAAACAAGATACCATCGATACACTTTGACTTCAATGCGTCACAAAAACTAATCCATCAAGGACCGCAACCTAAATAGGACAGCGAAAAGGTGATGTGGACGAAAATGCAACTAACGTCATGAGGAAATTCTTTCTTCAAATTATCTGTTGCCGTCAAAAGAAGGAAAACTCGTCCCGTCTCCGACGAAAACATCAGAATATAAAAAAGTGTTTCATCCCGAGGAGTACTACCTAAATTGCATTGAGCGAGGTATGAAATCATCAACGTGGAAGTAGAGATACGCAGCGGTCAATCGATTGTATTCTAGGTCATGCTGAAAGGCTTTGTATGAAGGTTCCCAGGCTGTGACGACATAATCAACTTTCCCGTCATTCCCCCTTTCCCCCCCCCCCCTCTTCATCATCCAATGTACTGTCATCGTCGTCATCATCGTCACCACCAGAAAATCACTCATCGTAATATCACTGCGTCGTTGCCATGTTATCTATCATGTCTATTTTATCATTTATTTGTTGAATATTTGTGTTTCACCGGGCAGGCGTCAGGTTTATATTATCGTCGTGCAAGTCAGAGTATGATCTTTATCAAAATGCTTAAAAAGGTTTAAAATGTTTATTTGATATCATGCCACAACTTTCCATTTATTCTCTATTTAACTCTTAAATTAATGTTTCCATTCTACAGTTTGTTTGTCGACAATGATTGTGTGTGAATGTTGAAATGAATATATTGTTTTTACTTCCTTTCCAACTTTACCCTCAGACTTTGTACACTACTCCTATACCATGTTTACCAAAAGTACTATGTACTCAAGGAATATCACTTTGAGCGGAACCAAAGAGAAAATAGACACATTTTCTGTTATCCTCTTTGAATCATCCTCTCAACTCCCATACGTTTTCATCTTATAATTATGACCTATGCCCGTTCTACGTTTCACATTACGTTGACACCGACTAGTCACCATCCGAAACGATCCGTCGACGTGTAATGCGAGTTACCGTTCCATTTATCAAAACCACTCGCCTTTGTCATGCCTGTCGTGGTTTTGTTTCCTCACTTCGACGTCGCTTTCCTCCGCTTCCTCGTCTTTCTCGTCCTCCTCGATGACAACAGCCTATCTAGGTCTCGTCGATGTAATCACTAATGTCACACTATAAATCAGCGAATCACTACGAGCAACGAAGTGTACGAATGCATTCCGCGCGATGAATTTCAATTCATATCTCTCCTCTTTACATCAATCAAATTTCTGTCCACAACCCTTTCAACCGTCCTTAAACGTATATTCTTTCATCTGCAAGACTTATTTCATCGCGTCGACTTGAATCTGAAACGATACGAGAGAGGATGAGGAAACGGGAGAGTTATCCGGACAAAGCGCTACAAACGACACTTTGCTTGATTTCATATTTATTTAGAGCAATCTAAGACGGAGAAGAAGAAGGGGAAGAAACTGGAGGAAATGATGCTGGTGTTGGTGACGGTGGACATCGTATTATAGGTGAATCCAAATCTGCGTTAAATTTGATGAATGGATTGGGCGGACGGCGGACAACAAATCGCAGATTGTTGAAGAAAGCAAAAAAAAAAAAAAAATGACGGTGGTTGGTAGTGGGAAAAGGGGAGAAGAAGACGCAGAAAAGACGGGAAATTATAATGGATTTCGTCCTCGGCCGCTCACATTTACGGGTCGTCACCTGCACAAATCTATGGAATGGATATTCTGATCAAATGAAATTTCTTGCCGCTTGACCAGTGGCGGTGACGGTGGTGGCGGCGCGGCAAGGCACTGGTCGGATTCGGGGGTGGAGAGGGATTTGTAAGGTGTTCGGTGATGATTTGACAGCTTATTGGGGGTGTTTGTGGTCACTTGGTTTGGGGATAAGGATGGATAAGTCTGTTAAGGGAGGGTGATGGGTGTGTATAGCCAATATATCTTGATCTCTAACAGTTTTATTGGTTTAGGTATGAATCTTCCTCTGAGGTATAAGAGTGTTTTTCAGTCACGTGACGCTAAACAAGACTAGGAATCTGGCTGGGGATGCAGCTCACGGAGAAGGGAGGATGCAAATTTGCGCTTGTAGTCCGTCATCATCATACATACACATCCCATCCCATCGCGATATCTTATCAATCTAATAGATCTACTTAACTGCGGTTTAATCCTTTCACTTTGCGCTGTATAGACGATAGAGCAAAACACGGAGCATCCAAACTGACAAGTATGTCTAACCTGCGCGAACACGGCGAATGCGCTGAAGTGTTATAATAATGTCGCTTTAACATCAAACACCGTCCCATCTCGGATACACATCTCGGCGTTCCGCACGGAATTGTGCTAAATGGATCAGTTTATTTCAATCTCTCAGCAGAAAAAAAGAGGTGAGAGTGAGGAAAACAAACGGAGGGAAAATAAGACGAAGAACAAGAAGAAGAAGAAGAGGAGACGAAGACAGGACGAGACCCCCAACAAAACAAAACTCGTAGGCGTTTGCCATGTTTGAGTGAAGTCTAAGGTGTTACCGCTTAAGCGCTCCCAGCGGAGACGCGGGATGCTTGTAGCGGGAGCCCGGCCCGCTGTCTATGCCTATGATGCCGATCGTCGGGGGACGGTCCTTTGCTCTCCACCGACCCCCTAATCGTAGGCGCACATCTTGTCAGATGATATCGGCTAAAGTCTCCGCTGAGATGGAAAATGTCGGTGTTAAACAAGCCCCTCGCCTGGGAGGGAGACGAGGATGCCGTTTAAACCCGGGACGTCATTTTTCGCTTCGACACCTGAGAGGAGAGCGAAAAGCAAAGCTGACATTCTCTCTGTCTCCATCGATGTAATAGTCTTGTTTCTAGGTATTACCCCAATCACACCCCTTCTCTCTCTCTCTCTCTCTCTCTCTCTCTCTCTCTCTCTCTCTCTCTCTCTCTCCCTCTCTCCCTCTCTATCTCTCTCTATCTCACTCTCTCCCTCTTCCCCCTCTCTCTCCCCCTCTCTCTCTTTCTCCTATATTGTTCCGCTTTCTCACATTCTCCGTCTACCTTTTACCTTTTTCTTTTATTTTTTTTCTCATTTTCTTTGCCAATGTTACCGTCTTCAGTGCCCAGATTCAACCAATTTCCATATCAGGTACACCCTTAGTCAATAGTAAAAGAAAAAGTGTAACGCTCCCCCCTTTTCTTAAATCTCAATTCATAAAACTTATGTCTTTCTTTGTTTCTAATATCGATATACTCTTCTTGATATCAATTAATCATGTGCTATAAAGTGTTATATTAATTTATCTGTGTGTATATCTATCTATTTACCTATTCAGTAATGTGTTTGCATTTCTTGCGCCAAACCCCAAAACGGATGTGATAAAATGTAAAATTATTTTGATCATTGTCGATCACCCTTTCTTTTGTTAAATTTTTCGCCAACATAGACAAAATCGTTTTACAGCAAAAGTAAGACTGAATTAACGCCGGTAAAGTAAATCTAAGATATGACGCGGTTCGCCACGAGGTAATGTAATAATACGAGAGACGAAATGAAAGCTTTTCCCAAGGGTCTTTTCTACAAGGTGAGAAAAGCGAATCGGACAGATAGGACGATGTTCTTTTGAAAGACAGCTTGATCAGGTTTATCACTAATTGGACTAGTGTGAGAAGTAATAGAGTTAGGAGAAGTGATCTAACTATAGATTAGGCACTTAGGAACTTCTCACGTTTGACGTTTCCAATGAAAATAAAACAGAAATAATAGAAATAGTGAGAAATTCTCTCTTAGGGGATGAGGGAAAGGGAGAGCTGAAATGTTCAGATGAAAAATACATGTCAGATCAAGCAAGCTGATTTGATCATACCGCATGGAGTATGAGCATGGTTGACTCTTATCTGGAAGAAAGTGAATCTTAACGTTTCAGACATAGCAAGAAGGAAGATAAAACATGAACGATATAGAAGGAACTTGGAAAAGGGAAGATATCGATCAATAGTGACGAATATGATAGAAATACTGATAAGTTTAGAGTATCGTTTATAAGATTGGTGCTGGTGATGGTGACGACGGCGTCGTCGTAATAATGCGCGAACCATACATGCGTTAAATGTAGCCTGTCCCTTTTGCAGACCTAATTCTGAAAGTTCCCTGGCTTTTTCATCATTTGAGAGAGAGAGTGGCTATATAATCTTTCCCTGGAATCGACAAAGCGTAATATTCTGTTTGAGGAAATAATCTTCGATTATTGATCAAGATTTCTTTTTTCGTACAACGAAAATGGTCAAATCTCAGTGAAAACTACTTAGATTTTCATTTATTCTACCGGAGTTATAGTACCCCTGACGTTTAAATTTCGCAGTTGATATCCCAGAGATACGTGCTAAATAATGTGCAAACTTTCATAAAGTTTGCAGATATTTGTAAAAGGGACTGGCCATCTTTAAAGCAATGATGTACATTATTCACCATTAATGTGCCAGAGTGTATTTTTTCACAAGCAATGCTCACAAATCCCATAGAACAGCATTTACTCTGGCAGAGGTAGGGTTAACCATTAGTGTGCCAGACAATCTACGTTGCCCTACTCTGACAAAAGGAAGCAACTAACAAAATAGACTTTTTGTATAAATGAGCAAAATATGTCTGTCACTTGTATTGGCATCAGTGCGACAGCACATCATGTTAGACTGAATATCTTGCAGCAAGATTAATATTTCTTGTACACATTTTCGCCGTATGTAGGGAATGCTAGGTACAATCTAAGGATACCAATAGCCCAGATTTTAGTGATGTGTCACTTGCTTCCTTCCGTCAGATTAGGGCAGTACGGCTTTATCACGGCTATCTTTACCGTCTAATGGTATAGTCTAGTACTCGCACACCCTTGAAGTGCGGAAGTTATTTTGAACATAACAATCAAAGAAACTCAATGAGACCAATGCTATTATCGGAGACGTCTCTCGTCAACAGAGTGATAAGGGATGATCATGTACAAAATCTGATGATGGTGTGGCTAACACCAACGTCACGTTGCGTTTGAAAAGAAAAAATGAGTCTGAGAAGCAACATAGACAATAATACGTTTTTCAAGCTGTATGTGAATTCTGCATCACTGTCGAGCTTCATATTTCACAAACATGGATCTTCAGGTTGTATTTGTGGTCCATGCAATGTTTAGCAGAATTTTGGTTTGTCTGCAAAATGGTACAATGTACCTTTGAACTTTTGAGTATCAGGTCATGGATAAACCATTGACTTATAACACAATGGATGTGCTCATGGCAGTAAGAGGGTTAAAGAAAGGGTCCTTATTTCAGTGAGGTCTTTTCTGCACTTCACACACTTGGTATCAAGGCGTTGAAGTGACCATTTCTACAGTGAATGAGCCCATGGTAGTGAGAGGGTTAAATGTTTTTTTTCCTCGAACATTCTGAGACACCAACTGCGAAAAAAGCAAAGAGAATATCTCTTTTTGAGACATATGAGAAGAGCGAAGAGGTAACGAAGATAAGGAGAGAGAAACTGTAGCAAACATCGGAGCGATGGTCTCCTCTGCTTAGGCCGGGTAGTACGGCCCAGGGAAGGGGGGGATTGGTGGTGGCTTTAGAAATCACGCGAAGCGGACCGTAAACAGTGGAAGTGATACTCTTTGATCAAACAGCCGTGTCCTCATTAGCCGCTTAACTAGGGTCCCCTGTCCGGCTTGTTTGGCTAGGTCCATGGAACATTACATTCCTCACCTTCCATGCCCCTACCTTTACAAACAACTTTAGCGATTGGGAAGGAGGCGTAACCAGGTATAGGCTTTGGGTGGAAGGTAAGGGGCGAGATGGGAGGAGGAGGAGGAGGAGGAGGAGGAGGAGGAGGAGGAGGAGGAGGAGGAGGAGGAGGAGGAGGAGGAGGAGGAGGAGGAGGAAGAAGAAGAGGTGGACGACAAGGAAGGGGAAGAGGAAGAAGATGAAGAGAGAGAAGAGTAGGAACAGGGGATAGCTTTGGGGAAAGAGAGGAAGAGAAATAGTAGGGCATGGAGGAGGAGGAAGACATTTAATGGATGGGGCAAACGAGAGGAAAATATGAACGAGAAGATGAGGATGAGGTGAGGAAGGAGGTAAACAATTGGAAGATGATGGAAAAGGCTAAACCAAGAGAGGAGGAGAGGATGAAATAGAAACGAAGGAGAACGCTAGAGGATATATCAATAGAAGGAGAAACGAATACTTACAATCCGAACATGATAAACTCTTTATCTATATCTCTTTATCTCGCTATGCATCATGAGGCAACTAGTCTCACTGGTCATGCTGGTAGTATACACCATAATTATGGCAGTGTGTAGTCTGCCAGTCTTATGTAATGAAACAAAGTCGTATGAGTATTCAACGTGTTCGGTATCATAACCACAACAACAAGTTGATAAGTTATCTATACCTTAGACGTACAATCTGATGACGGAGGGCTTCCCGGAAATGAAACATTAACAAGCAAATTATCATATCATCACTTATGTTTACAAGAGCCTATAATGTCTATCATATACCTGTATACGTATATATTTGCTACCTCGCATAATATAACTTCACATCAGTCACGTAAATTAGAGTACAGGTACTTCCTAAAGACGAAACATTGATGAGCACATTGTATTCAATCATCAATTAAGTTTGCAATAAAATATATGAGCTATACATAAACCTTTCATTTGATACCACGCAAAACCTACAGGTAAAGGATTATTTTGCACGGTCTAAGACTCCTCTAGGACGGTACCTCGAGGAAAAGCAAGGAGAAGGCGGGGGTTGTTAACCCCGTCATCCCTAACGCATGATCCTTCGCCACCCTCCGCCCCCCTTGCATCAATAAGCGGGCAACTAATGTTTCGTAACATTCGAATTGTTTTTCATCACACGTCGCACGTCGCAGTGAGAGCATGTTTGTACGGCATGCTGCGCGTGTCCTTAAGATGGGGTCATTGCGACTCATTCTTAAACCCGTGATGTGCCATTTGGGCGACAGAATCTTCACTAATAACGCACACCTCATCCATTTACAGTAGCATGCAAAGTGTTAATGCTGACAACAAATTTGCTCACTGGTTTGGCTATTCACCCCTATCATGTAAGCACATGTCCTTAGCCACCACGTGTCGCCAAATTCCTCTCTCATATCGTATTCCTGTAACGATAATTCCTAAAGTAATTGTGTTACCACTTCCGTGACGAGCATCATACCAAAGAGCTATATCATACCGAGGCAGATGAGGGAGATATTGCCCCCGTCGCATAAAAAATTATCATTAATGATAACTCTGTCCTCATTGAGAACTACCATGGTAACATCGCTCAACAGCCAATCAAATTCAAGGTTTCCATAGAAGTTGCCACTGGTAGCAAAGTTACCATTAATGGTAAGTTCTACGCAACAGGGCCATTGGCTCTTTCTACGAGTCCCCACCTCATCCCCCCTCTCTAGCATGTCTAGTAGAACCTCCAGACAAAGAAATTACTGCTTCCGTCAATACGTGCCACACAACAGGTATAACTACAACTGACGAGTTGTTATCGACTATCAATCACTTATCGCGGCATTGGCATTAGTATCGAGACACCACCGAATCAACAAAACACAAAAATATGATGTACATGGTGTAGCAGAAACACCCTGATGGATAACCTTGCTTTGAGGTTGATGGGCGTTTCTAAACCAAACTTTTCAATAGAGGAGCCTGGCTGTCGTCGACTTATCATTCATATTTCGCCCTCCAGATCCCTCAGTAGTGAGAAAAGATGGGAATGATACATTGACTAGTCCTAGAACATTAGATTCTATTTTTTCAGCTGGGATAGAAAATGTGGAAAAGCCTGGTAGCTAGGCTACCAGATGGAGGATGAGGCGAGGGGAAACGCGACTGGTTTGGTCAAAACAGACACGTGTTGGTAGGAAATGCGGGAAGACTCGGCGCAGAAAGTGAGAAGGTGAACGACTCGAGGTAATGAACGAGGCGGTTGAACCCTAATTGTTCGGAATATGTCACATATCCATCACAGCCCGCAAGGACGAGTCTAGCTTTATGACGGAGGGATGATAGACATCTTTCTGACATGGTAACTGATGCCTCAAAGGGATGAATATGGGCGGGGGTAAAACTCCCCTTTTCTCTCTTGTCCGCCAAACAATGACGGACATCTTCATATTTCGCCTCGAGTACAAAACAGTCGTCTGTAACGTGTGATCCGTAGATGAGATTGAGAGCATTATATTAATGTGTTCTTACTCGCCCTTGCTTCTTTCCGGAATTTTGGAGAAACTTGCCAAAATAATAACAAGTTCCCCTCCCCCTCTCTATCCGAGGGCGATGGTGTCGGCATCCCCCCGGGAGGGAGGGAGGACGATTATGGTCACGAAGAGGCTGAGTTTTGGTGTCGCTATATTGGTAGCAGACCGGGACATAATTGGTGGGAGGAAATCGAAGTCGTCCGCCATGTGGGCAAAAGGTGTGCAAGTTGTGAATCTGTTTATTTGTCTTTTCATTCACTCCACGTATCTTATTTACGAGGAGGTATGATGTTGATGATGACATCCTTCAAATGCTGTGACCATGCAATGTGAAAGATAGTCTAGTTTCCAGGCTATTCAATATTTTAAATTCAATTTGGGTCTGTTGTTTAACTATACTACTTCTCGTCCCCTAGCACGTATGTACCGCATGAGTCAGGAATTGGACACTTAGTCTATTCAAGCCAGACCCGTTTATAATCCAGTTAACACGGGCTTCCCATAGGCTTGGCTAAATCCGTGATTATACAGCTTCAAATATAATGCATCCAACAGCCTGGAGGTCAGTCTATGAGCAAAGATGCCATTCCATCGAATACTACTCACCAAGTTTCGAGCGCACCTGAAACTTTATATGCCACGTGTACCAACCAACATTTTCTCCATTCTTACAGTCATGTGTGATCGTATACGCCTACATCATTCAGTAAACATATGTTGGCGATTTTGGACAAATATTTGTCTCAAGAAGGAAGCATTTCGTTTCATTAGCATTAATTACAAACTTCATTTAAGATATCATCATATACGACGTTTAAAAGCTCTTCAATTAACTAACTCAAACAGATCTACCTCGTCATGATGTCCTAAAAAGACTTATGGAATACTTCATGTGTACAATATCATAATTTGCCGCTGTGTTCATCAAAATTAATTGTTTCGAGTTAAATGGTAGACGCCTGTTGAAAAGAGATATACAATATTATATTCCTTTATTCGTCTGTGATGTTTTTTTTTTGTAGTTTAAGACTTAAAACAAAATAGTGCGACGAAATCATGATAAAACCCATGATACCGTATAGATGTAAAACAATGTTGTTGTTAGGCTTAACGATATTTGAAAAAAAAAACATGATTGTCATGAACATCATAAGTAGGCCTAATCGTCAAAACGGAATTTATTTTCATCATAAACATGATGAAGATAACGTAGGCAGATAACCTAAGACAAAGATAATGAACACGTATAATGACATTACATAATTGTGTTTTATGTGTCTGTGCAGATATTTTGGTATTGTAGAAAATATGTCATTCCTCTTTGTTATAAAAAAAAACAAGCAGCCTTGCTTTCCTCTACTCTATCATTTATTCTTTTTTCGCAATTGAGGTCATGAACCTCGATCGTGCGTGACGCAGAGGTTTAGGGGGCAACAACCTTCAGTACAGCGAGCGCTACATGGCGAGAAGTTCTCGACAACATGAGCTGTGACGATTCTGTCATGTCTGACTGGAACTAACTACCCGAATGTCCCTGATAACAACACTCATTCCAACATTCTTCGCGTTTAGCCTAACTTCCAGGGTTGTTGGACATTCTTAATTTAAGCAATCACAATATTACAATCAGGTCTGGTACATAAACTAACTAGACTAATTATCGTGTTCTCCCAGTCTTTACCAACTAACCCAGGAAGAACTAGAGAGCTATTAGCCTTCTCCAATCAGACCTATTTATTGTTAATACTGGCTGTAGAGTTTGGACTATATATCCAAAAGAATGGATGCAAGGATACGAAAAATGTTTTGAAGAGGGAGATGCGGGTGGTATGTGCAATGTGGGGTAGGGAAGGAGGGGGTGTTCAAAAGGGGCGATAGGCAGACGTAGACAGATCATCTCCCTCTTATGTCATAGAAAGTGTTCCCCACCCCTACCCTCCCCCCACTCCCCCACCCAAACCCGCGGTCGGACCAATTTGAATTCTGAGTTGTAAGAGAGTTTCTGTTGTACACTTTAAGTGTGTGACCACTTCTTGTGCAATACCTTACCCTGTGTTCATGGTGTTCTCGCTTATTCTTACCTTTTGGACTCAAAAGCAAACAACCCACACCGCTATTAAACTTCCATTTACATGAAATGTTACTAACAGAAGGAGAGAGAGAGAGAGAGAGAGAGAGAGAGAGAGAGAGAGAGAGAGAGAGAGAGAGAGAGAGAGAGAGAGAGACAGGCAGACAGACAGAGAGAGAGAGAGAGAGATAGATAAACCAAAATCGGCGCCATAGACAACGCCCGGTTTTATATCGTAGGTGAGCTCTTTCGCGCCTAAGAAGGCTATAATCTTCGCTCCATTTCAAAGTTTGTCACATTACTATCTCTATCCTTTTAAAATGAAATCTCCTGAGAGTTGCCTATGGGCTAACTTTTTCACAGGGTTAACGAACAAAAAGCACGTTCTTAAAATCAATTCAAGGATGAAGGATACCCTCAACAGCAAAGAGCAAACTATAACGCACAAAAAAGCTATATCGCGCGAATATGCTGAACTGAAAGATGGAAAGACAAAAAAAAAAAAATGGATAGATATAGAGGGGCGTCCACAAGTATCATTGACTACATGTGACAAGTACCAGAAAAACGGGTGGCTGAAAAGGGAACGAAGCACCTGCGCTTCGAGCTAATAATCATGATAATCGATGAAATGCGTACATGCGAGTCACCTTTTCACGTTTGGAAACGCGTATTGATCAAAAGCTCGGAAACCAAGAACTTTCTCACCTCCCCCAGAGGATTTGTCTGCCAGCGGATATCGCTCTAGGAAGTACCAGTCCTGGTTGCGATTGCAGCCTGGCGGGACATTGCTGTCGAAACCATGTTTCTGTTTTTAATCCGAGTACAGGAATTTAACTGCGTCGGACCATGGACCTACTAACAAATTAGTAGGTCCATGGTCGGACTGACGCTTTGGAGTTATCCAGTGTCTTTCACACCCTGAATTAAAGCAGTTATAATGCATTGCAGCGATGAAAAGCAAAAAATGGCACTTACAACCCCCTTTTTTGTGAATGGAATCGTATTTCGAGCTGGTTTCTCTTTATAAAGGTTACAAGTTAAGGTACACAGGGATTCGATTCTGAGATGAAAAGCGAGGAGAATGAAACCAAACGGGTTGACACCTTTGAATGGGACATGACGTTCGTATTGTCAAGCGAAGATGTATACAAATTATATTGAGTAATAGAAAGCCCAGGCCACACGCAACCCATTGGTGCCTCTACACTGACAATGTCTCTCTGAACAAAGATGATAGGTTGTCTTTGTGGGCCGACAGTGGGTCTACGTAAACGGGCTGTCAGTAGCACGTCATCACCACCAACGCCAGGCACAGGGAGGAGGAGGCAGAGAAGGAGTCGAGAAGGAAAGGACGGGAGACACATGGGGGGGGGGAGAGTCAGAGAGACAGAGAGAGACAAGGAGAAGAAGAAGAAGAAGAAGAAGAAGAAGGAGAAGAAGAAGAGAGAGAGAGAGAGAGAGAGAGAGAGAGAGAGAGAGAGAGAGAGAGAGAGAGAGAGGGAGAGATACAGAGAAAGATGATGTGTGAAGGAGAAGGATGGAGATGGAGAGACAGAGACAGAGAGAGAGAGAGAGACCGAGACAGAGAGAGAGAGAGGGGGGGGGGGAGGATAGAGAGAAAGGGAGAACAAAGAAGGGTCAAAGATGGAGTGGGAGGAAGGGTGACGAACACACATAAAATATAAGATATGATAAGAAAGAGAAGATGAGAGAATCATATACCATTTTCGAACGCGGCAAGATAAAAGTGTGCGTGCAATTTCGACAAAAAGCATCACCAGCCATCATTATGATGATAACTAAAAAGCTCAATTCGTCAGATACTTACAATTATCATAGCTTCGAGTAGTCTTAATTAATCAATCTGTACAATTTTCAACTGGAATGTATATGGATAATTGAATAACAGCTACCAGTGTCATGTTTGTGATGCTTCATCGTCCGATTGAAAGTATTGCTTTTCTAATATATAAACTCAATAAAGCGCAAAAAGTATTCTTTTGACAATGATATTACAGCCTACGTAATTAGCGATTACGATGATGTAAAGATATTCATATCTCAAACTGTGAGAAAAAAATCTCACATCAATGATAGTAAAAATGAGAATAGAACCCTTTTTCTTTGCGCTTGCTATCTGAACGACACGAAATTGTCTCCATAGTGAATTCAAACCAAACAAACATGATATACAAAAGAATATAGAAGATGTTCAAAATACCATCAACATCATCAAGGATATAGACAAAAAAGGGTATCACCTCTTTATGATAAGCGTCAAGGACTGAACAGCTAAGAGAAAGACGTGAAATGCAACTCATTGCGACGTGCTCATGGCATCTCCTTCACCCCAATCTTATCCATTCATCTCTGTGTGCTGATAACCTTCTTAAACACATCCTCAGGGTTATCCAAATATCTTTTCTAAAGACTGCAATGAAAAGTGATTGATCCTTCTTCGATTTGTAATTTTTACCCCCAATTCTTGAGAGAAATAAGAAGAAAGAAAAGGGAACGTGGAGTTTAGACAGAGGGAGGGACTGAGAATCTCAACAGAAACAAGAACGAGATACACCGGGCAGCTGCCGCTGCGTCGCTGACAGCGAAGTCCCAACGGAATTCACCGGAGATGCGGAGCGGCGGGAAGGTGTGCGACAGATGCCGGGGCGCCAGCCGCCTAGCAAATACCCGTGCTCGCTGCGCGAACTTTAACAGTCAAAGATTGCAAACAAATCGATGGAACCCGTGTCCTTGAAGGGGGAAATCGTCGGAATTGGCACCCACGGCAGCAGGTGACGATGTGACTCGGCTCTATAAATTTATATCAAATAGATATCTATGATGCGCAGCGGTTCCACAAAGGCACCGAGTTTGCTGTATTCGCCGTGAGATAGAGATGATATTGCAATCGTGTTAATTAAAATGATTATGAAGAGCATTAAGCCAAAACGGTAAGAGTCACAGAGCAAATATGAAATATGACGTAAGACAATATATCACAAGTAAATAAGAATAGATAGAAAAAGAGAGAGGGCGACGGGAAAACGACTGTCCATGGTACCGGCTGCAGCTGCTGATACCGTATTGGTATTAAACCGCAAGACCAACGCGTTTAATTAAACTATAGACACAATGTGATGCTGATTAAAATGGTTATACTCAGAATTAGACCAAACAGGAAAGAGTCACAACTTCATGAAGATGACAGAGAGACAGAGAGAGAGGGGAAAAAAGGCAAATGAAAGGGGGTCATATAAATTATGATTTTAATTCAGCTACGATCAGCAACAAGTTTCATATAACTTAAAGATACACTTTAATAGCATTTCAACATCATGTGACCCTTTCCTAATTGAAAAGTGTTTTGTGACACTTTCTTATTAATAGAGAGGAATACTACTATGGTCCACGGTTTAGGAAGGGACGTGATATTTGAATAAGTTCTTGGATCTGATGATAGACACGCTCATTTTCATTGGAGTTTCAGTTGAGGATGGGAATGAGGGTGGAAAGGGGTGGTAAAATGCCCCCAAATGTCCATGTCTTATGCATACTTATTCACATTGTGTGTGCGTAGAAATATCACCCTCGCGCACACACAATCACGTACATACACATACACATACACACGCACGCACAGACTGATATACACATGTGCACACATGCATACAAATACACACGCACACAGACTAATATACACATGTACACACATACATATATACATACATACATACATACATACACACATACACACATACATACATACATACATACATACATACATACACAGACTTATATGCATTGATAATTATACCATGGAGCTACCATCACAAATCATACACACACACACACCCACCCACCTACACAAATACACGCACACAATGTCACATACTATCAAGACATCTTTTATGCCGATACACTGTACAATGTTTTACAATGATTAACCTGACCTCATTCATTATCTACCGTAGATTTCCCATCTCTTTAACTTCCTATTTCCTGAGTAATGTTACCTATATAATTCATTATTTCGCTTGCATTGGTACACTGTTAAGGCTGCATACACCAATATACCGTATTCTGAAGAAAGGGATACATGTATGCATAATGTGGACACGTTTGAGTGATCGTTTGATTTATACTAATATACGCTTTGCAGTGAATAATTGACTTACGACTATCTTTGTTTAATGATTCGATCTCCTGCTTCCAGTTGACATGACGAGTTTGCTGATATCTGTTTGTTAGCTTTCTCCTTTTCCATTCTGGGGCTTAAAAAATCGGCTTCATTTATATTTCAAGTCAGAAAATCGCCTTTGAAATGGCTACCGTCAAATGTAATGCGCTCTATTCAGTCTATCACATGTATTATGTTTCTGTTGTACATTATCATGGAAAGTGCACAGAAATGGAATTTCCTTTAATATGTTCTTCAAACTAATCATGTCTGGTTGAGGTAGTGGTAAGATTACAAGAAATAGAAGTGCGGGCCAAAGGGTTAATTTATTAATGGCCGCCTTTTTTTCTTCATTTTATCGACTGCTTCCCTATAATCGTGTTGCTTCAGGTGCAATTACCTCGAATTGTGCACGATTGTATTTTTCTCTATTTTGGAGATTACTGTCATCAATTGGCACCTCTTTCAATATTAATTATCTGCCTTTGTGCCACAAAACCTCCAAGCGATTCCCTCTGTCCCTCTCTCCCTCCCTGAGAAAAAAAACTGCGCCTTTCTCATTCGGTCGATAGCGGTCAATGGCGAGAACGCACATATCAATTCGAAGCAATCACTACTAATCCAGCACAATTGAGTCTTGTTTTCATATTTTCTTCCCCTCTCATGTGTTTGCTTATTTGAAAAGAGCCACAAAAAGTACACCTGGCAAAACTTTCCATGTGTTTTTTTTTCTTTCTTTCTTTCTCTGAGTCTTTCTCGTCTGGTTTAATCCCTCCATTGCACAACTCCAGTCAGATGTGCACAATTAGTTAATAAAAGAGAAGACCCGTGAACGGAGAGAGAGAAGGGGGAGGGAGAGAGAGAGGGGCAGAGAGAAAGAGAGGTGAACACAAGTTCTTTTATGTAGATTTGGCTGCTATTTTCTTGCTGGGGTTGGCTGAATGGGTGCGGTATGGCGAACTTCAAGAGAGCCGCCGCAGCCGAGGAGGCGGGAACGGGAGCCATCACGTGCGTCTGTCTCGCCACGACCACGACTCACCCGCCCAGCGCCAAGCCCGCGACCCGCTACCGGTGGCGTTCAAGTGTTCCGATGTCTCTCTTTCTCTCTCTCTCTCTCTCTGTCTCTCATACCACATCCCTCTCCCCCTCTCTCTCGACCTATCAATACGTACATAAGTGAGTGTGTAAGTGTGTGTCTGTGTCTGCGAGGGAAGGAAAAGTAGGAAAGGCGAGCGACAAAATAGCTTAGGGGCAACTCTACCAGTCTACTATACAGCCAAATCACGATTCCCATTGAAATGCCTTGACGCTGCGCATATTACCATGATTACTGTTAATACATTCACGCTTGAGTGCAGAGTCTAAACGCAAATTAATAACAATTTCCTACGCCTTCCTTCAAAAACAAGCCAAAGTTCGCTTTTCTGGGTCTGGGAACCCACTGCCTCGCACGGTAAAGTTCGGCTGTACTTTTTTGTAGTATTTTTTTTCTCGCCCAAGACTCCCGTGGCAAAGGAGAGAGAGAGGCTATTGCATTCATTCTTGTGTATGGGTGTGGTGGGGTGGGGTGGAGTGAGGTGGTGGGAGGGGGCGTTTGACATGAGAAGAAAGTAACGAACAAGCATGCATGGTGTTGAAGTGATGACTAAATTACGACGAATAAGTGGCAAATGAACTGCTTAGTATGAAGACGGGGCGAGGGTGCGAGAAAGTACAATAAGGAGTTTGGGCATCGGAGTGGTTAAGGGATAAAAGTACATTTCACCTGTGTATTGGGGGTACTTCAGTGCTAGCCCCCAGGTTAAGTTGACACCTTTTGTTGGCATTTGATGTGGCAGATATTACCGAACAGAGGGTGCAGCTAGGCATGAGGGAACTTTACGCCAATATTGCTCGCATGCTCTCTCTTTATGATCTTTTTTCTCCCCCTCCACGTTTCTCCACCCTTTTCTCTCGCCTTTTCTCTCTCCTGTTCTCTCTCCTTTTCTCTCTCTGTATCTCTGTCCACTCTCAACATTTGATCCCCTTTCCTCGCTTCAATCTGGGAGACAGAGACACAGAAATGGAGAGAGGGGAGAAGGAGAGAGAACGAAGGAGAGAGAGAGAGAGAGAGAGAGAGAGAGAGAGAGAGAGAGAGAGAGAGAGAGAGTAGTGAAAAGCCATGCGGTACACCTTGACAACAGAAATCAATTCATAATTCTTCGGCTGAAAACGGCGGGTGACGAGAGCCTAAACAAAAAAAGTGCAACGGACGGGGTCGATGCCTCAGCCTATGTCACCGTCACCCACCGCCCAGCTGGCCACAGTAACAAAACTCTTCTACCACTACCAGTGAGGCTCGGCCGTGCACCCCCTCTGTCTACCAATGGCGTACCCCTGCCTACCCTCCTCCTGGCTCTTAGAGCTCCACGCGCACCTTTCCGAGGCTTTAACCTGTGTCAGGCACTATTATGCGCGGACGGTTACAGTGATCATCACTGCAAACACCGTGATACACTGACTGAGCGCATTGATACTATTAACCCCGACAGTGCTGCTGGTATTCATGATGTGCCAGTGATACGCTCAAACCCCACAGGGCAGCATTGGGTATGGAATGCATAGAGTTAATAGCAGCCATCAAGTGTGATTTTGCTTTTGATTTTGCGTTTGCCTACCTCACTCTTACTTTATGAAACTCTTCCCTTCGAATCTCTTATTAATATTTCTGACATACTAATGTGTTCCTGACATGAACCAGATGTCATCACATGTTGTGAACCAATAACACTCAATTTGTTTTATTGCATTTCTTATTATTTTTTAATTAATGTCTAATCACACGTACGTACTCTTTAAATTGGTAAAATCCTTTCAATTTTGAAAATCATACACTTAAGAAGGGATATATCAAAATCGAATCAATGTAATTTACTAGTCCTTTTTTCTTAATATTGTAGTCTTGTGACAAACTCGACCTTCATAAAGACGTGTTTTCACAATTTTGTACAAATGAGGATATTGAATTTGTATGTAGCCTTACACCGAATGGATGATTTATGTAGGTGCTGTTTATATTCAATGAAAATGGAAATAGGCCTTGTGTGACGTGCTTTTGTATTGATCACGGCTGACGGCTGATCAAGCATGCAATTTTCATTACTATACGTGTGCGCCAAACTGTTGTTTTTTTGTTTTATAATATGCATCGTCGTGGTTCACTTCGCTGTTCAGTAACACCACATATTGCACGTGGGCATATAATCAGAACAACACTGCAACATTGAGGGTGTTTGACTAAATACCAGTTGGTGTCATCATAGTAAATATAAATAGTGTAAGATGTTAACCGCACCGGTGCTGGATTTGATGCCAACACCATAGTGTTTAATCTGATCCTAACCCGAATAGTGTTCAATGTATTACAAACAAAGTGCTTAGTTACTACCGAGATATGAATAGCACTTCATGGAATATTGTACTGATTTTACTGATATTATGTTTTAAGTCAGCGCCATTATAAGACTGGTCTACGATGTATGGTAGTATCCCCGCATTACTATTTCGTGACCACACGCTGTCACATCGGTCAGAATGTAAAGAAAAGAACAAACCGTTTACGTGTCCTCTGCTGGCACCATCACACTGCATAACATCGCTATAACATGAATCCTTCAGCTGCAATTGGAATGTGTAAATCCACGTCCTTTTGCAGTTAATTTCTACAATTCTGAGCCCTCCCCCCTCCTCCTCTGTTCTCCTACTATTAACCCTCTAAATATGAAAAAGACGGAGAGGGAAAAAACACTTTCATATATTTAGCGGACGTCATGGCGTTTTACGACCACCATACAACAGGCCTGAGCGTATCCATGGATGTTTGATCTTGGGATAACTTCACGCAGAACTTGTAATCGCCCCAGCTCGCATCCAGCAAGCATTGTAAGCATCATGATACAGTCAAGAATACGTCTGTATGTATTGGAAGAAAGAAAACAAAATGAGGAAGAGGAAGGGAATATAGGGGAGGGGAAGGGGGGGGGGGGTGGGTAAAGCGAAGCCCTTGTTACCCTGCTGAGAGCCCCAATGTACGCCGCTACACACGGGCTCAAAGACTCGTGGCATACCCCCACCGAAGTCCGCTCTTTACCTTAACCCAAGAGTGACTAATTACTCGCGTATACTGTTTCTCTTTTTCTCTTTTTCTATTCTCCCATTCTGGCTTGTTTAGTGGCAGAAATCCACTGACCACTACAATGTGCGAGTTAAGTCCTCTCGTGCCACACACAACGCCGCCCTGTGGGATTTGCGTGTATCAGCGGTACTGGCACATAAAGATTTTAATGGTAGTTCAGATATTTAAAAAGCGCTTTGCTATATAAGCCCAGAGACACGATTTATTCATAAACAATTTGTTATTTATCAGTAAAAATGTGGTCTTTATCTTTCCATGAAATGACACTGATGAGCAGTTGATGATGCATTAAGCCATTAACACATCATTATGTCTTTTGTGTGTACTAATGATGCAATAAAAACAACTTATGAGAAACATATTTAGCTTTAAAAAAACAAATGTACATTTTTCTCGTTACTTAAAAATCAGTATCGTTTTTATCTTCACTTTTAATGTATATTATCAACTATTTTACGATTTACCTGCATTCATATAAATGATGTTTTATTCATTTGAGTTTCAACCTATACATGTCTTCATCGTACATCAAACTTAATTTGGCCTCCGGATTTCGGTGTTTCATCAAAATAAAACCTTTAAATTCAACTCAATTACATTAAAATGATCATGACGATTATGACATTACAGATGGTGACGGGGATTTTTATTAATGAACACTAATATCAGTAGCAAAAGTCAAACATAGGGCAGGAGTGGTAAAGTTACCCCAAACGAGAAAGTAGAAAAGGAAGAAGAGGATGAAGGAGAAGAAGAAGAAGGAGAAGAAGGAAATGAAGGAGAAGAAGAAGAAGAAGGAGGAGAAGAAGAAGAAGAAGAAGAGGAAGAAGGAGAAGGAGAAGAAGAAAATGAAGAAGGAGGAGGAGAAGGAGACGTGGAGGTATTCATAGTAGTTTTCCTGGTAGTTTTACATAAAGTGAATGTAGAAGTATGTCAACTTATTTTGTTACTGGCACAAACATCATCATTAATTTATGTTGTTTTCGTTACTGTTTTCGTCAATAGTATAAATAAAAAAAGTGCATAGAAACAAACAAATAGGTTGTTACAAAGGTTAATCAAAATATACATGTCAATGACGCATGAGAGTAACAACGTGCATAGGCATTATGAAGTTATATTTCTTTTTCTGCATAAAGGTTTAATTTTCATGTTTAACAGTGGGTGCAACAAATAATGGAGTTGTTTATAAAATGTATATTTTTAAAGATTTTAATCGTTGGTTACCCATGAAAAGCATCAACTCGACTTACAATGAAACATTGCCTATAAAACCGGTCGTTTACTGGAATATTACTTTTTAGTAACATATGTTCGTTGTTCTCTTCGTTATTTTTAAAAACGTTCACCAATGCAATGCAATTTGAAAATATAAGTGTTTGTCTATATTCAATTATTTGTTACTGCTACATCAAATGGAACAGTATAATGACCCCCTCTGGAAAAAGGGGTAGTGTTGGAATCTCCCATACAATGATCACAAATACACTAGGAAATGTCACATTCACCTTCTATCGTGTAATTTATGCAGAATATGTCTTTGATAATTGAGAAAGATGGAGTGAGGAGACAATGATGGAGACAGGTTGATAGATGGAAGAAAGAGAAAGAGAGAGAGAGCGAGAGAGGGAGAGAGAGAGGGGAGAGAGGGAGAGAGAGAGAGAGAGAGAGGGGAGAGAGAGAGAGAGAGAGAGAGAGAGAGAGAGAGAGGGGGGGGGGGGAGAGCTTTGTGCCAAAAGAACAAATTAATGTAAGCTTAATAGTACATTGACCTATCCTCCCAACGTTACGAACAAAAACGATTTATGATCAATATGAGAATAGATTATACCACACCAAGTTACTTTATGCTCTGTGCCCATTGTACCACGAAAGCAAAAAGAAGTTGTCCATTCTCCAAAGTAAGTGTTTTAAAGTTATACCATCGGGTTCAGAGATATAGTTATTTAGTTGTAAGCATTGCGTATTGTTTCTAGCTGGGTGGCGAACAAAGGATTATCGTTTGGAGTAAGCATGATGTGCGAAGTACAATTACGTGGCAGAAATTATAACACTTAAGATAAGAACAGATTCGCACGTAACACTGTTCAGAGTTTAATGGACGATATCGAAATCTGCCGAAGAGGGAGGTGAAGGAACAGGAAGAGGGAGGAAAGAGAGAGAGAGAGAAAGAAAAAAAGAAGAAAGAAAGAAAGAAGTGAGGGGATGATATTTGATTTAAATGAAAATTAAAGAAAAAAAATGTTTCACAAAAAAGATGTTGCCGACAAAGGGTTTTCTTACAAAGAGTGCTGGACCGCAGCGCTCAGCGATACGCCGTATCAATAAATTGGAGTATTGTTTCTTGAAGTCATTAGGGAAACGCACAATGTATCCCGGAGGATTTGAATTAATGTTCTAAACCATGCAAACCGTCTCGATATTCACAAACATTTTAAGAGTGCTCATGCAACTCACTCGTACATAGCCGCAAGCGATAGGGGAAAAAAGGGGTAGCCCAGGGTTGGTTTGACGGGGGAAATATCGAGAGAGAATTATTAAAAATAAATAAAGAGCAGTTTCAATGACGCGAAAATTATTGACTATTTTAGTAGTATACAACAAAAACAACAACAGGTAATAAAGCGTTATTTTGAAGGTAGTTAAAAGCAAAGAGGGAGGAAGAAGGAGGGGTGAATAAAGGAAAGAGAGAGAACGTTGCACTTTTTTTTGCGAGATGAAAATTCGGCTATGGGAGAGACGAAATCGTCGGAGTCTAATGGTAGGCTCGCCGTGTATGGTGCTCGGGGAGAGTTCAGGAAAGTACAACTACTCGAGATGTGTGTCGGAGAAGTGGACTTGACTGGCCGAGCGACAAATTGATACTGAGTACACGACGACTGGGCGACGTACACCAGAGAAAAGGCGCTGCTTTGAATTGTTTGGGGAGGGACATTTCAGGGATAGACGCAGGTAGGATATGGAGACAGGGTAGTTAGGAGTGTCGAGGGAAGATGACGGGAGGGAAGCAGATCAGGCTCTGTCTCATACAGAATTACGATTGATAAGAGGATAGAGGGATGGGACCTGCGATCGATTCAGATCAATCGCTACTCATTATAAAACGGGGCGTGGGAGGGAAGGACGTTGTCGCGATGAACGGAAAGGTTGCAATATTCGTCTCAAATGTTTTATTTTTGCGACTGTCGTGACGATCTCGACATTATCCTTCCCATGATGCATTAGAAATACGAAATGTACTTCTCCATCCTTTTCATTACCTGATATTTTGCATCTATGCATTCAAAGCAAAACTGGCAAGAGCAAAGGGAGCATTGTCGCTGTTACCATGGCAATTACGCTCAATAGTATGTTACGACGAGTGATAACCTATAGGTGTAGGCATTAGGGCTGAAGTAATGGGTTTCTATTTGGGGCAAAGTTCTACACAGGTTGATACGTACTGGTTGCGCCCGTCAGCACATCGAATATTATGTCCAAATGTGTGCTATATTTTGCCCAATCATTACTCACATTGCAAAAACGCAGCGACAGTTATCATGGTTATTAGGCATTTCGGGACAAATTTCCCATGATTATGATGCTCATATATGAATCCCCGTGTTGGACACTCTAGCACCAAATGGTGAAAGGTTTTTGGCTTATTGGTGCTCCACATTTGAACCAGCCGCCTCGTCGAAAAAGAGCAAAATAGAGGCATGGGTGAAATACGAGTAAAAGGTAAGACAGGGATCATCATGAAACGAATATTTAAAGCAATACCTGTCAAATACGGGCAATCATGTGCAATAAATGGAGGTTCGAATCGTAAAAAAAAATCAGCCATACAGAAAATAAAGAACTGGTATATTATGACGGGCTATATGTTTTTTTTAATAGTAAAACGCAAGCCAGTAATTTAAAGCCAAAACTTCATCACACGGGTAACAGAACAACAAATCCAATGGCAATTCCCCTTACGCGCTGCACACGTCATATTTAAAGTTGGCCTATTGTCCTCGGATAATATCTCAAGTGCAGAATGATGTATCAACTGAGGTAGTAATTTTAACAGTTATCTCGACATTTTTTTTTTTAGATTTAGTCAAAAGCGCTTTGCCCAGCGCATTAAAAATCAATTTCGGCGGTGCACTCGGGAAGATTTTTTTCTTTTCTTATGATTCCCGGACACCATAGAATGTAAATGAATCGATACAGTTAGAGCGCTGGAGACGGAGCTCACAGACTTGAAGGAAAGGAGTAAGGTTTGTAAACGTGATTTCCGCAGTATTAGACTCAGTCTTTTTTTTTTTTAATAACGACGGATTAATCCATTAGATGTCTATATATATTCCGTTCGCGTCGCTAAATTATTAAGGCCAGATTTCTGAGTCTTTCTTTGCGAGGTGCGCAATGTATCGTGTTTAATAGTGTTGTAGGATGGACAGAGAGAAGGAGGTGGAGGGAGAGAGAGAGAGAGAGAGAGAGAGAGAAGGAGGTAGGGGGAGAAAGAAAATCGTGGACAGAGAGAACGAGAAGGAAGGAGGAGACGCAAAAGACAGGGGAAGAAGATAAGAATAAACATGAAGAGAGACAGACAGAAAGAGAAGAGGGAAACAGAGATAGAGAGAGGGAGAAAGAGAAACAGAGAGAGAGAGAGAGAGAGAGAGAGAGAGAGAGAGATGGATATGGTTTGGGGTCATAGGTCGTGGACTGTCACGGATGATGCAGCTGACTGCGCTGTCGTTATTTGTTTGGATTGTGACAGTTGTCTTCTGCGCGGTCATTTATCTAACCCTGCTGACCCGGATGGCGTAGCCCAGTTTTCCACCGAGGAATTAAGGAGGAGGGGGCACCACAAGGAGGGGGTGTCAAACACTCGATTCAATTTTTATGAATACACACAACGATATCAACTCGAAGACAAAACGACTGACCCAACTTTGACATCAATTAATGACGTTATATCTAATGGTTGAGCAATATCCCGTTTGTTCTAACTACTATAGTTCTGGTGAAAATCAACGTATATAAATATGTGCAGAAGCTGAACTAAGAAAGGTACGCATACATGTGACATGGATTCGAAGTGTCAAACGCCAAAAGTATTTGACACAGGAATTTCATGTTTGTACTTTAAAAATTAGTGATAAGAAATGCTGCTCTACATGATAACTGAGTTAGAGTCTCTAACAACAAATTTGTATTGACATTATATCTCGAATGTGACTTGAAGGGGAAAATAACAATAAATGCAAGTTTTGAGAATAAATGTCAGCTAACATATGTCATAGACACTCCTTTTCCATTCAACGAACTTGTTCTTTAAATAAGACATCGAATTATAAACATATTTGTTGTAAATATTAATATCAATATATTGTGCTATTACAAGCGTGGTACATACTCTGAATCGATTTCACTTATTGCATTACACCAGGTATATTGCTTGTATTACCCGTTTCAAATTGTAATAATTTGATTTATGTTAAATACAAAATGGAGTGGTAACTATTGAAAGGTTCCAAGCAAGCCACCTCAAGAAGATTTCCATACGTTATGATACAGACTATTCAGAAATGAAAAGCTAAACCTCTGCAAATACCCTCGACCGCACGATCAATTGTACAAACCTCCGCCATGCCCACAACCCCACAAAGCCACCAACACCATCCCAACAGGACGTCTCCATTTCCTTACTTTTGACTTTTGTTTCCCATCTTCCCCTCCTTGTCATCCATCAGATATAAAAACACAACACCCCAACCCCCGTTTTTGATGTTATTGTTATACGAGAATTTAACTCTTGAGTTACCAATGCCGCTTACTTCCACTAGTGATGCGTGTAGTTCACGTATAGAGCATACCTTTGTCTGGCTTAGTTAGGGTTAAGAGAATACCACGAAAAAGATCCATCGAGGCCAGTGGAGATTCATAGGTAAATAAATACAATATCAGATGTCTGTTTCACTATCAAAATGAGACATATCACGTGATGAATCGGCTCGGAAGAAAAATGGCCAAGTTTGTGGATACTCTCTCCAGACGTAGGTATGTCGTGGGTATTTTGTTATCTCCAAGACGCAGAAAAAATATATTTTCTTAATTTATATTGTGGTCTTGTCTCAATGCGAAAATCATCTCTCACCCGCCAATCCATTTTCATGATTATTTACAGTGTAATTTGTTAATAATTTGACAAATGCCCCGGAAATTCGCTATCAATCAAAAATTGTACTGCAACCGGGTTATTGGGAGTAGTAAACATATGGCACTGAAAAGGGGCGTATTAATGTCAGTATTCATTTCTGTTTTGCTCAACCCGAAATATTACCCCCAAACCCTATTTAGTGCTTGTTCATGTGCCGACAAATTTACCAGCATATCCATAGACATTTTCTAAAATGAACTCGTTAACTTTGATTTTAGATCAACATCAACATCTACTGAGTATGCAAAAGAAGTACTCGAAAAGTTTTAACTTGTAAAAAAACATATCTGAGCAAAAGTGCTCATGCAACGATTCCAGAGGGATTTTTTTTTTGATCTCCTTTTACATCAATGATATAAGAAAGGGTATGAATATTGTTATGTATTTATATGTTTTGTAGAATCAAATAATGAACTTTTGAAGAAGCGTTAATGAGGCATTCTGAATTATGGGCAATACATCAAATGATTCATAATTCCCATTACGAAGGTAAGATCTTTCAAATAAAGGAACTTTACAAAACAGTATATTGTACTTTACCTAGACAGATGACACTTATGATGTTGTGTATCATTGAAGTAAAAAAAGATTTGGGTGTGAAATGATATTTTAGGGTATTGCGATTGAGTGGACACGACAGGAGGAGCGAAACCGACTCGATCTAGAGATATTAAAAGGATCCGCACTCGTAGTAATCATCCGATAAGTGCTATTGAAGCAAACGATATCATAATCATTTCTGCTACTTTTGTCTAGCTCGGAGGCTGGATTACGCATAGCGGATGACTCCCTCTCCCTCTGCCGAGACTCCCCCGGGGGACCAGCGTCATTCTCGCCTGGAAGCCGCGGCCAGCCTGCCAACAGCACACGTCGACAGTGTATGGCCGGCCGAGAAACACTTGTAATACCGCCAAAAACTACTTCCCCCGACGCTCCAAACACACAAATATCCCGGCGTAATTACACAATATTGCATCTCTGGCGGGTTTGAAGCCCACTAATGAAATCGCTTTTCATCAGGGGGACACTGTTTACCGACGAGAAGGTGATGAGGAAAATTGGTGTTGTGTGGATGGTTGGGGAAAAGCGGCGAGAAAACGTTTTGGCGCGAAAGCATCGTATCGCCTCGAGACATGTGAGCGCAGATTTAGTGAGGCTTTCCTTAATCCGGCAAGATTTAGAACCTTAACCTCCAGACAGAACGGTCACAAAATAATGATGTGATCGTCTCGGGGGCTGACAAGAGCCGGAGAGAAGAGCGTTCACACATCATTGATTCTTGTGACATTGATATGATCATGACTTTTGGCTTGGATATTCGCACTTTTGAAGTTTTGATGCCGAGACAAAATGGAGCAACACCCTTCCATTTGTATAGCACTGTATGATAGATGTCCAGTCCAAGTCAAGCCACCGCCCGACCACAGCCATGACAGCAATGGCATGACTGGATATTCGAAAGTGACTGTTCGGTGCGGATGATGCTCGTTGTTCTAAAGGTTCGTTATTCCGAAGGTGCCTTTTGTCCCAAAAAAATTGGCTTCGATATACCGAAGGTTCGTTTCTCCGAAACTGAAATAGTGTTCGTTAACCCAAAAGTGATATAGGGTTGGTTAATGAGCAAATAAAACAGAGCTCATCAATCCGGAAATTTGATTAGGCCTACTACAGCGTATTTCTCACTTAAGTTTGGAGTTTCAAAGTCTTTTTCATTACGGAATAGCCAGCCCTTTTTGTTTTTGGACTAAAGAACCCAAAGTTGTTTTCGAATAATCAAACATTCGGACTAACGAACCTAAGAAATAACGAGCTGGAACCGTTTGGTGAAATGAGCTCGACCCTACACAAGGTTTGTTTGGAACTCCATAGACAACGCGATCAGCTCATTAGACACGGTAAGAGTGATAAAATCAAGAAACCAAGTCGACAACGAGTTTTGGTTTGAAGTTCTATATCTGAGTGGAGAAGTCAGCAGATACCACGACACACATACAGCGATACAATCGTGTGCTTTACACGCTAACCTATATTTGTGTCCTCCAATTGACCAAGTCAAACCTACCCTGCAGACAGTTATTGGGGAAGGACTGTGGTGACGAGATAACGGTACTACGAATGAAAAATGAGCGCAATCCTGATGATCAAGCAAAGCCTTACCAATTTAGTTTTGTTATATAATTTTTACTATGCTATTACTCTCCGTAGTAGTCGAGTGGTCAATATGTTAGACTATAAGCATGTGCTAAGCAACGAGAAAGAGGAACATGCGGGACATGCACCGTATCGTGTTATTATCTTTAAGCCTAGTGGTTATCCGGCTGGAGAGTGTCGCAGCTCGGAGAGCAGTACATTGCAGGTTCAAATCTTGCTCTCTAGTCTTTCCATATATTATAACAAAGTGATGAATGGATCTTATTACTACGTAGAGTAACAGCAAAACAAAGATTACTATTTCCTTGTCCCTCTGAAAAACATTCAATTATTTAAAAATAATTTGTATAACGACCCTAAAAGTGATATAACATTCTTTTGAAATAATACGTATATCAATCAATCAATCAATCAATCAATCAATCAAACATTTATTTCGTAAAATCTGCTGTTAAAATATATACAATATTTGGTGTCAGGATGTTCCTTGTAAGCCGAGGCTTACATATAATGATTATAAAATTGATATATATGAAATATTTGATTCTATCAGGATATACAAATTTGCAAACACGTCTTCAAATTTATAATTTGCAAATTTAAGCGAAAGAACTGAATCTAGTATCATTATGTTAACAACTAGACAAATACATGTACATGTAATCCATGTACATGGTGATATATTTCATCAGCGGAATGTTCTCCGGGACGGCTTTTAGTAATGTGGAAAAACAACAAGAGGAATGATGACGAGAGCGTGACAAAAATTATGTTTGAGATTCAGATAATAGTTTTGTGGTTTATTGTTATAAATCGTAGTTCGTTTCACAAACAATGTGATATAAAGACGCTGACAATGAACATAATAAGGACTATCCGTGTTTAGATATCTCTCTAAGGCAATTTTGTTCAAATCATCTATATTCATGTCAATCAAAGATGACGTGCACATTGCATAGATCGACAGATAGTATTCATCATGACGAGCTTTGAAATGCAAATGTATCGAAAAAGCGAAAATTAAAACTTTTATGATACACACAAAAAATAACAACGATTACACCAAAAAAATACAGGGTGCCATGGAGAAAGAAAATTATTAGGGAGAAAACAGAATCACGTGGGAGAATCAGTGGCTATTGGAGGAAAGCTAACACGGTTTGGTAAGTTTTAAAAGCTCTGCTCAGCCATGAGCATATGAAATCAATAAAAAGAAAACAAAAGAAGAAGGGCAAAGTTGATAAAACGACATTTGTTGATCTATTCAGACATAATGCTTATAGCGTTAGAATTTCCACAGAAACTACATAAAAACAATTTATTACCGGTGCCAAATACATATGAATTTTAAGGTAATAAGACGGAAATGAACGGAGGAAATTTTTTGTGTTATAATGCTGTGTAATTCCCGCAAAAACGGGTTGACTTTAACTCAATGGAAAATTGCCACGTATTTGAAAGAATAGTCGTATTTGGTCACAAGAACGCATCTATACAATGTCATATACAATTGCGTCGTGTCGATGTGTGTCAATAAATATTGAATATTGAAATAAAATATCGAATTAAATTTTAGGTAGTCAGACCCGAGCTCTGCAGTAGGTCCGAGATCATGTAATGTTGAGTTTGCAGGTTTTCAATGGTGCCGTTTTATATTCAGTAACAGGAGGAAATGTAAACTTCGCATTGTAAAGAAAGTAACTACATCATAACTAATAGAGGTGGTATAACTGGCCTAAAAACTAACATAAAATATGCTACCTTTCAAACGACACATACACAAGCCATCATTGTATCAATAATATATTCAAAGCGTTATTCTTAGTTGTCTGATTTTCGTCCCATTTTTATACGTTTATATAATTTTTTTGCTTTTACTGAAATCACATTTTTGTCCATTAATCTACGTTTGTGTAATATAATCAAGAGCTTTCCTAAGATACCCCAAACAAGAAAAGAAAAGAAAAATACGGGAAGGTAAAGGGACAAACAAAATGATATGAATGCAAGAGATGTATAAGACATGGTCCTCAATTAACTATGGAATTAACAATGATATCTCCTCATTGTCTACATAAGCATATGGAATCACACAGTTTACATGAAATCACGAGTCGCTGGGAATGTGATATCAAAAACTAAATCGACAAACTCTGCATGGATGGCATTCTCAAGAATAATTGAAATCAAGCGCTCGATAGAGTCCATGAAAAGTTAATTCTAACTCTTATATTATGAGGGATGTTTAAACATTTTCAGTTTTCATCCTACCAAACAGACAATCCAGTCTTACCTTTTATCACCTAACCATATTATTACTGGAAGGGATTGGGTAATATTTACATTCAGAATTATTTTCTTGCTGGCATCTAAAAAAATATCGCATAAGGCCTACACATAATATGTATAAGTATTGTCGTTATACAAATCCATTCATTAACTTGACTTCAAATTAGACAATGGCTCAATGCTGCCATTGGTTTGGTTTGTACGCTTTGATGGACATTTTGTAGCGACATACTCTCTCCTAAAGTAACGTCAATGCCCACAACAAGACCGTCAGACAGGCAGGATGCGTAAAGCTCTCAAAATAGCCAAGCTGGTCGACCGCCTTACGGTATTTCCGGTCAATGCCCAAACACGCGACGTCCAGTCAAGAAAGGAAGAAAGAGGCTGGACAGTCTGTCGATATTCTGACCATGGAGGTGTGCAAAATGCGCGCTAATTTCATTGACCATTAGCTACACAATTTGGTCTTATTTGAAGAGCTAATCTCGTAAGGCAGTCAAAGTAATTTCATCTCGAAAATATAAAAAAGATCCGAAAGAACCGGAGAAAGAGAGCAAACGAGGAAGAAATTAAATTGATAGAAAAGGCAGTACACATTGCTTTGTTCTCCACTCCATAACGTATTTACCATTTATTGTAAAAGATCACTCAGAAGTATTGTCATGAAAAATCGTTTCGTTTATCATTGATCAAACGAAACGACAATTATGGTTTATCATTAACAACAGAGTAATCGACGTAAAAAAAATATACATCTGCCCAGCTTTTTCCTCCCTCCGTCCTTGTTTGATAATATAGTTACAATACTTTTCCTGCTCTTCTTGAGTTCTATCTCATTCCATTCCTATACAAATAAAGACATAACACAAGCATTTTAATTTTGCCAACTGGTTTGAAATTCTACATTCGATCTGAACTCAATGAGTCAAAATAAACCAAACTACACGACTTCGTTTTATAGCATGCGACTTATCATTTACTCCACGGTAATTTACAGCCGTACTCAAATAAAAAAAATGATATCGCAAGCACTACTTTACAATATAATCTATATATTCTTTTAACATGAATTATGCTCGTCAAATTGACTTTCTCTTAATTAAGGTTTCAAGAAATGTAATGCCATTTCATCTACAAAAATAAAATATAGTATGTTCTTTTGCATTAAAAAAATGATTGGTTGTTTTTTTTATTGAAATAAATTGCCCTATTCAAAACTTTACAGCTTCGGTTTATTCTGTAAACTGCAATATATTGTTTATACATAAAAATGAAATGATAACAACTTGGCTTATTGTAAGGCGAGGTTCTGCTTGAAAGTACTCAGCTTTATAGTGCCAAATTACACACCATGGAATATAGAAAATTCTTTTGCTTCTAATTTTTGCACACCATCCTTTTCTACTTTTACAAAGCAATATTATTAACAATGACGACTTTCCAAATAATTTGGACGTAATAGACAATGGCCAAATGTACCCTGTAATACTGACTGACACTGCTTTTATAATTTCTTAGAAAAAAAAATGATTACTCAGATTATTCATATATAGATTGCTTTCTTTGTAATATATTACCTGTTTATTTTTCTGAATCAAGACATAGAACAAGTAAATATCTCGTCGTAGTTGAAGTCTTTTTGTAGAGATCGAAGCTAACGTTCAAATTTTGAAATAGTTAAACATTTGGAAATGACATAAAACTTTGTAATTTTCGAAGTGTTTCGTTTAGCTTAGCAATTGACACCCATAGCAGCATACAGGGCCTACCCTGCAATATGATTTTACGTTTAAACAGAATTTTTGTTTACATGTATCATATTTAAGAGGTGGCATCGTACTCTTCAGATTACTGCTTAAACTAAATCAGCGGTTTTAAAGGAACACTGAGTAAGTAACTCTGAACCATGCTTAACCCTTTGTGTGCCAGATTTTTGCTCTATGGGATTATGTGTGGAAATAGTTTTACATGACACACTGAGAGTTAAATGCCAATCTTAACCTTGACCAAACCTTTTAAAACTCTATACAATACGCAGATGACGAAACCTTAAATGAAAATAAGAAAGCTTCACGGATATCAAAACCTTGTCTTTTCGCCATTCATAAAGTTTCAACATTGTTTAATCACAAAATTGTACATGCCATCAAAATTGAGTTCTGAACACTAGCAATTTTGATGACTTAGAAAAATACACCGGATAAATGTTGATCGTAAGAAAGGCCGGAGATGATCAAGGTGGACAAGATCTCTCAGTTCTTGAATTATTCCCCAAGATCGAAGTCGTATCCGGATTCAACACCTGATGAGCGCGCTCTCCTGACTGGACCCGATATCGAGTCACAGTGTAAAATCGAATGATAAGGTGCTCGACTACAACGAACTGGTGTCACATCAATAATAATTTAAAACGTTTATCGCTCCGATTTAAGAGATGTCGACATATTTTGAGCGAGCTTAGCAAGCATGAGTTGGCTTTACCTAAACGCGTCCCATCAAGTTGAATGTTCTCTTATTGCTCAGACAATATTGTATATATTTCGTAATACTTTGTATTGTAATGCACAAATTATGTCCCAGAATGAGTAGAATGAGAAGGAGTGTGCTTTGTAAATCGCTAGATCCATTTTTTAAAAATTAATATTGAGTCATTGGCATCAGCCTCTTGGCCAGTTGTGAAGCTGAACTTTCAGTATAATATTTTCTTGGTGTAATTACTTAGTGAAATAATTTTATATTTGTGCTCAAACATTACAATTTTTGATTGTGAGTATTATGGCAAGAAGCAAGTTAACGGGCAGTGCTAGCGTCCTTTTCAATCAGAATTAAGTTTAATATTAGCACATTGTACAGCTATAGGGTTTGATCATAACGGAGTAGATACTGTAGTCAAAATTAGTAACTTAAGAATCACAAAACATCCAGCATTCCTGTTCTGACTCCTCGGGATTTTGAGCAGAGAATTGACATACTATTTTTGGTCTAAAACGTGAAGCAAGCTGCGGTGAGAAAAAAAAATCTCTTCATATGTAGCCTGGATAATGTGCACGTAGGGTGTGGTTTCGTCTTCATCGCCATCAAGAAAGATGTGCATGTATCTAGGATGGTGTTAATACAATGCCACTCGCAGCGAGGTGTCAATAGATTGGTATAATTCGTCAATGGATAGACCGTATAGGATACACTGTATACTGCCATCACTTCGACAGAGCAAGTACACGTCTTTCATCACCCTTCAAGATGTTATGTGAGTAAGAACTCTTATACATTTATCATATATATATATATATATGTGTGTGTGAGTGTGTGTGTGTGTGTGTGTATGTATAAATACAAACATGAAAATTCATAAGCATACCCAATTCAAATGAGTTGATTTTCAATAATGATAAATGAGGTTTGATGTTGGGTTGACATCACTTTCTTAATCATGCGCTTAACCCCTGTATACCAGCGACATTCTATTCTATTCTATTTTATTCTATTCTATTCTGTGGGATTTCTATGTCTTCCTTGTGCAATACCGTGCCATTCTAGACGGTGAAATAGATAGGTTATTTCTCTTGGCAATGATACTTTGATAAAAGAATAAAGACGCGACCATCTCAACGTGTATGGTGTAATCACCTATATAGGTATGTATACATTGTATAAGTTTTTATGAGCACTTGACACCCATTTGCGCAGGACATACACACACATTTCACACCGGAGTACCTTATCTTAATGAGTATGGTTATTGTGAATTTATGTCACCCTATCTCACTTATATGCCACGTAATATGGTTTAAATAGTGCAGTAAGGCGGATATATATATATATATTCAAAATATATTCATGAAAGGCTTCGTTGCATATTCATTAAGCAGTAGAGACACAACATGGGCACAAGATGTGTCGATAATAAACAAGTATCATGCGGCGAAGCTTGAAAAGGCTTTCTGTAACAAGATTTGGCCATTGCGCAGAAACTAATGTCAAACCCGTTGCCACGTGGATAATACTTAGCGTTCTTCCTTGTCATGAGGGATGTAGGTCTGGTTTCCATTTAGTGTCTCCTACCATCGTAGGTTATTCGAGTATAGCTCTTTCCTGCCAGATACCCTGGTTCTCAATGGGACTTGTGAGTATTATACGTTGCACAAACGCATCTAAAGCACATAAATAGTTAACATTTCAACTCTATTTGGTTCTTGTATTTGATGTACACTTGACCTGTTCAACATAAAACGCATTCATTTATCTTTGTGGTTACAACCACGAATAGACTTCGTGTATGAACATCACACCTATTCTGTTCCTTCATTTAATTGAGATAAATTGCGGTACGGACGCCTGCTTGGATACAAGGACGTTGGTGTGTATATTTCTCTTAACTTAACGCAAGTTTCTATGCCTAGTTTGCCTCATTGGTTGTCCGAAAATAATCAAGTGTCGAACATGACAAATTATTAGAGTAACAAATCATTGAGCACTTGAATCCCCGTTATCATGGCTGAGGTTGGGAGGGCACCGAAAATAGTTTTTACGTTTTAGGACTTCAGTTTTAGGAGTTTTGCTATGAAAATATCAAAAGTACTCTTGATAAATATAGCTTCTCGTTATTAAATATAGACTTTATATCAATAACTTGACTGCATTTACTTATTATTTTGATTGTATGCACAGAACATCAGAGTTGTTTGCGGATGTTTTAGGAGGAACAATAGACATGGCAAAAATGTGACTGATGAGTTAATCTTTTGTCATTGAATGCTTTTATCAAAATTCGTATAATTATTATGTAATCACACAAAGCAGATGCATCATGCAACAGTGTTAATTGTAAGTTAAAAGATAATATCTATGTTCGGTGTATATGGGTGAAACATTCATTTGTTTACCGTGGAAAGAAAACATATTTATGCATTGTACATCGTTTAAAGTGTAAAATCATTCAAAGTAGGTAAAAATCATTAAGAAAAAAATCGAGATATCAATGCATGACATGGTCATAGTTGTGTTGAAGGTCAGATAGTACTCCGAAACCAATAAAATTGCCACAATTATTCGAATATTCTGAATGTCTCCATCGCTGTACACCGAAAGATAAACAACTAATGACAGTTATCACCTTTGATAGGTAATGTATTAAACTCATTTTAAGTAATAATAAGACTGTTGTAATGCTGGTAAAACTGCACAATATTTCCCATAACAGATTTAACAAATAAGTGAAAGTTATTTTGTTTTATATAAATCTGAGGTAATAATACTACTTTTATATACTTGGTCCTTGTAAAACTTCATATCGTTTTACATCAGAAGTATTAAAAATTAGTGACGTTATAAATTCTTTTATGAATCAGGGGTAATAGTGTTGTTCTCACCATGAATAGATACACATTGTTATTGAACTATGAAACAAAAGTAAAAGTGAAAAAGAAAATTGTGTTAAAAGGTCTTAGTTACATGTTGAGCCTAATACGTGATAATCAGAGCGCCTCTTCATAGTCATGCGATTTGTTCCAACATTGTAAAAAAGCTATAGACAATCTTTTACGTCATAAAAATGAGAAGTTACCATTTCTTTCATTTACGCACGTGTCTGAAGAAATAATGAGACACTCATCTTGACAGACAGACAGACAGACATTCACAATAACAGACATACACTCACACAGACAGACATACCTGGAGCTTCTCGTTGGTTTCTGTACGGGTCGAATCCTTTATGTGTCTGGACAGCGATGCCGTTCATAGCATAGATGGCCCCATCCGTGGTCTCGTAATAAAGTCCAAGTTCCTTCGCCTCGTTCTCCTCCTGTGCTTGCTGTCTTCTCAGTGCTACCTGGGCGGCCATCACCCGCTGCCGTTCGGCGATCAACGTGCACTTCGCGCAGATACAGTCCCGCCAGCGGCAGTAGCGCTTATGGCCCTTCAGCGCGGATACCACGCCGTGGTTACGGCATCGAGCACACTTCGGAGTGCGTGGGTAGGGCTTCTCCGCTCGCAGCTGCATCAGGCCGGCCGTGGCGCCGGGCGGCGGGGGAGGAGGCGGCATCCCTGGCTGATGATGTTGGTGCTGGTGGAGATGGTGCGCGGGGCGGTGAATGGCGTGCTGACCTGCCTGGAGTTGCGGCGGCACGACAGGCATGTCGCTGGTGGTAGCTGTGGTCGGGCTGGTTGGCGGCTGTGTATGTGATGGCGGCGGGTCAATGGGACCACCCAGATTCATGGCACGGACTCCACAATGGCGAAAAGTAAAATGCGATCAAAAAAGGTCCACACGTTTCAGTATAAATATTCAATAGAAACTGGCAAAATCACTGCATGAAATAACCAAGAAGGTAAGAAACAGAGTTCAGAAAACATTCGCTTTTAAATCATATGAATGAACGGTGATGTGATGTTAACCATCAAACAAATGCAATTGGAAGATTGCCTGGTGTCAGGAAAACTCCGGGAGATCAGGACTGCGCGAGTTGTTAAAAAAACAAAATCTGAAGCATCCTTATCAAAAAGTGGTCAGTTTTCTCAAAAGTGATCTGTCCTCACTCGCTTCCGCGGAATGCAACATGCAGCCTTCTCTCTCGACTATCGGTGAAGACCAATATAGCTAGCAGACAGGAGCTAAGCATGTAAGGGGGAAATACCACAGTAGATCCGCCTTAGAAACTTGTCACACCGCGAAAAACACCGTCCCTATAAAACTGTATATGCTTCATGCATCCATTTCCACATACACACATGGATGTTACACACACACGCACAAGACGTATTCACACCGTACCAGGCCCGAATGCGCTTCTCATATATGCGTGTGTGTGTGTGTGTTCGTGTGTATGTATGCCATGACATACACGCTATACATACAACGATGTCCACCCTTCGCTCAGCCAGCTCCAGTCTTGAGGTTGAAGGCTTTGTAACGCGACCGTTGATTGGTCGGACCACACGCTGCGTAGCTCGGAGACTCACTGATGTGTGTATGTGTGTGTGTATGTGTGCGTGTTTGAATGGATCTGTTAATAGCTTTATAGTGTAAGTGTGAGAGAAAGAGAGAGGATGGGCGGGAGAGAGAGAGAGAGATAGAGAGAGGGAGAGAGAGAAAGAGATGGAGAGATAGATAATCATCAGAAGAAGAATAGGAAAAAAAAACAAGAATTAGAAGAAGAAAAGAAAGTCGAGATAGAGAGAAAGAGAGAGAGAGAGAGAGAGAGAGAGAGAGAGGGAGAGAGAGAAAGAGAGAAAGCAAGAGAGAGAACTGTATTTCGACGTCCTCTTCATCAACCTATTTTCCTCGCCTCAGTTTATTTTAGGGAGCATAGCCGCATTACGACTAAAACTATTAGGCTATCTCATTATTGATGGGCCATTTCCCTTTCTTATAAGGATACTCCAAAAGTGCTTGAGTATATTTCGGTAAAACAACTCTTGATTTATATAAGACGAAGCGCGTGTTGTTGTTACGAGCTCAGAATGCATGAAAATAAATATGTATTAACTGCCGTTTTGTTTAGATTACAACTGTAATGATGGCATACATTTATATATTCACCTCAAATACTATCATTATTATACAGATTTAAAAGGACCATTATAAGGAATTATTTCCATTTAAGAGCATGAGTTGTTGTACATTAACTGCACTATGTATTGTACATTAATTTTTATAAGCACGTCGAAGCCAGAACATAAATTAGTTCATATATAAAGATAGAGAGATAATTTGTTTAAAGTCCTCGCCTCAGACTAAAATGTGTGTGCCCCGACTATTGACTCAGGACTTCCCTCACAATATTACATGCTACGCCATGCATGCCATGTAGCGAGTAAGACTCATGCGATAACATAAATATGTTTTATAATGAAAATGTTTTTAGAAAACAAAGTGATTATTTCCGAACAATTATAATAGAAATCGAAACATCTCTGAGGGACAAAGTTAAAACTGTGGGCACGAGATGATCTCAAAACAATGCTATTTTCACGAGGCCGCAATTTGTTTTGCCGTGTCGAATAAAGTAATTATCATTTTTTCCAAAGAAGAACTCTATTTTTATCAATTATCAGCGCCGCTTGTGCTTGCGCTAGATTGCATTGCATATTTGCGCCGCGCGCACATTAATTGGTCACAGTATTCAATACAATTACGCTTTATGCAATGAGCTTACAATCACTGTCTGCAAGCGTATCATATCAATTTACCCGAATTGACATCTTGATTTATTTTCTATGTATATGTTGTATGCTGTGTATATTGTAAATAGCCTACTGATCAATATATTTGTAAAACGTACATGATTATCCCCAATACATGACAACGTAACATGGAATAAATAAATTGTTAGTGTCGTTGTCGTTGCAAAACACGCGCAAACCAAGAGCATTGTGACGTCATTAAGATATCTCGTGAAACTCTGCTGTTTGCCACTTGTTCCCGCTCAATCATACCAGGGATCATACACTAAAATAAATGTCAATGTCAGTCGCGCATATGAGTTGAGATGCAAACTCCCATAGCGACTCAGGCACAAACTGGTTGACACTCCTATATATGCAAATGTGGTACTCTTGCTAGTATGGTTAAATTTAGTTCGTGACTGTCAACCGGTCAGGTAGAAGGATTATCAAGATTACGTACCTAGTACATTTAACCAAAGTTTGATAATCGGCACAGTGTAATGACGTCACCAACGCAACTTGATATCACGTTGGAACTTCTCTGCTCTGGCAATATTCCTTATGGGGTAATCACTTGCAAGAAATGTCTAATGAATGTATGAAACATTAGAATGACGAAAATGTTAAAGTTGCCATTAAAAACTAAATGTTAGGAATCTTGTAATCTGATTAGTGGAAAGAATGAACATAGAATTGACCATCCACTTTACATCATGTTACATGAGAAACAATGCACCAGTAGACTAGGGCATATTACTTCAGTTATTTCATTCATCAGTGGCGCAAAAACTCGCCTAGTGCCATGTCTATGAGGTTTGCATATTAACTAAGCAATCGTGAAACCGACATGATCGGCATCCTGTGCTAACCCCGAAATATTGTCCGCGGCGCTGAACTTTCTCGCATGACGTCACAATGCAGTTTGTCCGCGCGCTCTTTGCAACCCCAATAAAATGACCAATCAAACTTGCAGTTAGGTCCGGTGCACTTCGGTTTTACTTTGGATAAAACAATGTTGAATAGCTGTCCGCTGAACACATCTGATTATCTCTCATTAGCAGTATCTAATAGATTGTCGCTTCTTTTGGTTATTTTGAACATAAGTTGGTATTCAGTATATAAGACATACTGTAGACGGTTAAGAAATTCGGGGAGTGGCTAACTTTGTTTCTAATAGTCATGACAACAGTCTGTATGTGCCATACACATTTAAATGGATATATTGCTGCAAAATCCTACTTCAGAAGTCATCTTTGCCTTGTAAGCTCATGATTTCGTTTTAAGGAATACATGTGTACGGAAAATACATTTTTACTTCCAATTATTAATGAATGACGTAATGAATAACTCAATGATGATTGATTGATTTATTAGTCATTCTGTCAATCAATCAAACATTTCGATATGACCGGACATAGTTCCCACCATGAAAACAGCAACCACAAATCAAAATCATGAAAATGAAAACAAATAAAGCACAAAGGTGCATTGTCAATTGTTGCAAATACCAAGTTGGGGCATTATCTTGATTATGACTGAGTCCTTGATTTGTTGTACCACGTGTTATTCGTGACAAAACTCACCAAAATGCTCAACGCCAGCCATGCGGGGGTAAAGTTCATCAGAAAACACAAATCATTTAAATAAAAGAAAAACAATAGATTGCGTGTTCTCAGCTATATAAGGTTACGAAATCAAAGTGTTATTCCTCAGATTCTGCGTGTTTCTCCTTCTAGTTCAGAGATCTCAATTCCCCATTTTTCTCCAGGTATTATGTTGTTGGAGAGATGTCAGGTTAAAAACAAGCGGTCTACTCGACGCTAAGAAAACACCAGCGAACGCCTGGAGGGGAAGCAGCGAAAGGCCTCGTGTTATCGTTAGAATACCGATATAATTTGTCCAAGGGGTTGAAATAGGATCAAAAACTGACCCATAGCCCGCTCCACCGAGCAAAAAATATGAACCGAATTTGTGTGGCAGGAAACCCTCTGGCTAAAAATCGTTTTTTCTCTTCCTCTCCATCTAACTTCTTTCCCTTCTTTTCGCAGTGACTCTTTTTTTTCTTTTTAGTTTTTGAGGAACAGCCAAGTTCGAGTGCACTTTATTCCTCCGGTTTCTGTGTTTCTGTCGTCGGTCGTTTTTTTTTTCTCTTGGCTAGCCGTGTCATCGTGAGAAGAATGTCATGATTGGCAGAAGGAACTTCCGATGCCGAGGAGGAAAGTTTACTCAAGAGTGTTAAGACTTTAGTCCGGACCTCATTGAAGACTGTTGCAAGTGCACTCTTTAATTTGTGGCGCGAACTTGAACGGGTGATGAGAGAAGGGGCTGTAGAGAGAGGAAGGGCAAAGGAGGGAGAGAGCTAGGCTAGAGAGAGAGAGAGAGGGTAAAGAGTAGGGTGGGGGCGCAAGGGAGAGAAAGAAAAAGAGAGGGAGGGAGAAGAGAGGTAAGAAAAGAAGAAGTAAGAGACAAGGAGAAAGAAAGCCAGATGGGAGTGGAGAGAAGTAAAAAGAACAGAGCAATGGAAATGTAAGGCAGAAAGATTAAGAAATGTTCAGTATTCCATTGGCAAGATTGTACATATGGGCGCCCACCCAACTCAATATCTGCTTTCAAGTGTCATCGCCTATCCGTTATCATAATTGTGTATGCTTCATTATGACGTAGTACTATAAGTTGGACATAAATTCATTTAACTCCTTATACGCCATTGAGTGTTTTTACACTGGCAATACGCATCAAAAAAAATCTTCTCTCTCAAATTTGTGTAAAATCTAAGACATTCGGTGATAGAGTTGTTGCAAATACGGCACCCAAATTATGGAATAACCTCCCCCAAGGCATTAGATCATTGACTGACTTCCATCAATTCAAATCAAGACTAAAGACTCATCTGTTTGATAATTATTAGTTATTTTCAAATTCTCACATAATCAATTTTTACTTTCACACGCATAGAGACTATTTGAATGGTATTATGCGTCTCTAAGAATTGATTATTATTATTATTATTATTATTATTATTATTATTATCATTGATAGTATAGGGCTGTTTGGTGTATGACAGAGAAGGAGTTAATCAATCAAATAGTCTGTTACGCGTAGACATGGGGAAACATGGCAAATGATTATGACTCCATCACTAGACTCGTATGTTTAGCGGTATTGAGAGGGTAATATAAAGAGATGGAGAGGTCAACATCATGATATATTGATTAATATAGTGTTTTCTTGATTAACAACAGTAGCAAAGGCGAGCAAAAAGGAAGAATCGTAACTTCTCAAAACAATTATAACTCACAAATATTTGCGATAAATCTTGAAATCATAATGATATTTGCTGAAATCAAACGCAATATACGCTTCAATTACATATTGTGTTGGTATACCTATAGATAAAAAATTATGATTAACTTGTTAATGAAACATGTTCACAATGCCTTCAAAACACAGTTTTGTTTTCAATAGGGATATCATGTTTTAGATTGAGTTTCATTGTGTTTAATGTTTCCAGCTGCCAACAAAAGTAGCTTCCAGGAATGTTTCATTTCAGAAAAAAAAAGTTGAATGAGCAGAACAAAATGTAAATATAATCATATCAAACTGGATTTCACGAATGCAACAAACATCTTTGCAAAACACGCCTAAATTGTCAACATGATTTCTGCTTGGCAAATAAAAAATGCTCTCACAAAGGAGACATCCCTTCCCCTCCCGGTGCTCCCTCAAAATCTGCTCATTTGTTTATTGTAATACTCTGGGAAGTTTGTTTTTGTTTCAATTTTTTTCAAGTTTTATATTTCACAAACCATAACTTCACGTTGTAACTCACTCAAATCAATGCGCACACTACCTTTAATAATGTTCAATTGTACTGTTTGAGGTAGGTTGATTTTGTGTTCATTTTTCCATTACATGAGATTGTGCGATAATAATGTGTATAACTAGATTTAGTCAATGATAATACAGAACAAACAAACGCTTTTTAATGATTCAAATGATGTAGAGCTCTCGTCATGCTTATACGAGAACGCAAATATTGACAACATGCAGAAATCACACAGAAAAAATGGAACGTTTGATTCCCCAGTTTCAAAAGTATTATACATGATACATAATATGCACACATAAACGTGTAAGAAAAAATGTGGAATAGGCAGATAGAGGAGAATAAGATAACATCCTTGATAGACGCCTCAAGGGACTAGAGCGATAAGGATGGGAAGAATAGATACTAGCCAGAAACAGTATGATGTTATTTGCTTGCCCGAGTGGGTAACGCAATGTAGCTCCCATCACTATTTTTCTAAGCGCGCGCAAAACAAAAATGTGGCGGGGAACTCGGTTTGCCTAACGGCCACTGGATTCACCTGACATTAACTTGCTTCAGGTGCGTTTACATTGAGAAAGTTCGACACTGCCGCCCGCCGTCTATAGCTCAGTCCAAGATACATGTATTGCCAGTCGCGGCGAGGCGATGACGTCAAGATACATGGATTTTTAAATGCTGTTTAAATACAAAGGCGACACAGATTTGGTGGCTCTGACAGGCAATGTGAACACCAGACGGTGATGTCAGTAATGCGAGTACAAACCGCGGAAGTGGGAACGTACTAGTAGACTTGTATGTATTCAACGCTATCATCGCCAAGATGTTTCTGTAATTCTTTTCTACTCTGTGCTCGTTGGCATTTGTTTGTATACCTCGTAGCTACGAGAAAGGTTTAACTCGCTCGAGACGACGTTTCCCTTCAGGTTGGGGTCATGTACTCTAGAGAGAGAGAGAGAGAGAGAGAGAGAGAGAGAGAGAGAGAGAGAGAGAGAAAAGGGGGGGGGGGGGGCTGCGGGGGTGGAAGAGAGGGGAAGAAGGAGGGAAGGAGGGGAAATACGATATACGTGGAAAGAAACATATTATAAACTATCTTAAAGGGGAAGTGAGAGTAAGGACATGAGTGAGAGAGCGAGAAATGCGAAAACAAAATGAGAAAGAGAGAAAGACAGAGACTGAGAGATAGGCGGAGAGAGACAGAGGGAGAGGGAGAGAGATAAAGGTATGCCTATAGAGCGATTGAAAGTAAGCATGCATGGTAAGGGAGGCCCTATGCTATGTCTATAACTCGAATTATCAACATCAACACTTATGATTTTCAGTGAAAGGGCTTTCTGAAAGTATTTCAGTTTTGCAAAGAAATTTAGGGAAAAACCCATTAGTAAGGATAGCGTGATCCATCCGCCCATCCTCCATTTTTTCCTTCCAAATTCTAGTTTTGTTACTAAAAAGATAATGAAGTATTTGACATAATAGAAGGAAACAAATAAAACGAAAGATCACTGAAGAAACTTGAACAAGCGAGCGAAAGAACGGGTAAATAACTAAACAAAGTATAACTCTGTAGAAAACTTTTTTCATGACGAAGAGTTTCAAAAATAAAGACAAGCCCTAGCAAAAAAAGCATATAGGAGAATCGGAGAATTTACTCGCAAGTCGCAAAAAAAATCTCTGGCAGGCTGTCAAAAATCACTTAGGAACCACTTTGACCACCATCCTCGATTGTGAATTGCCCTCTACAACTCCTAACCTATCATTATGTCTTTTCACCTGCCACAATCTGAACCTGCACCCTCGAATCGCAACAATTATTGTCGTCAAACGAACCAACAAGCTAAACAAAATCAGACAAAAAACCAACGTAGTTATCTTCTCTCTTGTTCTTCCTCACTCTCAAACAGTTTACTTTCTGCTTCTTTCGATTCTGGCGTCTCCCAAATCGTAAACACTTAAAAAATACAGGCACGAAATGAATGGGGGTTGTGAATGGGCCGGTTAACCTCGTCCGGACAATAGTCTGCCACCTAAGTTCGGACCTGCATTGAAGAGCACTCAACGCGCGAGTGACAACACCATGCTTCGCCACTGTCATAATTACTTCTGTTGCTAATGACGGGTAATAGCAGATCTTTGATAGACAATCCTGTCAAATTATTCTAGAAAATTGAAAACGGAAAATAGCGAGATGAGCGGTTCCTTGATTTAAAGGACGACGCATTCGTATCCTGCTACATCTTATCGAGAAATACATATAAATTATCAACCCTACCATGCTTACACGCGGGGTCAAACCAAATAAACACCTCAAAATATATCATTAGACATCCATTCAAAAAGAATCAATAAGATCAGTTATGAGTGTAGAAAAAGTGAAGCACAAGGACATGAACTTCAGGGCAACTTTTTGTTTATGACGTTACAGTATTGACCGAAGCCATTATTGACTCTACAGGTAGGCGTGTGATTGTCATGTTACCTTCCTCGAAGAGTACAGTGTGGTGACGGACATCGGACTAAGGGGCATGCTGGGTCTTTTTGTTTAACTCTTTGTGTGTCACGTGTGACTTTTTGTTTCACAAGTGATACACCCAAATCCCGCAGAACAGCAGTTTATCTGGCACACACAGGGTCAAATGACATCTGCTCAGATTGTTCTGACTGCATGGCCATTAGATACAATATACAATGACTTCCTTCTGCAAAGTTCATAATCGTTCCGGTTTGATTCCGAAACATTTGAAATGGCGTTGACATTTTAGCCAAATATATCATTGATGAATATGATGAGCGATGATAAAAGGAAGGTGGGGTGTTGTACGAGCACATTTCTAAGCTGCGACGGTGTTTTCTTAAGCGATTTTTCTACCGATTATTGTTTTGAGAGTCGATGAATTTGGAGGAAAACACACGTATGCTCTTTAACGGTTTGATACCGAGGAGGACAAGTGATTAATCATTAGTGTCGTTTTAGAAAAGGGATCGCATCGCTCCACCCTCCAAATTAGGGGGTACCAGTGGGTCCTATAGAGGGGCTAGGATGCCCCCATTGTCCTGGGGTATAGGGGGGCTTGAGAGGTAGAGGGAAGAAAGGGGTGGCCATCGCTGCGGAACGACGGGGGAAGAAAAGCGGACCACCGGGGAATAAAATGTGTCTAGTTTGGATCTCTTTTATTTGGTGAAGAAAACAAGCATTGTATGACTGACAAATGAGGGGAGGGCGCGGAGCATGAAGTGTTATTTGACTGTAACGGAACGATTAATCCCCCTCTAGATTGCTCGATCTCTCTTCCTCCCTCTCTCTCTCTCTCTCTCTCTCTCTCTCTCTCTCTCTCTCCCTCTCTCTTCAATCTACATGATCTATCCTACCTATCATTCATCCACTAATGGTTCTCCTCCCGTGTCAACTTTCTACTTTCTGCGGCTTTCCAGTATTTTACACGGACCGAGTTGTCTCAATCTATCATTTTCCAAAGTTACTTTCTACATCGTTTGACAGAACGTTGTTAATTTGATGTTTGCTGTGTGTTATGCCTGATTACAATGTTTTATCTGCCGTCACGACTTAAGTTTTTTGTTTAAACATTATGATTTATGAGACTTTCTTTGTCTAAAATTCGAGATCCCTAGTCGAAGTGATAAGCAGAAATATATCTGAAAAAGAAACATTTAATCGAGGTCAAGTAAAAAAAAAAAAAAGAAGAAGAAAAAGGTTGAAATAAGTATGATTTTTTGGAATTTCTTTGTAAAATTGAAATAACCCCAGAAAGCCCTTTCACTAAAATCTAGCCGGATGGTCCTTACGTCTGGTTCCAAGATTTTTGTCTGACTGGTTTTTCATTAATTTACAGGATGGAGCACGCTATCCTTACTACTACTTGGTGAATGCCTGTAATGTCTTTGTAAAAAAAAAACCCAATGAATTTGTTACCTTGCATTAATCGAAGTGATATCAAAAGAATGAAAAATTTGCCTTCGGTGGGTACGGTGCATTGCGTGTTGGTCTGCTCTCCGTGTCATCTACGAGCTTAGACGGTATTTAGGGGTTAGGATTATGTTCAGAATAAAGTTTTTGAGGGGAAGTGATGTGACCACCTCGTTGGTGAGCTCTTCGCTCCTTTTAGACACTTTCTCGTGCCTAGCTGTCATTAAGTCATTATGTGTCCCCAAGAAGGACAGGGCTTATCCTCCACGTACGGGTACAGTACATTACACGTGACTACACGAAGTACACACTGTAACAAGAGAAACATCGCACATAGAATGAACGGTTTGTGCAAGCTTTAGTTAGCAGGTCTGTATACATACCCTCGGGCAACAGTAAAGTTTATGGATCCAGACCCACATATACCGTCTCCACATATCTGATATTGTAAACTGCATACAATTTCGTTGTTTTCTATGTCAAATAGATAACGACCCGTTTCCACAACCGTGGTTTAACCTAGACCGCGTACTTAATGTAGACTATATTAATGAGCGCAAACTAAATCATCTGATGCTGTCACAAAATCATTGATTTTCATCACGGACTTACAACAGAGGAGTATTTACGCTCAATAGGGTTACCGAAGTGGTGTCGTCATGTGAGCATGTTGTCAAGACAATTGGTTCTAAACTTAATCACTGCAGCGAGATGGTTACCGGTCTGATATTGTCTAGCGGGCTGGTATAGGGCATTCCCAATGTAAGAGTCCCCGCTGTGATCATTGCTGCATGCTTTAATATGCATTCTTGAGGCACCCTGTACCGGCCATCCAGGGTTTCTTCAATCGTGTTTATTGTTCGGTGGATCTTCGCTCATGAGGTCTCATTACAGACTTAACACACCTTTACACCTTCTCTTCAGCATTTCTTCCACAGATTTGTACTTTTAATAGGGATAGAGGGGGAAATGTAACCTTTCAAACATTTCGTTATCCTCTTTTGTTAGCTGTTTCGAATAGCAAGTCACATGAGATACAGATTTTGCTGACTCTAGGGAAGACTTAATCGTGGATGGGACTATTCGGATTGTATCCATGATTTGTCAAATATTTGGATTAAGCTAATCTGGATTAAAGTGAATTTGGTACTTTGATACATTATCAGCTTCTTCTTCTCACGTTTAAATCATTACACTGGGATGATTCAATGTGATGAATAATACATTAGTTTTTGCAGAGGATAAGGGTAAATGAAGAGTGTTGGGGAATGGAAAAAGCCCCGGGTGGGGGTTGTACGGAGATAAAGAAACGGCAGAATTATGGAAAAGAATGGTAGGGGGCGAAGCAAAATCAAGAGTGAATGATAGTGGAATAGGAAAGGAGAAAATCGAAAACAAAGAGAAATATGTAAAGTAAAATGTTAAGGAAGCAAAAGGAGAATGAAAGGAGGAAGTGGGGAGGGGGTGGGGGTTGGAGGAGAAGACTAACAACGAGAAAGAAAAATGGTCTCCGGAGAAAAGTGTATGAGATTGCAAGGGAAAAGATGAATAATATGAAGGAGAAGGAGGAGGAGCAAAAGAAGAAGGAAAAGAAGAATTAGAGGAGTAGAAGGAGAGGAAGAGAATGAAAACAAGAAAGAAAAAGATCACAATAATATTAATAATAATATTCAATTCTTAGAGACGCATAATACCATTCAAATAGTCTCTATGAGTGTGAAAGTAAAAATTGATAATGTGAGAATTTGAAAATAACTAATAATTATCAAACAGATTTGTCTTTAGTCTTGATTTGAATTGATCGAAGTCTGTCAATTATCTAATGCCTTGGAGGAGGTTATTCCATAATTTGTGTGCCGTATTTGCAAAAGCTCTATCACCGAATGTCTCAGATTTTACACGAATTTCAGAGAGAAGACTTTTTGATTGAGAGCGAAGATTACGACTAGGCTGGTATCGTTTGATGAGTTCAGTAAGATAGACATGAGCATTTTCACATAGGCATTTGGATACAAGAGTGAGGATTTTAAACTAAACACGAGCCCTTATCGGGAGCCAGTGGAGACTACGTAGGATCGGAGTTATGTGTTCAAATTTCCTTTTACGCGTTACAAGTCTTGCCGCTGAACTCTGTACACGTTAGAGTTTATTTAGTTGAGTCTCATAGATTCCAAGAAACAGACGGTTATTGAAATCTAAGTAACTAAATATAAATGTGTGAACGAGCCTCTCTGTGGTCGCTTAATCAAAAAACCTTAATCTTCCCAATCGTATGTAGTCTATTGGCAGCCGATTTACAAATATATTAATGTGAGTGTTCATACTCAGATCATCCTGAACAATAACTCCAAGGTCACGTGCTTTTGAAAATGACAAAACGGGAATATCAGAAACTGTTATTGACAGCGATGGTTGTAACTGATCATTTAAAGAAGTGAATGAGGAGAAAGCGAAGAAAGGAGAAGATAAATAATATGAAGAAGAATGAGGGTGGGGGTGGGGGGCAGAATAGATAAGAAGGATAGGAGGAGAAGAGAGATATAAGGGGAAATACACACGATTCAATAAAGAATTGAGGAAGTCGGTCTATGACTTTCATTTTGGTACACTGTTAGAAAAGTGGAATAACAACAGACTCATCAATATACTTAATGAAATACGATATAACATTTATTACGAGCATATAGATTATAAATTACCTTTGTATGTACGGTTAGACAGCGATATAAAGGGGAAAGGCCCATAGGATCTATTTGTTGATGAAGATTTGTTAATATCGTACACAGAAGAAGTAGAAGAAAAGAAAGCGAAAGAGGAATAGCACAAAAATGGAAAGAAGAACAGACGAAGAAGAAGTAGAAGCAATGCGAATTTACAAAAGATGTGGAAATATGTCACTGTTGTGATCTGTGATAAACCGGACGAGGAAAATAACATGAAACAGACTCATCAACTCAAATAAAGCGTAATATAAGGTTCATTATGAGTTTATTACTTTTACTACGTGACAAAAACAACATCATCATAACATAATTAAGGCAGCTTGTCAAAAGTCCCTGCCGCGTCTTTTGCTGTCAAAACCCCATGCGTCTTTTCAATGCGGCTTTCCTGATCAGCGTTCTTTTGTGTTGAAAGGAACGGTGGAGTTCAAAGGCTTATTCATACCAGCGTTCTTTTGTCCGTCTTTCCGGCCACTCCTATTTTGTAGTCGCATAGCGAATGATCAAATCTAAATAGCTCCCTCTACGACCAAAACTCTCGCATTCGTTCGTAATGACTGTACGTAAAGTGAGTTCTGTAATTTCGGGCGTGCATGAAGCCACTGAGTGGAAGGGCACTTTAACTCAATAAACGACATATTAAACACGTCATCAAATGTTACTAATATTTTCAGTTTGTTGCATGAATCATGAATAATCTTTCCTCTAATGGATGGGGATTAATTCATTCTGTCTAATATGATAAAAGTATCTCTACACGTAATTTGGTTTCCTCGCAATTTTTTACTATGTGCATGCAGGCTTTATTTATTTGCTACGTTTATGTCCCTATCAGATATATAGGATGGGGTGACTATACCTTGCGCATATTTTAAAGATGATATATGATGGTGATATTAAATCAAAGATTTACTCTCAATTCACCAAAGAAAATCGTCTAAATTCATAAATACCAAATGGACGGCAAGACACTAAAAGTCCATTTGCCCAACGCAACTATCAATTCGTTCAAAGGTTTTCGAAGGTATCGCCATCTCAAAATTCTATGCCGATCGGCAAATGCACACTACAGGCTAAAGAAAGTCATGAAAAAAATAATTTTGACCTCATTTCACGCACGATAATTGTGCAAAGAAAGTCAGGCAGATAGAGGTAAGATATTCATGTGTGGAGGCAGGTTGAAACGCCATATAATCGGTTGAAACTGTTAACTCATCGTAAGTTCATGTAAAAAAACCGGCAGTTTTCTGTAACTGGCTAAGCCCGCTTAATAAACTGCCGATTTATCATGACTATTAATAATTTCCGACCCGCCCGGCCTTGACAAGAACTCCCGGTTAATCGTAACTATTGATAGAGACCGCCCATATCATTTTAACAAACTATTTATTCGTCGTAACTTCGAAACCGGCATTTTACCGTAAGCCGTATCGCTACTAAATTACCGATTTTTCATGACTATTGATTATTTCCGACCCGCCCTTGATATGAACTCCCGGTTTATCGTGATGGTTAATAGTCAAATACCCGTCCTTTTGATTGAGAAACGGCTATAACTAATAAACACCGACACGCTCTTCACGGGGACTACAAGTCATTACACCGGCAGTCAATAGGAGGTATTCACAAAGTAAGGACCGCCCTTTTAAGAAAATAACAATTTATCGAAATGATTATGGAACTAGCACGCAATCGTAAAAAGCAAGACCAAGCCTTTTCAATAAATTCCTGTTTTATTTTAACTTTTAGGCCCGCCCTTTAAAGAAACTACCAGTTTATTGTATTCACAGGCCTAATTATACCAGGCCTAGAGCTAATGGTAAGGCAGTGCCAAACTCTTTGAAGAAACTACAGTTCATTTTACCGTAACTCCCGATTAACTTTTGGTTTACCGTATTTCTTAAAGCCCACCCTATTTATGATAAATTGACGATCTATCCTAACTACATTGTGGTGTATCATTCCGAGCAACCATTTAAGAGACGGTCATGCCTAATTCATCGCAACTTTGCTATTAGTAAGCACTCACCATCTTTGATAATTAATTACTGCTGATTGCATGTTCGCGAATGTAAAATAAAGCCAGACCAGCCCTTGAAATAAAACTACCGGTTTATCGTAATGATTAATAAAGCCAATCGGCCCGTCCCTTAAGAAAACTGTCATACCATGAAATAACCCCAGACACTCTCTTTGAAGAAACTATACCAGTTTTCATAACTATTGATAAAGCCAGGCTCGTGTTTTGAGACCGTAAGCAATCGTAAATCTTAAAAACGCAGGCCCACCCGTTGGATAATCTACCCGTTTTCGGAACTACAGAACCGCGTCATTGTTAATAAACTGATTTTTTTTTTTTATTGTAACTATTACTAATTCGCGACCGGCCTTGAAATAAACTACGATCGAGTCCATCGTAATTATCGATAAAGCCAGGCCCGTCTTTTAAAAACGGGAATCAATCCAATAGCTACATAATAAAGCAAGGCCTGACATTTAAACACTAGATTTATCTTAACTATGTGGCAAAACCCGCATCAGTTTTTAGAAAATATGGATTTATCTTAATCATTATATTAAGGCTGAACCCGACCTATTACCCTTTTAGTCCCATAGGCGATACTCTGTGTTGTAATTGACATGGGATTACCACTGCTTGGTAACGACTGGGTTAAACAAAAAAACACATCGTAACTACTGATAATTCCTGACCCGTCCGTGAAAGAAACAACCAGCTTATCTAACGTTTAAGCCAGGTTCGTCTTTTGAAACCGATAACCAATCCTAGCTTATAAAGCCAGGCTCGTCCTTTAAATAAACTACTATCGTAACTATTAGCGAAGCCCACCTTAAACTGCCCATGTATTGTAACTAGATCACAGACCCTCCCTTGAAAGCAACTACCAGTTTATCGTCACAATTGGCAAAGCCGATCCATCGTATCTCCGCCCTACAAATGATACATGTAATGCGTACGTCCTACCCACATTGCATTGTGGCGAGTACCAAAACAAGAATTATACCATCTATTTTCTCTCCCCCACTTGAATTTGACAAAAAGGATGGCAAAAATATTAGCAAAAATGGAGTGGCATTTGAAACGTGTATGCAGTCCATCGCCCTTTAAAGAAAATACTGTACTAGTTTATCGTGATATTGACAGGCCTAATTAAACCATACCCGCCTATGAAATAAATGTACTGTCGGGTTATCGCAATTACTAAACGAGCCAAGTCCGCCTTATGGAACAGGCATTCAATCGTAGCTAATAGTAAAGCAAGGCCAGACCCCACAAATAAATCCTGTTTTGACGTTTTAAACGTTTGGTTTACCCTAATTCTTTAAGCCCGTAATGCATTATGTATAATTGAGCTGCTGATCTATCCTGACTACATCGTGGTGTATAAATAATCCCAAGCCTCCCTTTAAGAAACGGTTATGCCTACTTCATCACAACGAGGCTATCAGAAAGCACGCACCGTCTTTTTTTTTATAACAAATTACTGCTGATTGCATGGTCGTAACTGTAAATATATCGCCCTTGAAAGAAAACTACGGGTGTATCGTAAAATTAACAGATAATAATGATAATAAAGTCGACCCATCGTATATCAGCCCTTCACACAAAACTAGTCATGCAAAATTAACAGCATGTACTGCACTCCTTTCATTGTGCAGAGTACCAAAACATAGATTATGCATTTTCTCTCTCCCCCTCTTGAATTTAACAAACAAGGATGGCAAAAATAGTGCGTTGAGACGCTACTTGTAGTTGCCTAATTACATGAGCCTGGAATATGAAAGAAAAAGAAAGTTACTCAACCATGCGCATGACGTCACCTTCGGGGCTCTTAGATGTAACCACTGAACTAGAAAGAACCTAGGTCAGTGGATGTAACACTTACAATGCGCATTCTATTCAGTAGGAAGGGGACTCTTTTGTAAATCAGAGAGATCATTAACGCTATCGCATCCTGCATCTTACCCGATAGACAATGACCACGAAGTCCAACTGGGGAGTATTCCGGAGTATGCGCTAACTCTTTGCGCATGTTGAAAATAGGGCGATAGGCCTACTCATCTCTTTGGAGATAATCACCAATGAATGTGCAGCGCTTCTAGCCGGATTTGCCGTTTATTATACTCACCATGAATAATAAAATTAGGAATAAAATACGTCAATTCCGCAAGGGGCCAACTAAGTTTAGGGCGCGTAACTGAGAATACGACACGGAATGCACAGACAACGGCAACCTTCAAGAATACCGTGCGTGACTTGTACAAACAAGAATGGAGGGATAGATAATAAAGAAGTCTTATTTGAATTCACGAAAGTCTTATTTTCATTCATGAAAAAATAAGATTAAACAATTTGATATTCATGCCTTGACCTTTCGGTTTAACCGTATATTTAGCTAATCTTTTCAGCACATTATTGATACTAGTGATATCAACACCAAAAAGTTAAAAATTGCCCATACAGCTATGATACAATACAAATGTTATTGACAACATTGCGGGATTTGCCTAGCATGGACACTCATCGAAGCACGAGGAGTTATTCCGATACCAGTCGTGTTCATGTATAATGATACGATTGTGAAACCATTAGTAACGCATTGGTTGAACGACGATTAAGCATGTACTTTAAATACTAAACGAAAATGGTCGACCTTTCTCTCTCTATACATATATTTATATATAATTTCTTATTATAATCAGAACGTTTCCATTGAAGTGCCCATAATTTATTGTCACAAGTCTGGTTGATTTTAGTGTTGTTGTTGTTGTTATGTCGTAGTGTATTAGTTGCAGTAGAATTGCTAGAAGCATCAAGTACAATGTGTTGAATCATTTCAAAATCATTGTTAATGTTAAGTTGTTGTTTCTTTTAAAGTATACAATATTAACTTCGAATATATGACAACTTATCAACGTTATGCATTGTCAATCGATATTCATTCACTGTAATGATTAAGAAATCTCAAGCCGATGTTGCTGAAAGTAAGACAATACACAACTTTCGTGTGGTGAAAGAAACCTTCTGGAACGATCATTTTTTGCATAATAGAATATAGAAAACAAAGAGAAAGAAAGATTGCAATCAGGCAAATGAATGATATCTAAATTAACATACGTTTGCATCGAGATCTATTGAGATTAATGTTACAATAACGAATGTGATACTAGTTAGTATAACCATTACATTGACGGGAAATATCATTAAATTAGATTCTGTCTGCTTTTATTACCATTAAATGTTTATTTTTGCTAGTGCAACGCCAATTTCAGTTAAATATCGTAGAGAATGAGACGTTATGGAAATATCAACCCGAAAGTGTACACAGGATAACGTCGCGTTAGCACGTTGTCAGGATTTCCGTTTATTGCGTGTGATTGTCACAATGATAAAGGTAATGACGGTAGTGATTGTCGTCGTACTTATGATCATGGTGATCATGACGGTGGTCACAGTGATGTTCATAATGATCATTACGATGGTCACCGGCGATGAAGATAATCATCATTGTTACAATAGGCACCGCGAGAGGCTTGGATCGATGATCAGTGATCGAAGGCTATTCTTTCGGTCATCTGGAAAAATCCGACACCTATTTGGAGTTACATGTACATGTACTCTGAATTGAAAAAAAAAAAAGCTTTCACATCGCGGTACAAACTTTTGAGAATTACGAGTCTTTTCAAAGAGCTATTAAACAGGCAGGATGCAAGATCATCCCCGTTCCGGCGTGGATTTCTTAAAAAGGAAAGAACGAACGGTAAATCGCGCACCGTCGATTAGCAGGCAATTAAAAATAACAATGGGCGGATTTGAAGGCGGCTTGAGCAATGCAATGTGGGGCGGGGGCGTTGTATGCAGGTACATATTCAGCGGCATTGAACGGATGGTCATGATGATGATGGTGATGATGAGGAGGATTATGATGCTCATCACTACAGTTACGACCATGACGATAGATTATTACGATGATCACGGTAATGGTGATTATTATCATAGTTATGAACATGGCGATGATTGTGGGCCGATTTGAAAACCCGTGAGAGACGTTGGGGGTGATTTGCTTATGGTACCGATCACTTGCCTCACCCTATGGCAATAATACTGATCACGATTTTTATTAAACGTAATTAATTAAGTGTTCGAATAAGCAATATTTTGTTGTCAAAGTTTTTAACTGTAAGTAGCGAAAAATAGATCTCTGTTGAGCTCTGATGTACGTAGTAGAAACAGCTCCAGTTTCAAATGGATCCGGGTCACTCGTTCATTGATTAACCGAACGCAACCCGCACAGCAATGCATACAACGCACATTCTACGCCGCACCACCTCGCCGATCTCCTTAGAAATCGGTGCCTCACACACATGTAAATCACTCGTACATGCCGCGAAAAACAAGCCAATGAACGACGAGCGGTAACGAAGGGGGCGGAGCTTAGACTACTATCCAGGCAGGTCTTCGCATCGCTCGCTCGGGAGGCGAACGCAAAACGCACAACTGGAATAAACATGACTTCAGAAAAGCGATAAAATTTCATATTTAGATTTATTATTTTGGTCTGAAATTTTGGCATATGATAGATTAAACTATGGAGAATCTTAGAAGAAAAAAATCAAAAAGTCGATTTTTTTTTCGTTTGATGAGTTAATTGTCAATTTTCTCGGTTCGAGCATGCGCGACATGTCACCCATTTTGGGCTGTCGGGTCCCATATGTTTATTGCAATAGAATGCAACCATCCCTTGTGGAAATGGTTACAAACAGATGGAGGGAGGAAGAGAAAATTTCAGAATGAAATAGAATAACAGGTTCATGTTTGGTTTTATACATTACATTTTTTTTAAAATACCCCTCCCGCAACCAAGCGCATGGGATGTCCCCTGTATATTATTTTACCACCCTTTTGAATGTCACTTCACTCTTAGTTTTCTTTTTTTCAGGTTCATGATTATTTCAAGTGGAGAAATGAAAATTACAAGGAAAATAACCATGGAAGCCGATAATATTTCTCAAATGGTTAATTTTTAGGTAATATTTATAAAAAAAATCAGCTCGCGCTTCGCTTGCATCGAGTCCTTACGAAGTACCTAGCCTTGTAGAAATAAAGCTAACATTCTTAAAACTTCGGTCTAAGGACTGCTCTGCCCCCCCCTCCCCCCACCTTCCCACTTGCATAGGGACATGGGGCTTGGAGGCCATGGATCCCCCAAAAAAGTTTCACGCCCAAGAAAGAAGGAGAAAAGGAAATAAGGAAGAAAGAAAAAGGGTCTTTTTTGCGCGCTCGCTTTGCTCACTCGCACCTTTTGAAAAATAATTTTGGCCCTCCCCTGAAAACTAAAAGAAAAAAAATCCATCACAGAGAACAATATTCGTGTCAGTCTCCACCCCCCCCCCCCCCCCCCCCAATCCGTGGACACCGATCGACACCTATGGACAGGACACATAGGCCTATTTTGTCGATGTACCATCAACCACTACCAAAAACAAACAACAATGTTTACTGAATAAAAACATGGTGATGATGGCCATGGTGGTAATGATGAGGATAATGATAATAAAAATAAAAATAATTACAATAAAGCGTCATTTATCTAAAGGGGCGTCTATTCCAACCCGAAAGATCACTTATCATTGCTATTTTTCCCCTTCTTTCGATTTTAGATTATTTGTAAATACGAAACTACACAAAGCCTTAATAGTTTGGGGAGCAGATGATAGCGCTCCATTTAACTGTTATTCATTTTATGTTTTCATTTCCATTACCATGTAATTTCTTCATTTATATGCTCTCAAGTATGAATTCATTATCTATATCATGTCGTTCTATTTGCTCTATGCTCTTTCATTCTTGTAGCTCTTTATAGTAGGCCTACATAATACAACAAATCTTTACACGGCGAAAGTGTATAGACCTATGAGACATACACAATGTATGGGCCCGACACGCCTATTCAAAGTGACATCCTTGTTGATCCAGTGTATCTTGTCATTTCCTGTATTTTATTGATTTTTGTGTACTAGTAAGTCGCAAGCTCTACTGAGTCGCGGGCAACTCTATTGTGACGAAACAAAAGGCTTCTCGCTCGGGAGGTCAAGTTTATAAGTAGTACTTTACATCATACAGTACGTAGACATGGGGGCCTTCGGAAAAAAGTCCGAAGTAGTGAATTCGGGGATAAAAAGTACGCCTGAAGTTGATATTTCTATTTCAGAAAAATTCGCGTTCTAATTTAGCTTTGTCGAATCACTGCTTAACACTATTGAACAGGCTTTTTTTTATTAATATTATTGTCCCCATGGGAAATGAAATCTGTGCAGTCACGATGAAAATGAATAGATTTTATTTTCGAACGCGAATGTATTTTAACATTTATTTGTTTCATTTTCTTATCCTAGTTTTTTATGAAAGAAAGAAAGAAATTGGACTCAGTCTGATTTGTTTAAAATATTCTTATCAGCGAGAACATTATTTATTTTTTAATCAACATTTCTAGAACAGTAGGTCTATATCCTTCAACTTGAAACAACATGTTTGTGGTAAAGTATATTCCAGGAAACAATTGGAATTCAACGGAACTTATTATTACCGAAACCTGCAAGCAGAGATTAGAGATATTTGTTGAAGCGGGACTTAATTATAAGTAGGCCTACATGTCGCTGAAGATTGGAGAGAGGCCTACGTAGTGCAATGATAGGCATAATTGCCGTGAACCCAGCGTTGTGAACATAGATGGCGCTCTTGCAAAAACCAGCAATTTCAAAAACTTTGTCATGGTATAAAGCGACATGGGGATGCTTGTCTCAAAAAGATTAAAAGGAACGCGTGCGGCTTTCCCGCAAAAGTGAACGCTCGCGGCGTGAATGGAAAGGGCACTCACGCGTGGTAGAGAATAATAGCAAAGGAACGCTATTCGGCGTTCCCGCTGAATACGCGGCGTCGCCGGTGCACAGACTTTTGACAAGGTGCCTAATCGACACAGTAATGTTCATAATTGCAATAAAAGAACGTATAAACCTAAAAATTGATAACCTTCGTCATCCCACGTGCGAAATATATTATGTTATATTCGTGATACTGTGATATTTTGCCTAGTTTAGTCTAGTTCATTCTCAAGGAGAACCCATTAGATATGTGAGTAACAGAACAAATCACAGTTAACAACAACATGTACAGAGAACACAACAGGGGCTCGTCTGGTTCTATCATTGCAACCACGAGAGGGCGTTCGCTAATTATTTCTGACCCAAATGGGGTGAATAGTATGAATTCATCTGCGCGTGCGTATTACAGTCAATGAGTATAAGCGCTTGACATTATCATAAGTGCTATGATGGAACAAACTCTCTTAGAAAGTGCTTCCCGTGTCTGATATATCGGGTCAACTCAATAAATGAGAGGAGACCTGGTTCTATTATTTTTTAAAAAAATATCCCCCTTCCTTTTTATAAATGCGTAAACACACTAATTCGTTACGTGAGAAAATAGAATGTGTGGACTGTAACCCTTTTGCTGAATCATAGCTGATAAAGGCAATCTAATATAAAATGTATCTCTTTGACACGCATGCGCACAAGTCGATATGTGCAAATCGCATATAAGTTTTGTTTGTGGTTTGTCTGCTGCATGGCGGGTTGAAATAGGTTTCACTGCCTAGACGGAGTATCCATACCAATGTCATATTTCTGATGCATGTCATCATACGCACAAGACAGAATTGGCATAAGATGGTTTGTAAAGACGTTAATCCTTTCCGTGCCACGCAAACCTGTTCTCCATGGGGGTTGAGTGTTAAGGTTTAAGGTGTAATGGTGAAAAACGCAGCAAAGGATTAGACATGAAAGCACCTCACACTTAAAATATACTTCATTCGGTGTCACAGCCTTGCCAATCAAGATACACAATAGTAAGCAAATAATTAATGTTGGTGAAGGTGATGGGGACGAACTATCACTTCCGAGGCGATCTGGATGTAGCTATCTTTCCGAAGCGCAGCTGAGGAAAGATAGCATATACAATCAGATTGCCGGGGAAGTGATAGTTCGTCTCATTGCCTGAAACCAAAAGTTGATTATTTACTTTAAATTCCAACTGAAACCAACTATACCAAAGATGACAATTTGACGTACAAAAGTAATGTTTACCTTTCTACCTCACCCCGAGCCGCTGCCATGGGGAACACGCTGCCATGGGGAACACACTGCCATGGGGAACACGCTACCATGGGGAACACGCGTATAGGACGCGCGTATAGGACGCGCGTTAGGACGCGTAGTCAATTGATAGTCCGAGTGTAACGCACTTTTATTTCGCGCGTACTCAAAATATTGATCACGCGTTAGAACTATGAGGAGTGAAGAGATCAGCGAAACCAAAATGTACTATCACCTCAAGTGTAACGAACTATTCTTCCCAGGTGATCAGTACGCTTTATCTTGTGATCAACTCCGTGATCAATCATATAGCAACATTTTTAGTATGTGGAATATAATAATTATTATGCTTAAACCTATTCTCTGCTCTCTACCTTTATATACTTCCCTATGTTAGTGACGTGTATTACCAATGCAAAACGCCATGACGCTTAACGGGTTGAACAGTCATTACTTATAATTTTTTCCTTACAACTTCACCGATATATCTTGGTCTGATGTTTTCGTGCATCTACCGAATATCAAATTATGTTGGGCGCAGACTGTCCTTTCAACTCTTTGTACGTCATATAAACTCCTGCCCTATCGGGGCATTGTGTGTATAGATTGACATGTGGCATATGAAGAATTGAGGACAGATGCAATTCATCCCAGACGTATCAACAACCACCTTGCAAAGATGCCAGACCCTCAACCTCTGTGGGAGTTCGACACTAAAAATCATCATAAAACGACAATTAAGACTTACCCGTTGTATTTGACAGTTTAACACTGGTTTACAAGCTCACGGCAGAGAATGAGAGACAAAGAGAGGGAGAGAGAGAGGGAGAGAGAGGGGGGGGGGGGGGGGAGAGAGTGGTACAATATAAAATCACCATAATGGTTCTTTTTCATTGGAAGGATTACATCATTGGTCGTTAATGGAGTTTTAATATCACTGGATGTATATATAGCCTTGGTGTGACGAAACAGGTGATGGAGAGGGGCGATGGTGCGATTAGGCGTCGAGTTGCTACTGTGGTGATATGAGGTGGTCTGGGTCTGAGAGGACTTGTGGGGAGGGGAGTGGGGTGTGGGGTGTGTGTGTGTGTGTGTGGGGGGGGGGGGTTGGTAGGCCTGGCTTCCAGGCTATTGGATATGTATAATAAAAGTGAAACAATATGGTCATGGATGTACCAACGTTATCAAGCCTCTGATGTTTTTACGTTTAACATCTTTCTTCATTGCGAATACTTGCATATGAATTTTCTACAGTACCCATGTTGTACCAATGTTGTTAATCTTCATTATTGCAATAATCCTCCTCATTCTCTATTCATTTATAATTTCCTATGTTTATTCATATTGTCATAATATACATGTTTCGCTATATAACTTCATTAATTGCACATACCGAATGAACGAAATCTTTAAATGAATTGAATTATCTTCTTCTCACAAGACCATCACTATTTCGTTTAATTCCCTTCTATTCATATTCACTTCTCCTCATGTGAGCCATGTCACAGACTCTCTGCCTGTCTAGCCGGAGAATTACGTGAGCTTCTGTATCATGTGACCAGTGTTATATGATTGTAACCATGGTAACGCCTCTCTCAATACAGTCAGCAGTCTGTGATGGGACTGATCACCTCTGCCATTCAAACAAAAGGAAGAGCAACCCTTATGGAGCATGTGGAAAGAACACAGTGTTACCACACTGTGACAACACTGTGTACACATAGTGAACTATGTGAACACACTGTGGCAACATTGTGATTGTTCCATATGGGAAGGGTCAGAGCAAGACGAACGTGTAGTGTGAACATGAACTTAATACTTCGGAAGTACATCTGAAACATTATAAATCATTTAGAATGAGGAAATGCGTAATCTTTCAAAACAGGTACGCATGAATATTTGCTCTGAAAATTAGCAAAGCTGTCTGTAAAAAAAAAACTTTTAAATTGTGACGTCCTATATAGATGCACACTGCTTCCTATCTCTGTATATCACATGGTTTGGTCATTGGGCTCTATTAGCATTAACTTGATCATGTTGTTGGTTAACTTGATGCAGCAGTTCAAGCGACGATTGGAGCAGTAATTATAGCTCATGCATGTTGTTGTGTGCGTTCTCGTTGGGGCAGCGGCTTGTTTCGTGTTTCATTCTACCCGCCGTGTCACGGCAAAAGAGCAGCAAAGAAGCAAGCGTCGGTGACTTCAAATTTGATGGACACATTTGTTATTAATGGTTTACGGACGAAGAGATAACGACTGCTTCGAAGCGTGAGAAGCCACTGTATCCCTCTCCCATCATTGTAACCGACTTTGAAAGGACGCAGCCGCACGGAAAATTAGAATCTAGCGACAACACAGCCCTAGCGATGAATGCCGAAAAAAAGGAATACCGTGACTGACAATATTGATGGTTGAGGGGGGATTAATACAGGTGTAGCGCGAAGGATAAAGACGAGGGCTAACGGAGGCCAGGTGAGGGGGATTAAAAATCATTGCTTTATGATTGATCAAATTGCAACACAGAATGAGAATATTGATGTGTAAGTTTGTCATATACACATAACCTTCAAGGGACTGCAGGTGCGTTCTAATAAGCTTATGTCTTTGTCGCTACCTTTGAAGAGAAAGCTATGAATAACCAGGTGGATTAGGCCGCTTTGGTACTTTACATTTCTTGAGGAAAACACGACTAAGAATGATGATTTAGTAAGAATAATTGAATTGTCGTTTCGTGACACTTCGGATAAGTCAAGTGGAGAAAATGAATGCCGGATCAGACAAAAGTCAACAACAATGAACCATTGACAGGGAAAAGAGATTGAAAGCTGAATCACCAACCAGATACAAAACAAGCACCTACACACAGACACAGGTGACAAAACATAAAAGTTCAATGAATTACTTTGACTCAACTTACCTTTAAACTGAATACAATAAACAATAAAGAAATCCATGTGTATCCAAATATAAAATCGCGAGCCTGAATAACATTAATCCTTCACATTGGTATCGCTTTGGTTGAAAATACTGGTAAAATGGGTAAGAAACGAATCGCTTTGATCAAGGACGTTTAAAGAAATGGATATCCATCAATTTGAACGAGGTTTGGTAATGCCACTCAAGATTCATGATTAGCAACTGCTCTTAACAATATTGTTGTGTAGTGGCAGTTGTAGTTGTGTGTGCGACGTGGTAGACTATGATAATAAAGCCTATAGTTTGCTTAATTCTGAGTTGAACTTGAAGGAGGACTCGTGGACTCCAGGTACATTATGTTGTAGTACATTTAATACTCAAACAACTCTGATTAATAACTCTGTGATGAATACATCTGATGAATCTCCTGAAATAACTCTGCTGAAATAACTCTGGAACTAACTCTGTTGAAATCACTGCTGAAATAACTCAGGAAACAATTCTGGAAGTATAACTGCTTAAAACTCTAACTAATAATATATATTATTTGGGCGGGGGAGTGATAAAAGGACTTATATCACATAAGAATATGATGAGTACGCGATTGCGTCATGTCCCCCTGGATTTTACAATAGGTCATGCATATTCATAAACATGCAAAAATTTCAGCTTTCGCTGATTCACTGGTAGTTTTGTCACTAAAGAATTGTTATGTAGTTAATGAGGACAAGCGAACACAAAGTTTGATACTTTTTAAGATTACAATACTAGTTTGGGTGCGGCTGAGCAAATCTTTCATATTATTTTTCTGAAAGGAAAACATATTAAAGTTACTTTTTAATGAAATATCGTGAGGCATAATCGAGACTTTCATACTGCAACTTGATATCACGTTTAGAGCCTTTTTAATTTATTGTAACAGTATCATTCGATTACATTTTAATGGTGCATTGTAAGTATTATTACTGCGCAAGCATCTAGGGTGGGGATATTTCCCCAAATTATTCTGCGCATCCAATTTAGTTTATGCGCCAAATCCAGGCAAATATCATCTAGAGAATAGGCGGCTTCGAACATATGGGATCAAAGAGAAATACTTTGTAAAGCATTCTTTTGTGACTAGAAAAGGGGTACAGTGAATCTGCACTAATTAAAGGCCTTATGGTACTCCATGTAATTTAAGAGAGAGTATTATGTCAGGAGTATGTAGTCATTTTTATCGGCATTCAACTGGAAGGAAAGGAAGAGTACATATAACTGAAGATATAAGTCGCTCTGTTCAAGGTTCAACAACCATTTCACGACGTTGTTAGGAAAATCATCCATGCCTTAATATATATCTGGTTATATCTGTACACAGTGGCTTTTTTAATCATATTATATTCGTAAAGCACTCTTAATGCATGTTTGATACTGTTTGTAGGCCTTATAGTCTTCTGGAGAGAGCCACGAGGGGTCAGCATCTCTCATTGTTTCCGCGTATATACAGTAAAAATAGATTATATGTTTTCTGTCCACTCCACCAGTTTTTCACTGTTAATCGAGAAGTGAAGTGGTGTCTTTAGCGTGCATAGAGTGTGCCTCTTCTATACACGAGGCCTCCATTTAATATGTTGAACGTCCTATCCAAAGGACGGAGTGTTTTACTACACGGGGGAGGCCTGGCAAACCAAAACACTGACTCTTTTGCAAGTAACTTGTATGGGACTGTCTACCAATAATTGAGCCATAATAATTGGGTCATTGTCACCGTCACCGACACCATCACCGTCACCGACACCGACAACGTCACCGACATCGACACCGTCACTGTCACCGTCACTGTCACCAACCTAAAAAATCCCTCGCCTTGATGAGGCGATGATGTGCCGAATGCTTGAAGAAGAAAAAATCTCTAGTTAACGCCTCCCTGGATCTATGTTTTAAAGAAATATATAGATTCAAGATTTAAGGTTCCATGTTATTTTCCCACAAACCCCCCCAAGAACAACAATACATGAATTCAAGTAATATATTTTTTTTCTGGAGGATCCCAATAGGAAGCAAGGCTTGTGCATAGTGGACCAGGTATGGATATAATTAGGAACTGTATGACATCTTTATGTATTCATATGTGATTATTTCGATTAAAAAAAACAACAACAAAAATAAAGGAATTCAAGCGCAATAATAATAAAGAAACAATTCCTTTATAGGTTTGGACGTTATACCTGATTTCTTTTTAAAATAAATGATAAATAATAAAAACAGTCAAATGAGGAAATGAATACTTGCAATAGGCTTTGGAAAAAACAAAAGTTATATAAAGTGTTAATATAAACGCATACGTAGCCTAACTGTACCTTTAAGTTTTCGCACCGCAGAAAACCCAGCCAAGTGTGTAAAATGTGTTTTCACTGTGATCTTTTATCATGTATTCGTTGATGAGTGTTAATGAACTTCTCACGCGAACACATACTTATGGTGGCGGTTTGCCCACCTGCTACTAAGTGTTGTTTTTTTGTGCAAATTAATATTTCATCACGGAGTAGTTGCGGCTATATGAAACATACCAATAATACATATTTTTCTAATAATCATGGTACATAATATATGTGTACATGCTGATTCGACAACATTAATTAATAGCGACGCTCCAATGTCCCGAATGGAAGAACATTCCGCTTTTTGTGTTTTATTCTTTTTTTTTTTTTTTTTTTATTCTTAACTTTGTGATTAGAACTACCGTATACATGGTCTAACGGTTTGTGCACTGGGAGAACGATGCAGCACTTGGTGTAATTTCTAATTAACTAATTACATCGCCCTGACTCAAGAAGAGGCGTGATAAAAGTGCAGCCGTAGCGAGAGCCCTTTCCTGCGGGCCATATTGGTGGTCGTGATGGTTATAACATAAGTCACAATGTTTATTGCTATAATCCCCTGTTAATTATAATTGCTACTACTCAAGAGTTCGACGGAGTTGTAGGCTTCTGTGTACCAGTCATTTTCATATCCCACCTCTCTCCTCTCTCCCTCCTTCTCTCTCTCCCTCTCTCTCTCTCTCTCTCTCTCTCTCTCTCTCTCTCTCTCTCTCTCTCTCCCGCGTTCCCCACATCCGCGTATCAAATGTTCGGGTTGCACTTTTCCCCTGCCCGTGAACCCTCGTCTAGCATTCCGTTAGGTTCAACGACTCATCGATTGTTACGTCACAGATCACATGACTCTCTCTCTCTGTCTCTCTCTTTCTCCCCGTCTCCTTTCTCTGTGGCTCTGTACAAACCAACGTGCATTCCCCCGTCACTAATGCATAATAGAACCGTGGTATAGAGTGATCTTTTTAACACCTTTCTCAACCCAGATCTCATTCATTTTTCTCCCATTGTTCTCTCTCCCCCCCCCCCCCCCCTTTCCATTTTTTTTTTGGCAATGAACGTGTTGTGTTTTGGCGGAGTGTGTGTGTGCGCCGTGCGACAGACGGTGTTTTGACTTGTGTCTGCTGTGCACCCAACCTCCTCTTCTCTCTCTTCATCTCTCCCTCTCTCTCTCCCCGTCTCTCTCGCTCTTCCAGCTCCCCATTCAGACTGAAACACCTGCATGCCAGGATTGTCGTCGCCATTCGTCAGTTTCGTGGTCTTTCCATTCCGCCGACTTATCAATCAGAAACACGGCTGAGTGGGCTGCCGGATCTTTGGTGGAGTGTGTTTCATTAATACGCCTCCACACTCGCATAAAGAGAACCGCCCTTCACGTCCGATATACCGAAGTTAATCGTTGAGAAGACCCGATAATAATATACAAAAGTGTGATGTTGTATGACAAAAACCATATATTACACAGATGCTGGTGTAATTCCCTGCACCTATCATGTGTCAAGCTATTAATAGTTCAATCGTTCAGTAAACCAGCCAATCAATCAATCAATCAATCAATCAATCAATCAATCAATCAATCAATCAATCAATCAATCAATCAATCAATCAATCAATCAATCAATAAAAAGAATAAATCGATATATTAATTACTAAATTATTCCATTGATCTAATACTTATGCCATCAGTTATCGTTTCTCTACCTCCTTTACATCTCTATATTCATCAATCTATCTATCTATATATCAATCTAGCTGCCTATATATCAGATACTTATATATAAAGCAATATATCAATCTATCTATGAATCTATCTATCTATCTATATATGTATGTATGTATGTATGTAGGTATGTATGTATGTAAGCATATATCTATCTATCTATCTATCTATCTATCTATCTATCTATCTATCTATTTATCTATCTATCTATCTATCTATCTGTCTATCCATATGCCTATCTATATATACATATGTGTATACATTTATTGATCAATGAATTACTAATTCAACTAATCAGCCCCCAAAAGTTAATGTTATTGATGTAATTGAATTTAATGATGACATTTGCACAGCGTGTTAGATGAAACATTCATCAAGATACCGAGCTTTAGAAATATCGATACTGGAAATAATATATGTCTTGATAATGTCTATGATAATTGTTGGGGAGTTAAAGGTTTATGGATCACAATAAACAAACAAAAAAGAGAGAGCGAGAGAGAGAGAGAGAGAGAGAGAGAGAGAGAGAGAGAGAGAGAGAGAGAGAGAGGAGGGGTATATCGTGAGGATAGGATCATATTTTGAAAAAAAGTTAAATTTTTCTTAAAGCGTCATTTGATTTCTTCATTCGTTTTACTTTCAGGTGCGGCCTCAATCATTTAAAAGAAATCATGACGTTTGCTTCAGCTCACGAGGTCCTAGAAGGAATTCGAAAACAAGGGAGAATCTCTTAATGGATAAGCTTTGGATTAAGGCAAAGGCCAAGTGGAGGTAAAGTGTAATACTTAACAAACTGTAGGAGGTAATTTCACGCTAACTGAAAGTTGATAATGGATGCAAATTAGATGTAATTCGACCGCTAGCGTTACTTTGTTGTGCTTGCAATATCGGCAGATTACAATCTTACTCGCAGCAGAATGATGGAAGTACAAAAAAGGTTCAGGGGAGAGAGAGGAAGAGAGAGGGAGGGGATAATTCTAGTTCGCGTGTATTGGACCAGAAGTTTATTTTTCTTACTCATATTTTCGTCCCCTTTGCCATCTCCCCATTCTCGCCTCTTCCCATGGGTACCCGACGATAATGAAGTTTGACTTAAATTCACACTGTTGCATTTCGTCTCATGCATGAGGAACAGGCTTTTCTTCCCGATTCCTTTCTTTTCATATCTCTCTCTTTCTCTCCCTCTCTCTCTCTCTCTCTCTCTCTCTCTCTCTCTCTCTCTCTCTCTCTGTCCTTTTCCCCTCTCTCGCTCTCTCGCGTTATTATTATTTTGCTAATCCCCAGTTCGCTGCACTTTTTCGGTCGGTCGGAAACTCCGCCGCCCTCTTGTCATCTGGTGTGCGGATAATCACGCGGGCATCGCCGGCTGAGCTACCCCGAAGAAACGGCCAGTTCTTAGCTCACCTCTCCCTCTATATCTGCCTGCTCCACCTCAGCGGACGAGCGGATGAGGGTATAGGGGGACAGATGTACCGGGCCGCTGCCCCGTGCCTGAAATCACAGATTACGAGGTGGTGTAGTTTCTGCTGGGTGTTATTTTGACAAAACGAAAATTGTAAAACGGGGGTTAAATCGGCGTAAAAATATAAGAACCGCCTTTCGGATAGCTCTAGGTGGGCTGGAATGAATATTGAAAGACTAACTAGGCTAGGAGAAATTAAAATCGCAATAACAAAGTTCTGAGGGCAGAAAAAAAGAGACTGGATCGGTGGAAAGTTCGCCTTGAGGGTAACCACCGTATAAGCTTCATACTGTCATACGGGAGCAACGTGGCAATCTGACGGAGATGTCAACTCATCCTTCCCAGATTCTGTACTGAAATAAGGAGACTATTATGAAAGTAAACTATCATTGAAATTAATCGCATGGTACTACACCATATTGCGTAACACAGCGCTGTTGATACAAACAGAAGTCGTCGCTTTTCTTTATTCGTCCACCCCTCCTCTAATCTCTATCCTTTCCTCTTTTGCTTCCTGATGCAAGTCAGCTACCTGTCACTTTCAGGTTTTTGTTTTTGAATGTCTACGCAAACGTTTTCTGTTTTACTTGCGTAACTAAGCATTTTTTGTGAAGACTTACATGCACGTCAAACACATGCTTATCAATACTTTAGCTCTCTGTATTTCATGTCATGTAATTCAAATATTTTTTGCACATTTCATGTACATATCTATACAGAACTTTCTATATCTTTGTAAATAATTACATTTATTTAGAAGTATGTTTAATATGTTGGAATTGACACATGTACGTGAAGTACAGGAACTATATAAATCAAATCAAATAATTGTCATTTTATGATAATTGACTGAACATTTCTCTCATTAAACTTTCTTGGCTGTAGTTTGAAATCCAATAATTCTCTTATAAATTTGATACCGAATATTCTCAAAGTAATTATTTATCTGTGCCTTTTGTCCTCCACTGTCAAGCCTCACTCGCTTTTGTTACGTTTTTCAATTTCTTAACTATGCGATTTACGATATTTGGGACGGTTACCTAGCTATATTTCGCTGTCACCTCATACACACTTCTTACTGTTTTGTTTCTTTACGTGTTGTTGATCTTTGTGCGATCTTTTTAAGATTGTACATAGTTGTTTTAATGCAATGGAAAGAAAGATAAATACAATTCAATTAAGAAAAATGTCATAATTTTCTTACCCTTTGTCGGATTTTCGTCAATCCTTGACTAATATGTTTCTTTCATATTTCTGTTTTTATTTAAACCGACTGAATTTTAGGATAGGCTATGCCTTGAGCCCATAGGAAGGATCGAATCCTCATCTCTGATTAGTCATTGATAACCCCAATATTTACTGGCCAACACTTATCCACTGACCTTTTTACCCTTACGTGAACAGCATATTGCCTGAAGTAAAGATAAGCAGGTTCTGTTTCACGAACTTAAGCCATTTCTTCTGAATGGAACTGGACACAAATATAACATTTTCAGGTGAGATAATGATTTATTCTAATATACTTTATCATTAAAATATGGCAATATAAATATTCCCCCAATAACACAAAATGCATCTACATTCATTCATGTGTATAAGAATATACTCAGAGCAAAAGTTTTTGTCCACACTACCAAGCTGAGTGTGGTGAATCGAGATACCTAGACAATTATTTGGTATTGAAATTTACTCCAAGCTTATTTTGTTGTTTCGGTCGTTTAGTTATTTAGGTGTTTGTTGATATGGAGAAAGATATAACACCAGGAATTTGTAACACCAAAAAATGGCAAAGGGTGTTAACTAAACGATTTGCTTGGTACTCATTAAATGTATAAACGCCATTATTGTTATATCTGCCATTTCCTCCTTTCTCTCCCTGAAATTTGAGAAGCTTTTTGTGTAGGTTCCTTTATACACGAAGAACTCAACAGGCTGTCTCAGCACTGACGATGGAACACCGTAACACTATAACATCGTAATCCCGTTGCACCGTAACACCTATTTCAATACCGTGTAAGGTGTTACTACTATCACGCTAGTAAACAGGCGACATGTCCGAAACGCATATTGCAAGAACCGTCCCTATATCGCCATCTGTGGGTGGGATTTTACATTTCTGGCTCAATCTAGCGATCTCATGTGCCCTGTCTATAAAGAATTACGAATTCCGAAGTCCAATCACCTATTACTAACGTACAGAGTTACGAGCAAGTCAAGGTGCGATCAGTCGTAATTCTTTATCGGACAGGGCCCAGGTGTGGCACTCGGTCCATCAATTCCCGCATTGTCCAGATTCACAGATCTTCAAAATTATTATTCTGGCACCGAAGCTTTTGCCTGGAAGCTATAAGACAACAAAATCACCTTTTGATGGACAGCCAAAAAGCCCTTCGGTAGAAATTTAATCAGGCCATTCATGCCATTACTCGGCTAGTTTCTCTCTTTTCTCCCTCCGTGACCAGATGTCTTTAAATGTGCCCTTCACCCTTGACAGGTAAAGACGTCGTGAAATATATGCTCTCAACATGTAGCAATGTGAATGATGTGGAGGAGGAGGCGTGATATGCCAGGACTTGTTGTCAAGAGAAGAAGGGTGGATATTGAAATGAAATATTTGTCATTTAATCATTTTGTATTATTCTTCACACTTCTTCATTTTCGAGTGAGTTCATTGCAAAAAGAGAAGAGGGGAAAATGAAATATACCTATATCTCTTTGCTGAATTGAAAATACCCAAATATGAACAATCTTTCTTCCAGAGGTTCTATTGAGCACAATCCACTGGTCCAAGTCATTAATCTACAATTCATCTCTGACCTTAGAAGTGTTGAATATAAGTAGGGTAAGGAGAGCATAATTCGTTAGTCAGACGCCTGAAAGTGAGACTAACCAATGAGATGAATGGTTACCTTTGGATTTTACGACACAATTCCGGGTGTTGTTATGACTGACCCCATCATGATAATGACTGGTTGCAAGGCTAATCGCTGCAGGACGCGGGAATGATACATACATGCACGAAACAGCCCCGTCTGAAGGTTGAACATTAACGAAAAAGTGAATGACCATCGCCCCCTTTTGCTGTCAAAACACCAATCTGCCGTCGTTAAACATGATTGACTCATTCTTTTATGGACTAAGGGATAAATCTTCTTCTTTCTTCCTATCTTCAAGAATAAAATTAGCCTGATTTCAAGGCTGTTGTTCATTTTCACTCCAACTACAATATTCAATAGACGGGTCTGGCTGCAATAGACTAATCATTCTCAATATCTTCTCAGACGCGCCCATACAATTTTGGAACGGAGGGGGGAAAGCTAGTCTTGTAAATACTAGACTCAAAGTTTGAATTATGAATGTCCGAAAGCCTGGTGAGCAGGCTAGAATAAAGTGAGAATGGAACTGAAGAGTCAAAGTGATTGTTTCCATGCGCGCGCCCTCAACGTAACCTGTGATTTATTCACCCAGTAATAACAGACGGTATGGATGGTATGTTGGTCAATGGTGGTACAATGACGGGAGATGATTCATTTATAATTAAAGAGAAAGTCCACATAGAGGTTAATTTGATTATAATCATAGTAGAAAACATTTAAGCAACGTGTTTGTAACATGTTAGTGAAGGTTTGATGAAAATCCGTCAAGAAATAAGAAAGTTATGACTTTTATTGAAGTTTCAATTGTGACGTCACTTGCGAGCTATCTTTTCATACATTGTGTATTATATGATTCCATTAACTGCCATTGGTTTCTTTTTTTTGAAGGAATAAGTAAATTTCATAGAGGTGTGTTTGTGTGTGTGTGGGTGTGTGTGTGTGTGTGTGTGTGTGTGTGTGTGTGTTTAAGAGCATGTATTTAATGATATATCAAATGCACAGGTAAAATGGCATTGATTTTTTTTTTTTTTTTTTTTAGAAAATGGACATTTGAAAACAAAATAGCACACAAGTTATAGGAGGGTACCTCGCAAGTGATGTCACAATTTTTTGTTGAAGAATTGGAATATTCATAACTCTTTTATCCTCTGATGGATTTCTGTCAAACCTTATTTAATAATTTATCTTTTGTTCATGTTTCTTGTGTAATTTAACCAACTTAACTTGAGGGTGGATTTTTCCTATGTGGACTGCAATAGTATAATTCATCAGCATGTAGGTGTAAAGCTGCAATTTATTTGATAAGCTTTCATTTGGGATTGCAAAATTGCGAAATTCATGACGTAAGGCTTAAAACGTAACCCTCGCAATCAAAGCAACATCTCAGATTAAAATCGTTTGAATAATCCAATTTCAATATAATTATAATGTCTCGTTCCATGATATAAAGTTAACATGCTTATCTAAACTTAAACGGAGGAGCACCTCGTTTGCAGATGCATGTAACCCATACGAAAAATGGGAAAACATATCTTCGTCGGTGAATGGAAGTGGCGACACCGTCGAGGTTTTTTTTTCTTGTTCTAAGGAAAGTGTGAATGAAACGAGGAGAGGGGGGAAAGAAGGAGGGGGAAATTATGAGCTTGTTTACGTGGTGGTTTTATTCATTGACCAGCCAAATTCAATCAATGCCCCGGCCTTAATCGAATGTTCTATAACAATTAGAGAGACAGCTTTAAAACCATGTGCTGCCGGTGAGAGAGGGGACAAATTAGACGAAAATTGGTCCGGTGAGAGGGCGAGAGAGATGAAGAGAGGAGAGCGGAGAAGTGACGGGGAGGAAGATGGGGTGAAAAGAGAGCGAGAGAGGGAAAGAGGAAGTGTGTATGTGGGGGAGGGGGGGGGGTGAGGGAGAAAGAGTGCGAGTGGTGTGAGACAGGTGAATGTATGTGTGTGAAAGAGATACAGAAAATAAGAAAACGATAAAAAACGGAACGTGGGAGAAAGAGAGAGAGAGAGAGGAAGAGAGAGAGAGAGAGAGAGAGAGAGAGAAAGAGAGAGAGAGAGAGAGAGAAAGAGACAGAGGGGTGGGGCAATGAAAAGAAAAGAAAAACATTATTTTCGTGTGTGTGTGTGTGTGTGTGTGAGTGATATAAAGATAATGAATAAAGAGAAAGGGAAAGAGAGAGGGGATCGAGAGAAAGAGAGAGAAGAGAGAGAGAGAGAGAGAGAGAGAGAGAGAGAGAGAGAGAGAGAGAGAGAGAGAGAGGGAGAGAGGCGATGCCGTGGTTCAACTTTTTGTGTACTTTTTTATGTCCAAATCTGGCGAGGTTGATGGGCAAAAATTGATTCTTCAGTGATGACAGGGGAAGAAAGAAAAAAACATCCGAGGGAAGTTGCAAGATTTCTCATGGAAGATATGATGAGAGGGTATGCTTTTGAGTCGAAGAGAATTATGGCAAAATGTCCGAAGGCGGTTTTTTTCTCAGTTATGGTTGAGACATGCAAGGGATGCCGCCACGGGTTTGAATTTCTGCCTGATAAGTTCAGTTTTCCGCGTCAATGGTCGTGATGCGTTCTCCTCTCGCGCTGTCGTTTTGCCTTTTGGGCTGAAGCTAGCCGACATGTTGCGCGCACACAACAGGCTCAAGCGTCTTGGGGCGATATTTTGAAAATGGCGGAAAAACAGTAGAAAAACATATTTGTAAGAAGAAAAAGGCGACAGGGAGAGAGAGAGAGAGAGAGAGAGAGAGAGAGAGAGAGAGAGAATTGGAGAGAGAGATTGGAGAAAGGGTGGGCTGAAAGAAGGGTGCGGGGTGAATGGAGATGGGTGGAGATGGGTAGAAGGAGGCAAAAACAGAAGGTGAAAGAGCCTAAAAGACGGGAAGAGAACAGCCCCCCCCCCCCCGTCCCCAATATGTCAGAAGCGCCTTTACGTGGAATTGTGAAAGAAATCACTACGGTAAAACAAACAGATAATAAAGAAAAGGATACGTAATGGAGGGTAAGTAAGGAGAAGAGGAAATAAGATGGATCATGAGATGAAACATAGGAAGACGATGAAGAAGGAGTGAGAGATATAAGGGAAGGGCAAAACAAAGAGAAGAATATGAAGAAGGAGAAGAAGAAGAAGAAGAAGAAGAAGAAGAAGAAGAAGAAGAAGAAGGAGGAGGAGGATGATGATGAGGAGGAGGAGTAGGAGGAGGAGGAGAAGGAGGAGGAGGAGGAGGAGGAGGAAAAGAAGACGAAAATGGGGAAGAAAATGAAAAAGACGGAGAAGAAGAAGAACACTACAAAAGGACGAGAACAAGATGAGAAGTTGAACAAGAAAATGACATGAAAGAACCAGAAATAGACGTAAAGATAGGAACTCGGGCAGACATACAAACAACAAAAGAACAGACAGAATAGGAAAAAAATAGCCTAACAGTTAAAAAGTGCAAAATGTGCCTTCAGGTAAAGAATTGAGGCCCACTCCAATGGGAGACAATTTTGAAATGTATGAATGTAATTATGGACTGGTGATGCTGTTAGTTTTTAATGAAGGAACTACATGTCGCTGACAACAGATTCAGGGCATTTTCCAGCGATCTGTTTGGTACAATGTAAAACGGTTCCGCCCGTTCATTTCTTCTTTCATAAAAAAAAAAACAGGCATTCTAGAGTAATTCTGCCTTCATAGAGTGAAGCGAGGCAAATTGATAGGAGGTAAAAGAAGAAGAAGAAAAAAAAAGAGAGATCCGAAATCAAATTTGCTTCGTCGCCGTGCCTAATCGTACGAGCGCGAATGGGGCGTTTTACAAGCCCGCTGCTTTGATTTGACCCGCCCAACGCTGCAAGCTAGGCTCGGGCTCCTCCAAGTCCTCGTGTAGCCGACCGCGCTCCGGTGAAGTGCTCTCCTTTCTCCGGCTCTTCCCCGCTGCCCATCTCTCTCCATACCACTCGCCGCCATACATGCAGCAGCTCTCAGCGCGCTCAACCAATGCGATTGCGGGACAGCGCGCGGCCCGGCGCCCCTGCGCAAACCCCACGCAAGCACCCCGCTTGGTCGCTCGCGGTGCGCCGGAGAAACGCATACAATACACAGACAAACAAACGAAGAAGGACATTATGTCGGCTTGTCAGGAAAAGGGTGGGGGGGGGGGGGGGTGATATATGAAAGAAGGATTGCGGCAATACAAGTTGTGATGGAGAAAATTGGGTTAAATGGAAAGGTACTAGCATGGGAGTGCAGAAAAAACTTACATTTATTATTAATGGTTGAGAAACACTAACAGCATAAGCGGCGGCAAGGAATTATCATTGGCTGGGGGTCCTGGGTACGTGTGAATTAGTTGCTTTTATTCTAATAACGATGTCGGGTCGGCGGAATGGAGACAGAGAGAGAGAGAGGGAGAGAGAGAGAGAAAATGGCAGAGTGAGAGATGGGTAATTATTTGTACACTGAGAAGAAAATAAAGGAGGGAAATTGATGAAGTGATGAAAGAGATTGGTGAAGCGGGGTAATCATTGGGCGAGAGCAACCGACGGAAAGGGGGGCAAGCGCAACGAATCACAGAGGCAGAGGTGTCGTCATTATCATAACTTGTTATTCCGTTTCAAGGTCATTCTTTAATGTACTATCTTCATGTGATGACGAACATATTATAAACAGTCAGTTAACTCTGTATGTGCACGTGGGAATTCATTATCCAGTAATACGCACAAATCCAATTGAGTTATCTTTGTCTGTTACTGAAAAGGTTAAAGACATCAAAATTCAAATTCAAATTCAATACATAAGGAAATATCTATTTATTTATCTATTTATTCAGTCTTATTTAAATGGGGTAGCCATTTCAGTTAACAAAAAACTGCTCTACCAAGAGCCCTGCACAATAAAAAATCACATTACATATAAACCAATCAAATACAATAACAAATTTTTAATTAAATATATGTTATATGTATATATTAGTGTAATGTATGATGTAATAATTGTGATAATGAAATAGGCCACTGTTTATAGACCTATAGACCTATATCCATTCTACACAAGGTATCGGATTGATCTTCTCCCCGAACAATCACGGTCTTATAGTTGACAAAAGAGATTAAATCATTTCCCCGTTAACATTGAGCTGCATAGACCATGACTTTGTATACACATGCGTACGTAAAGACAATGTGTGTAAAGGTATGACAGAATATTTAGACATGCTTCATCAATCAACTATTTGTAATTTTTGGTTCCCGTCTTATAAAGAGTTGTGATTGATCTGAATCGATTGCAAGTCTAATCCCCTATCTCTAAATGTGCAGAGATGTGATCGATGTCAATCGCTATTCTTTATAAGATAAGGGCGATTTTCTTTTTCATGTAATACTGATATGCCTCTCTACAACTTGAACTAAGAAACAAAATGTTTTCCCCAAAGCCAAACAATAAAGACTTTAACTCTTTATGCGCCATTGACGCACTCAATACACACAAATCTGTATAGAGCAGCAGCTTATCCGAGTTCAAGAGCAGTTCTTTTTCAAAAGGTATTTACCCGTTCTTTACTCAACCTTCATTATGCGAGCTGTTTTTTTCTACTTTTCAAAAATGATGCATGATTATATTTGAATTGTGTATATTTGTTCTTGTTAAATGTGTCTTACAGTCTTAACATGTTTTATTTCTTTGTAGTTTATATACGTGTGTTTATAAAAGTACTGACTAAATTTGAACTTACCGTAGCAGCATGACTCATTGATATAGTCTGCTCATTTTTGAGATGATTCATTACGATCCCGAAGACATATCAGATTGGAAATTGTGATTATTGGTCCCATAATATGAACAACAGTATCCGATACATCTATATCGCTCACACTAGGTATGAGATCTAAAGGCCCTCGCAGACGACACGACCCGATCAGTCGTACGACTTTGCAACTGGCTGAATGGCAGGACACGGTCATTGGATTTGTACAAGTAGGTGACGTTACATTTCCAATCGTAGGACCTTACGACTGCAGAATCGCGACAAAGTGGTGTCGTCTTCGGTGGCCTTTATACTGTCTTTGAATACATACAACATCAGCGCCTGCTGTTGAAATTAATATGCGAAAATCAAATACTCATGAACAGGCCTTGTCGCTCTCATTTAATTTTGCTCTTATTTTAGGCATAATCGGCTCTCGTTTTCCTTTTGAAATGAAGTGATGTAAGGGCCCCCGTTAAACGACGCGATGTTACCACGATTCTACTGTCGCAAGGGCCTGCAAATTGAAATGTGATGTCACCTTCTTTGCACAAATCCATTGACCGGGTCCTGCGATTCAGCCAGTCGCGCAATCGTACAGCTGATCGGATCGTGTCGTGTGAGTACATTGCTTGTGTGTTCAAGGTTGTGCGTCATATAAAAAGAACATTATGCTGAAAAATGGGCTCCCCCTCTCTCTCTCACACACACACAAACAGATACATACATGTACGCACACCCCCACACACAGACACACACACACACACATACCCCCTCCCACACACTAATGGGTACAATATAATTATGTGATTCCTGAACACACACGCATAAATAGCTAATAGACCGTTTCCTTATTCTTGAAAGAGAATAAGAACCAACCGACTCCATGCACTAAACTAACTTTTTAAAAATAATAATCAATTTGTTAAATGCATATCACAAAGAATTGTGTTTCTGCAATCAAAGCAGGGATAAACGTAGTGGTGTAATATCACTGATTCCAATAATTTTGGATTGACTACATTGTGACGCAAGTTTTTTTTTTACGTCGTTTCTTTCAAAATAAAAAAAAACTTTTTGGTACACATTTCACTCCTAGGCTTAGGCCATACATTGCCATATGGGACTATAACGGGCTTGTACACAAACATAATAAGATCCCGGAGATAAACATAATTTGTATGAGCGCTTTCTGCGCATGTGTGGCTGTGAGTGTGTGTATGGGAGTGGGTGTGCGCGTGTGCGTGTGTGTGTTTGTGTGCGCGCGCGTGTGATTGTACGAAACAGCGATGTTGTACGTGTGCGTGCGTGCGAGCGTACGTGCGTACGAACATGACGTATATGAGGATGTTTTATGTGGCCTAAGCGCTCGGCATTCAAGGGGAAATAATGTACAAAGAAAATTAAAAATATGGATTCATGGCCTGATAAGTAACACTCCAATAAGCGTTACTCTGATCTCTTATCTCACCCCGTCGCACGCTTTCCTACTGAGGGCCGATGTGTAATGTTTAACACACAACAATGAATGTGATTTAATTTCTTTTCTTGTACTAATTAGGTCAACGTTGACGAGCATGTGAACACATAAAGTGTGTTGTTGACATCCATATTCACACGTGTGCCGTTATTTCCGCATGTTTGATTCCCAATAAACATGTTTCGATTAACCTTTACAGTACTAAACAAAAAAACCCATTGATTTGATACATATTTCACTTGCCTATGGTACTAAAAATGATATGGCGTTTCACGACCTTGTCCCAGCGTGTCCCCAAATATGGAAAATGATCAGAATGTCACCAAATATTTTGAGGTAGTATTATTGATGTCTTATGCTCTGTTCATGATATCAGAAGAATATTCAATACAAAGACACATACGTACATACAGAAGTAGTAATATGCAGACATATAACATACACACATACAGACACACCCTTACAATTATACACACACATACACATATAATCATTCACACATACACATCATTCGCACATACACATATATTCATATACACAGTCACATACACCCGCATACATACACATACAGCACATGATACATCCTAGACTTACACACACGGACATATGGTGATCGTTCATTTGCCCATGTTGCTCCAGTTTTATGGAATAGCCTCCTGACACTCTTAGAAATATTAACACCATAGATAAGTTTAAGTCTGCACTTAAAACACACTTATTCCAAATGTCAAGTGAATTAAAGAACTCAGTAGCCTAATTTCTCTTTTTCCTTTTTCCGTAAAGCGCATAGAGACATTCTTATGTATGTGTTATGCGCTATATAAAAAAGGGTTTATTATTATTATTGTTATCATTGTTATAAATGTTATTATTATTATTATTATTATTATTATTATTATTATTATTATCATTATTATCATCATTCTAAACGCACACCGTATCTATCTTTTCTCCCTTCTTTTGACAATTTTTATCCCTACCCCCTCCCCTCTCTCTCTCTCCCTCACTTAACGCCTTCGATCTCCTTCTCTTTCCCATGATTTACCATGATAATCTATTCTGCATGGGAACACAAGGAAAAAAAACAATCATGTCACAAGTCCCCCTCACGAACCCAATGCTGGTTGAGGCACCTCTCCCGAACTCCCCGCGAAGACCCCCACTCCCTTCCACAATCAGCACCCCTCCCCTACACAACGCCCCCCCCCCCTCCCAAGCCCGTCCGTCCGTTAATTGGTAGGCCTATTTGTATGTGCAATCATCTAGGCTGTAATATCGTCGTATTGTACATATTGGCGGCGACATCTTTCTGGCACATGAAACATCACTGGGCATTCTGTAATGAGAATTTATCCGAATCAGTCCAACCATGAATTATATCTAGGATGACAAATTCAATACAGCGCAGGTAGTCTAGTCATTAAGTCGTCGTGCATTTGCTTTGACCAATATTTGTTACTTATTTGTTATATCGTAAGGTGAAAATATTGTGTTATTTTTTGTAATAATTATTCATGAAAATAAATAAATGACTATGATGAAAATTAAGAGAATTTCTTCAATCTGTGGGTGTATTTTCATGATAGTTGTCCTAAAGTGCAAATACTAAGGCTTATATGAATAATTATAACATAATCTAATTTCACAAATAATGAACGAATAACCATAAAATCCACATACATTACTGGATATGAGCTGACAGATGTGCAGTAGGTGCATACGCATGTATTACAGCCCACAATTAAAGAAAATGTTGATGTTATGTATCTTTCTCACAATATCTACCAATCTTCGTTTTTTTTGTTTGTTTTATTCGCTTCTTTCCTAGATCGTCTCATTGTCATAGTAAACTACATTATTATAATGTATTATATTCCACATACTAAGAATGTTGCTATATGATTGGTCAAGAGTTGATCACGTGATGAGCATATCAAGTCCTTTTAGGCCGTTTGGACCCCTTGTGCGCGCCAATGCTCAGCGGCGCACGCACAGTCGCGCAAGTGCAGCCCGGGTAGGGCTATACGCTAGGGCGCGCGCGGCGGCCGCGGCCGGCCACGCGTGCGCGTGCCTGCTGAGCACTACTGCAATGCATTTTGTTTTTGTTGTTTACAGCAAACTTTATGTGGACATGACCTTGCCCAAAATCATACTGTTGCTGCCATAAATGTCTCCTATATCTATTCCTTGAATTCCATAGCCCACTTAGCCTGACCAGAGCGTTGTGTGCATGCATGCAGCATTCAACTAGAACCAGAACTAGATCTACATTAGATCTAGACCGATAATAATTGTTCTAACCTCGATCGCTATAAGTGCGCGCTGCATAACAATGCATGCAGTGCGTGCCAGCGCGGCCGGCCCTGGCCCGGTGATATGCGGGCATGGTGATATGCGTGTGAGGTACAGTCCGCGCCCGCCCCGAATATGACAACTTTTGCCATTGGCTTGTGGTCTGACACATGTTTATTTAAAGCTAAAACGCGAACGCAAAGTTTGACCAATGACCATCATTCTTATATCATCGTAAAGCTTAGAAAAAACTGCAAAATGACTCATGGGAACTAAGCTGTAAGACACCATAAAGCGAAATTGGATCGAGTGGGAAATCGTTTGTGGTTACATACAGTGGGATTTTACGTTGAGTTTTATCCTATTTTTGATATGAAAGGGATGTTTTTGACCCCAAAACGCGAATGTAATTAACATATTTGCAAAAATCTTAATTATTTAATGGAAATAATATGATATCATCAGCATTATATCATTGGAACTAGCGATACATATGGAAACTTTTTTTCAGGAATGACAAAATTTGTAACAAAACATGAAATTTCCAATAGTATTTCCATAGAGTGGTAGACACGCGCGGAACGCACGCGCAGTTAGTGTCCCATAGGATTTGATATGGCGTAGTTTTTCCTATCAGGTCACCTGAGAATAAAAGTTCGTTACACTCTAAGTGATAGTACTTTTTGGTTTCGCTGTTCTCTTCACTCCTCACAGTCCTAATGCGTGATTAATATTTTGAGTACGCGCGAAATAAAAGTGCGTTACACTCGGACTATCACTTGACATCTAACGCGTCCTAACGCGCGTCCTAACGCACGTCCTAATGCGCGTCCTAATACGCGTCCTAATACGCGTCCTAATGCGCGTCCTAACGCGTGTTCCCCATGGCAGCGGCTCGGGGTTATGGAGATAAGTAAACATTACGTTTTTACGTCAAATTGTCATTTTTGGTATAGATAGTTGGTTTCAGATGTGGAATATAAAGCAAATAATCAACGTTTGGTTTCAAGCAATGAGACGAGCTATCACTTCGATCTGAATGTATACGCTATCTTTCCTCAGCTGCGCTTCGGAAAGATACATCCAGATCGCCTCGGAAGTTATAGTTCGTCCCATCACCCTCACCAACGCTGATTATTTGCTTACTATTCAAAAATTGTTTTAGTACTATTATGTGCGTCCCTTTTCTTTTACCCGCTTCATTCTCTTACACCTTAATCGTTGCTAATATTCTTGGAATCACTCATCATAAAATGGAAACTCTGTTTCGATTTGTCTTTTCTCTCACCTCTCCACAATCAAACAACATGTTCACATTTTGTGAAGTCTCAAGAGGGTGTTAGGGTGGGGCAAACGTTCAACGAGGGAACATTGTCATGGTAACCGCCCTTCCCCCACTCACCTGTATAAAGGAAAACATTAATGGAACTTTTAAAGGCCCAACTTAACCAAGGACCCTCCCCCCCCCCCCCCCTCCTCTCCCCTCTCCTCGCTACCAACTCTTTTGCAACCACTAACCCTTCTTAACTCTTAATCTCTACGGCATTTATGCGTATCGATGATGAAATCACTCGGGTGGCACGTAAAGAGTTAAAGGTATAAGGTAGTAGGGGTAGAGATTGCGGGACCCATATTCATGGCACGTCATCACGGGTACCGCTCTCGTTTTGATTTAAACGACTTGATCATGTTGAGGTGATTCCTCCACGACATTCTGAAATGGAAACGAGAATGGGAACAGATCTGCCACGATTACGGGAGTAGTAATCTCTACCAATACTATTAATTATGTGGCCTTTGACGGTATAATGGTAGAGAGGTGCCTATATAACCCCTATATTACTAGGCCTTGAGAACCACTTTGGCTTACTACATATCGTCATGCCAATGGTAATGAGAGGGTTAACCCTTACATCACAAGGCCTTGATAACCCCCTTGGATTACTACACATGTTCATGACAGTCATGACAGTGGTAATGAGAGAGTTAACCCTTATATTATCAGGCCTTTTAACCCTTGGGAACCATGTTGGCGTATTATACAAGTTAACGCCTAATGGTAATGAGAGAGTTAACCTTTACATCACAAGGCCTTGAGAACCCCTTTGGCTTACCATGTTCACGCCTAAGGAGTTGAACCACACGGGCGGCCCGCACATTTCCCTTTTGATTCATGTGCTCTCACATTCGTGGTAGGGTCCATGCTATGACATGGCTTGTCACGTGACTGGATACCATCATCTCAGCACGTTTGGTCTGCAAGCGAAGACTAGCACTTTTCTAGGTCACCTGATGAAGGAAGACGCGTCGGACCCTCCAAGATCCCTCTTCATTTTGGCGGGAAGATGAAAATGTGTCTTCCTCGGTTGATCGCGAATCTGTTGATTTTTTTTTCTACGTCAATGACAACGAGTCAAGGTCAAGCCACCCTTGCTTTCCTTCTCAGAGAAACTCAAAAGATGGATGAAATCCCGACTCGCATTCGAAGAAAATAAAGATGTTATTTTAACGCAAGCAAGCGTAATCCTATTTCAGAAATTGAAATCCGACTGTGAGAATGAGGGTGCCGACATATTTTCTCTTTTTTTTTTTTAATGTAACGTGCGCATCTTCTCGCTCGTTTCTGGCACCCCTCTTTCCCGCCTTTTTATTACGGTCTGCCACCTGTCCGCTAATTAAGGAATTAGCGGGAATATTGTAAAATAAATAAACAGCTGAAGCAAGACAAATGTAGATGAGGGATGTGGCGGGTCTTAACTCCATATGTATTCCTGTTCTAGTCCCTTTTGCACCAATAGGATGCGCAACTAATGTAGAACAGCACAAGGTTAAACAAAAAGAGGAGGCTTCGTGTGCGATTCTGAGATATCTCAAATACTGTTATGTTAGTATGACAGCGGCACTTTACAAGAAGAGAGGGAGAGGGTAAAATGAAGAAGAGGAGATTTCAGAAACCCAAGAGCGAATCTGGGATGATAGAGTTATAGCTGTAGACTGTTAGATCTCTGTAAGGCAGAAGTGCTAGAGGTCATGTAGTCCATATGTGTTGAAAGTTGTATACAATAATTATTGCACATTAAAGGGAGAACGCTTTAAATCATGTGGCTAAATCACAATATTTATCCATAGACACGAGAGAATGAATTCCCAGAAAGCAAAATCTGGCCGCAAAAACTCAACCACAGAGCAAAGAAAAAAAAAGAGAACTAGCACCAATAAAAAGAGAGCACATGAACGCTGAAAACATTCATTATTAAGCGAACTGACAGTCGCCACCCAAGCAGAAAATAATTATTACAATAAAGCCTTCAACCATGAATATGGCCCAGGCACTTCCAAGCTGTTGCGCGATCCACGATCCACGCTGGAGTGTGAGTGAGGAACAGATGAATATTATTTGGACTAAAGTGCAACACACAAAAATATCCGATTCTATTATCCAGATTTGTTCTCACCGCACGAGAGTTTGGACAAAAGCGAACGCGAAAAGAAACAAGAGCACCGCGAGCGATGCGATGAATAGAGCGGCAAAGGGAAATATGCCGGCAAATATCGCACGTGCAAGGTGTCCCCTATCAGTATTCTGATCAATTTTTCGGTTTGAATCCGTAGATTTTATTATCTCGGTGTTTTGTATGCGTTATTTTCGGGGATTTAGCAATAATCATGGAATTGGATTTTACAGTAAGTTATCCGGAGGTGACGCAAATTTTATTTTTTCTAGGATATAATATAATTTCATTTCTATCTTTTACTTTGCTGTTGTTGTTGATCTCCACGCTATTGCGATTCAGTTAATTAATGGGTAGGTTCCTTGACAATTGTATCAGAGAGAGCATCAATTCTTAAGGCGGGATTTCATACGGCAACCAATGCGCTTATAGTTCCATTAACTATTTAAAGTCCTATGCGACACGTGTGCGTATATAGGCCTACCGTATATAGAAACGAGAGAGAGAGAGAGAGAGAGAGAGAGAGAGAGAGAGAGAGAGAGAGAGAGAGCGAAGGGAGGAGAGAGTGAGTGATGGTGGGGAGGGGTGGTGATGAGGGTGGGGTGGGGTAAATTAACCATTAGTAATACATTTGACAGGGTAATGCAAACCTACTAATTAATTGATTTGAATACAATAAGATAAATCAGAGAAACAGACCGGAAGCGCCTTGCCAAAAAAATAAAATATATGATAAAGATATTATCATGAAAATTTGAAATCATATTTCTTCATAGCCAATTCGATTCTGATGTTGCATTACCTCATAATATTGATTTTAGTCGCTCTTAAAACCATGCACTTTTTTTCTCCTTTCTGAAATTATTTATTCGTATGCTAAAGCCTCCTCTGCAATTAATTTAATATGATTATCGTGTAATCGTGTATGTTTTTTATACGGATGTTTTATATTTTTTTTATGGTAGTATACATATAGCATGTAGATATTCTTCCAATTTGACTTCTGCTACCATTGAATACCTAATAAGCTATATAAAATCAAAATCAAATAAAAAAAAAGAAGACAAAACTATTACGTCCTAAATCATGATTTAACATGCACGTCCACAGTGATGCACTCTTCGTTCTTGTGTACCCTCTACACAAGACACCGAGGCATGCCCGACATAACGACACACATACTACATGCGCATCGTGAATATGTGTTTGATTTGTTTCTACGTTGTTGTTGTGAATGTCATATTGACTGACCAATCACGAGCGTTGTACTTTGAAATAGGTGAAAATAATATAAACTTGAACTTGAGATGTTGCCGTGCCACCGCCTCATGTTTGTACCAGCAATGTACAGAAAACTACCTGTGATAAAGTAATAAGAAGTGTAAAATGGATGCTATATATAACGGAATAGAGTTACTTAAATAATCTCATAGCATAATGCGTTCCACTTCGACGCTAATGTACCGCGAATACATGCATGCTCACATGTTCATTTGCATACATCATTGATAGGGATTTGCCAAACAAGATTGCCATATTTGATTGAATTTACAACGAATCATGTATGAATCACTTCCATCGTATTTCAGTCAACTACTTCTCAAAGTGTGAGTTAAGAAAGCGTATATTTTTACTTCTGTTCCCTTAACTCCCACGTTGCTATGGTCACGCGTTTGCGCTAATGACATGACTCGCATCCATGTCAAATTGAAGAGCGCGTTGTGTGAAACGCAGAGGGTTAGCTAGAATCATATCTCGGTTGGACCCTCTTGGAATTAATGAATCCGTGAATAAACGATAAGGGATTATGAGGTCAATGCTAACCCAAAATATCCGTTTCGCTGAAAAACAGATCGCAAAGAAACTTGAAGATGCGAGAAAGAAAAGTACAAGTTCATCCAAACAGAAATACTTAATATGTTTCCGGGTTGTGGCAATCGCCTATTGAGAAGGTGATTAGGGAAGAACTTACCAATTCGTCCAGTCCATTCAAATATAAAATACAAGCTACACCTATTTACTTCATACCCACCAAATCGGAGAAACGGTAGTGGCGATGGCAATACACTCGAGTCCTTTGAAGTCGCCGCCGACGGAAAACATCGTTATTGATAGCGAAATAAAGCGCTCCCTTATTAGCCATTTTCAGGTCAATATTAAAAATGGCTTTTGTTAAGGAATCAAGAGGGGGGTTGCGCGAGGGAAAAACTGTTACACTTTGCGGGAGTGAATAGGAAACCGATTGGTGTGTTTTGGTTGTGGTTTTCTCTGAGTGATTGCTCGGTTTAGCGGCCTATTGTTCATTGGAAGTGATTGATGATGCGGCTGGTTAACACTGACATCGCTGCACAGAGAGTGCGTTTTTACGCCCTTGTTTTTTAATGTCATGTTTAGTCATGATGTTACGTTGGTAATGGTAGGTTAATAAGGGGATATTTGTTAGTATTTAGCCCCATTAATCACCTGTAGTACTGTAGAATTATACAATTTCCATTAGACACCGCAAAGGTTTGCTCTTGGAGCGGTGACATTCAACATGTGTTTTCTCTACCTCCTCGTCATTGCCACCACCTTCACATTTCCATTTACACTGTCTTCTTCTTCTTCTCCTTCTGTGCTTCCGCTTTGTCTGGTGTCATGTTTTTCATCTTCTTCTTGCTAATCACTATCATCAGCATAAACTTCAATTATCATCACCGTCTGATTGTATACTCAGTACACGAGTCAGTATTCATGCTGACCACTTTGAATTCAGGATGAAGGAAACTGAATTTATCTCGTTTTGGTGTTCACGTTACCATCAAGGGTGCTTAGTCCAAACCCTATCAATTTTCTATAGCAAAGCTGTTACTTGATGTGCATTTGTATTTAGTTATTCAAATTCGTGAGCTGGTTTTTGATTTAACAACATTATATCTCAGTGCAAAGTGAATGGAGACTACTACTAAACTATATACACCATGTACACGGGTGGTGGTAAATGGGAGAGAGGGGTGGTTACAATGGCTATCGAGTTACAATAATCCCCCTCTTCTCTCAGAAGACTTATTTCCATGGTTGATGTTTTTCAAACACTTTATAGACTCATTTTATAGCCACTTAAAAATGCGAAGATCTTTACCTCATTACCCATATGTTATCACTTCCAAGATGGTAACGTTGAAAACGTGTTTTGAATTAACCTATGTATGCTGTACCAAGATATTGACAAAGGCAATAAATTTCAGCTGGCCTCCTAAGTCATTCTAGGCAATCTGGATATTTAAGTCAAGACTTTTTATTTTCATGGGAACATGTTAGTTTATGTGATCCTCATACACATGATGACGTCATGAAATCGCCCTTGGTCTTCGATATGGGAACGGGGGATTTTCACACCTTCTCGAAAATTCGCTCCTCTTATTCGGAGTCGTGTCATAAAATCAAAGTATGGAAAACGAGTAGTTTCGTTGTTTTGATATTGCACAATTGTCATGTTTATAACACACACACACACACACACACACACACACACACACACACACTCACTACAAGCCCTATCCATTCAAAAATATTCTCAAAGTATCTACATGTATTGATGCCTCCAATCAATATGATGCAATATAGCGAGAAACATGGAAAAAAGACAACAACAAAAAAGTAATCATGCCACCACACCGAAACTAATAAGCCTTCACCATAAGACCTCACATGAATAATAACGTGTGGGCCCATCACTTTACGACTACATAAAACCGGACTTGATTTCAACACTTCGGCGATAAAAGTCAGGTTTACGATGTCGTAAAGACAAGCCGAATTTGACAAGTGATGTAAAAATGAAAAAAGAGGTTCGACCATTTTTTATATTTGTCGTGAACGATAAAGCAACGATTAGTGGATGACAGTTTAATCACGTGATTAAAAGACTTAGGTTAAGGACTTGCCCCCTTCATATTAAAAGTACTGAAGTTTTCTAAGGTGAAAGGTCTTATTCAAAGAAATACTTTATTATTTGTCTAGGCACTATTAACTATGCCATATATCGCACATTTCCCAGACATATATTGTAAGTAGGAGGATATATATTTCACATCTGCATTTAGAAGGAATTTTCGATCAATTTGTTTCAGCCATGTACACTGTAGGAAGATAAAGGGAAGCAAACAGATTGAAGTGTGGTAAGCATAAGGACAGTCAGAATTGCTTTTTACGCGAACACTACTTTTCTCTCGTTTGCGATAAAATTGCCGTAGAGGGGGACATGCTGAAAAAGGGCATGAGTGTAGCAAAGAGGGGTGAAAATATGAAATGATACAGCAGACGAATAAATAAATATTTCTATCTATGCAAATATAGAACATTTTAATTTTCTCTTCGTCAAATGGAGGGTAAACGCTTTAAAATATCAAATCGTGTATCTAGTCCACCCGTGTTTTCTTAATTTTGCTTCTTTGTATATTCTTAGCCGTCTTTCCCTATCACCTACTTCATCGAGCTGTCTATTTTACTTTCTTTATATTTATGTCTTTATGTCTGACGTTCTCTCTCCCTTCTCTCTCCCCTCTATTTCCTTCCCTCTCTCTTTCTCATCCCTGTCTATCTTTCCTTGCCCCTATCCTTGCCCTTTTCTCTTTCCATACATCCCTCCTTCTCTCTCGTTCATTTTTTTCTCGCTTTCTCTTTCTTATCTCTTTTTACCCCCCTCTCCCCTCCCTCTCTCTCATTTTCCTTCTTCCCTCTCTCTGCTTGTCTGTCTCTTACTCTCTCCCTCCTTTACATCCTCTCAATACCCCTCCCCAACCCACCCTCCCCCCCGTGGCCCATCGCCAACTCCCTCCATATACTTTGATTGACAGGTCTTGGGCCGAGCAAAGTACGCGGGTGGAATGCAGACGGACGAGGAGCGGTTAGTGACGTAGCCTCAGGAAGTTTCTGGAAACGAGGTGACAAACACTGTTTAGAAAATCCCCACTGATGAGAAGAAGAGAAAAGAAGAAGAAAAAGTGTTTTATATCTCTATGATGGTGGGAAAATCGAAAGTTTTATAGATATTTTGGGAGGTGGTGCTAGAATAATAAAGAGAAGGAAACAATAATTATAAACGGATGGGTAAAACGATTCACCTGCTGAAATGTTTAAGGAAGAACCCGCAAAGTTTTCATTCACAAGAGATAAAATGGGGCAGAGAAATGCATATAAAAATCACTTTTTAGAGGAGGGGGGGGGGGGGGGGGGGAGCGGAGGAACATCGGAGACTGGAGGGGGATGGGGGGGGGGTGGGCAGAGCAAGGAAAGATAATGAGCGTTTCTTAATACTTTAGGAGATTGACATTATTTGTATTATTCACTGATGCAGCTATACAGCCTGAAAGAGCCGTTGTACAGATAGTGACCGAAATTATATAAGTCGCTAGGCCTATATAGGCCTATATAAAAAAAAAAAAAAAGTTGACCTTGCTGGACAAGAAAATAAAAGCACACTTTTCATATACATGTAGCATATTTCATGTTCGGTTCGGTTATCTAAATTAAAACATTTACTGTCCAATGTTACTTGAATGAGGAGCGATTTAATCAAGCAAACCTTCAAAGTAATTTAAAAGATATATTAAGATATCAAAACTACCACGTTTTTTTTACGTTATTAGCAATGCACCCCCCCCCCCAAAAAAAAACCCCATACATCAAGGGCGTCCTCATGAATCTCAAAGCGACCACATTGTATACCCGAAGCCAGTAACATATACCACATCCGCTTTATGTACGCATGATTGACACATCTAACACCCATCTAATTCCCCTTTTTACCGCTTTTTAAAATATGTTTCACGACCATTATAGGCAGATCACAAACAAGCCTGGAAATTATTTATTTTCTTACGGCGTTTCGGAGGGATACATGAGCTAAGGAGCTCTGGAAGTCATTTTGATGGACTGCGGGCGATGGATAAAAAAAAAAAATGATGACTATAATAATTTTCAGCTCTGGCCCGCGACATTTTCAGGAACAGGTGCGAAGCTGCGAAAGAATTTCTCCCGTGCTGGTAAAGCAAACATGAATGGCTGATATCGACAGGGCCGTGTGAGTATAGGGGTTTCAGCCTCTTTTGTTAAGACTTTTCCTCCTCTTTTCTTGGGGATGCAAGTGAAGCAGTTGAAGTCATTATTTATTTCTCTGTCTCATCTGCATGTGGACCTTTTTAATGTCTTAGGAAATAATCCCAGTCGCCCCTACCCCCCCCCCCTCCCCACGTCATTCCTTCCCCCTTTTTGCGATTAGCTCCTTTAGTCTTTATTGTCTTCTCTAATCACCCTATTATCAAAGGTTTTGTCTTTAGAAAAAAATGTAATAAGGGTAAATTTTACATGCAACTCTCGAAAAAATCGAGCACAACTCACTGATAAAATGACATGTTTAAAAGTTTTTATTTGCAGAGTACATGTAAACCACCTCCAAAATCACTGTAAATAAATTCTACACTAAATGATGGTCAACAGACATAGGTCATTCTTGAAATAACATTTGAACAAGCGATATCACACTCATTACTGCGCCATGCCAGTTAGTGTTTCGCCTGGCTTCGAGGCTATTAATATTTTCAGTCCAAACAGCAATATTTAGTAAACGGGTCTGGCTACAGTAGACTAATCATTATCATTACCTTATCTGGCTTGGAGGGAGGAAATGGAAAATGAAAGTGACTAGTCTTGTGATTATCGGACTCTACTTTTAAAGGTTGAAATAGAGACATTCAAAAGCCTGCCATCCAAACTAGTCAGTAGTTTGAATGTTTATTCTCATTAAGAGGGGAAGGGTGACAAAAAATACCACGTGATGTGTGCGATTACGATCTCGTCAACCCACTGATGTTACAAGCAAACTATAGGCGTATGGAACGATGAGAAACCCCGAAAGAACATGTCCTTCATTCTTGATGCGCAGGCCCCGGGGCCACAGGAATTTAAGAAATTCAATTTTTTGACATAAATACTTTTTTTCTTGGCTAAATATGTTACTCATTGCGGGTATTTCGTTAGTGATAATCGTTTGTCTCGCAAGGAATTTACACAGGAATTTAAGAAATTCAATTTTTTGACATAAATACTTTTTTCTTGGCTAAATATGTTACTCATTGCGGGTATTTCGCTAGTGATAATCGTTTGTCTCGCAATGTATGGTATTTTTTTTGTTTATTTATATAATTTAAGAATGAATTCTTCTTCTGTTTCTTCTTCTTCTTCTTCTCCTTCTTCTTCTCCTCCTCCTCCTCCTCCTTGTTCTTCTCCTTCTTCTTCTTCTTCTTCTTCTTCTTCTTCTTCTTCTTCTTCTTCTTCTTCTTCTTCTTCTTCTTCTTCTTCTTCTTCATCTTCTTCCTCATCTTCTCCTTATTATTCTTCTTCTCCTTCTTCTTCTAGTTCTTTCACATTCTTCGTCTCCTCTGCTTCAATAGTTCCTAACTCCTTTGAGCATGTTCAGGACTCAATAGCGATGCAAAACAAAGACACGGCGACCGTGCTAGTACATATTTTAAATAATCCATTGATACGTAGCTCGATTGAGTGTTGTATGAATTGTTTATAATGACATGTAGTCACGGTCAATGAGGAGGGTAATATTGGATGTCGGTGTTTTCTCTAGCATGAGGCTGTAATCTCGTCATTTTATCTCAAACATTGCGAATTTGCATGTTTGTATATGGTATAAGTAACTAAAATGAATGTACATATGAAAAAAATAATACATAGTACCGATTTTTGTGTGATATTTCCGTACAAAGCAGCATTTTGACAGCATTTCCCGAAATTTATTAAAGAATGTCAGATAGGAAAAAGGACACAAAAAACAGAAACTGCTACAGATATGGCTTAGACACCATGGGAAGAGCTTCTGGAGTCCCGTTGAACTCGACCAATCAATGTTTGTTTATCATTTGCGGTAAGTTGCTGGGGGTGGTGTGCCAAAATTCGCCAAGTTACATGCCCCCCCCCCCCCCCACCATGATCCATGCACTATCCACTTTTTACATACCCATTTTGATGCTGAGAATCAAGCTCCATCAAATCATAATGTTTCAGACGATGTGAAATGTATACTTTATCTATACAATTACATGTTATTTTGCATCTTGTCTATTTTAGTTTACACATTGTAAAACATAATGTAACTCCGCTGCGACTTGAGTTGTGTGTTTTTTTATTCAATAAAATAAACATTTGAAGCAATTGTTCAAATGATCGTTCGTAGACTACACTCTGAAGTCAAGTAGATATTTTGGTCCGACTTACCGTTGAGTTTTACTTCATAATGACTGATATAAATAAGTAAATACTTTACCAGGTAGTCAAAAAAAGTCAAATTATGTTAGTCTTAATAGTTCTGTCACATGTCTAGTCTAGCAATTCAAGTTTTTTTTATGAAACAAAATTAAATGATAAGTTAACATAACAACACTTTGCTCAATTAGTGTGCTTTCCTTCATATCACCCTACTGTTGAAAATTAGAAAACCAAAACAAATCATATGCTGTAATGAGATTATATAAGCTAGAAAATATAAATGAAGCACTTTCAATTAAATAGAATATGTACAATTGTATGATTTCACAAGGTCAAACATACATAAAATAGGGGGCGATATTTCAAAGTTAGTTTCAGAACCATCCAGGCACAAAGTTTGGCCAACTCGGTTTCAGTAGGTAGCAACATGGCGCATATTCTTTTGTTATTTGCTTGCCTAACAAAGCAACACGCGCCATGTTGCTCCCTATTGAAACTGATCTGGTCACACTCTGGGTATAAGTGGCTTTGAATAGTTTAAATGATTTAGCATAAGTTTATGGTAAGAAATGATGAACGAAATGAAATATGAACATCAAAAATATGTTGATCCAGTTCCCTCTGTGTTGTATTGTTTTAAGAGCTTATGATAATATTCGGCAGGGCAGCAAGCACTATTTCTGACTGATTTTTCATTTGAATGACATGAATAGTTTAATTCACATGAACCTTTCCACCACGACTTCGTTCATGTGCTCTCATTCTAACCCTATCCTTTCAAACAATTACATGACCCAGTGGGAACCATTTCAGATGCGTTAATGTGGTTTCTCACACCAGGATCTTAAACGATTCATATTGCTCTCAAAACATTGGCAGAAATGGGAGACTTCCTGACATTTTGGAGGTGACATGTTCAAGAGCAACAAAAGAGTGAGGTGAAATAGATGTTGGCAGCGACGCGAAACAGATCAGAGAAGGATTAAACGGGGGTGGGGATGGGGTTTGGGCGGGGGTGGAGGGTGGAGGGATAAGGGGGGGGGGGGTGGGAGGCAGAGAATAGACTCACGAAAGAAAAGTTTGATCGTAAGGAGGGAAGGTAAGATATTACTAGGGAGAGAGATTATGTGTAAGTTTACGATATATTTTTAAAATCAGAACAGAAGAGACCATAGGCCCTGTTGTATATGACAAAAGATATACAGTTATTGGTTATCATGGTTATAGGGTTAAGCATAGAGGTTTAAATCAGAGAGAGAGAGAGAGAGAGAGAGAGAGAGAGAGAGAGAGAGAGAGAGAGTGAGAGAGAGAGATACACACACTATCATTAAAAGTGCATTTAGGAGGAAGGAAGTGAGCTCGAAGTGGACTCTTCGATTTTGGCAGCTTATTTGGGGGAGATCGGACCTGCCCAGTGTGAGGCCAGGGTTACACAAACAGACCAGCTCATATCAATATTGAGATGGAAATCAGAATTGTAGGGGAAGATGATGGCAGTAGTCTTATTTTCAGGAACTAATATAGTCCATTTTCACGCTGTGGGCTATGATGTCGAATGATTTTTTTCATTTAACATATAAATTTACTTTTTCTCTTCTCTTATTCTTCTTATCGTGTATTTTCAGCAAATATTTGATATTTTACTACCAAACGTACTACCGCTACCTGCATTGTCACCAAAATGGTCACTACTACTACTACTACTACTACTACTACTATTTCTACTACTACTACTACTACTACTACTACTACTACTACTACTACTACTACTACTACTACTACTACTACTACTACTACTACTACTACCCCTACCACCACCACCATCCTCACAACCACCACCACCATCCCACCTTTACCACCACCACCGCCACTACCCCTATCCTTATCATCATCGTCACCATCATCATCATCATCATCATCATCAACAACAACATGATCATCATCATCATGATCAACATTATATTGTTGTTATTGTATTTCCTTGTTAATAATTCACGTTTCTTCGCATGACATCTTCCTAATCTAAGTTCATGGTACCCGGTCAGAAGATTGTCACCTAACTTAACGCATGCATTCTTTACCAAATTCGTATACACCACCGTAACTTTGTTTTAAAGTAAACAAGTACAAGTCATATTACTTCATAGTATCAGGGAAGAAATAACAATATTTGGAAAAGAACATTATGTGTCTGATGATGAAGCCTACGCTCCTACCAGCGATCTCATAAGGGGTGGAAAACCAACCTACGTCAGCCCCGCGGGAGCGCTGGCACCCCGGGGGAGACGCCCGTACCCCTGACCATGAATGTGATAAGCTACTGTCAAAGGGTGCAGGCCTATTAGGAAACTCTGGAAGAATTCCACCTTCAACCTTCCAGCTTTTGTCTCAGCCAATCAAGTGCACAGGGGTTGATCCCGAACTTGGACTAGCGTAGCAACCAGGCTGTTGGCCGTTTTTAATCCGAACTGAACAAGCAGAGTCTGGTACTCACAAGACCAGTCACCTCTCGTGCACCTCTTATCTAAGCCCGTTCTACATGTTTGAGGAAACCGCCGAAGGAATTGTTGATCATTAGTCTACTGTAGCCAGGCCCGTTTATTAAAAAAATGGATTAGAAATGGCCAACAGTCTTGAATCCAGGCTAATCTTGGACTGCTTTCTACGCGAGAACGTCTACCTCAATTTTATTGTGAGAATCATTTGATCATGTCTCTGGTGAATAGTTTAAGCTAAGGAGTAAATGACAGGAACGTAGAAAAAAAGAGAGAAAATAAAGTTTGACAACGATGATTTATTGCACTGGGCGTTCGTTAATTACCAATCATTGGTGCGATATCTAAGTTAGATGTTAAAATACTTTTTTTGTCTGTTATGTTGAAATGTGCATGTATTAACAAAATGATTATGATTATTGTCAAAATTCAGAGGTTACCACTGAAGCAAGGAAAAGAATTTGTTGCTCAATATGAAATTAATATCAATTCTACTTTACTACCAACACCACTACTACTACTACTACTACTACTACTACTACTACTACTACTACTACTACTACTACTACTACTATTACTACTACTACTACTACTACTACTACTACTACAACTACTACAACTACTACTACTACTACTACTACTTCCACTTTTACTACTAATCCTACTACTGCTACTACTGCTATTAGTTGTACTAATAGTAATACCACTGCTACTTATACTACATTTAGTGATAACAATGCTACTACATATACGTACTACGAGTACGCCTATGATAAATTGGCAAATGACAAGAAGTGACAGAAACGCACCACGTGATGACAAAATAAATGGCTGCCTGTCGAGATTTGACAATTGGGGCGGAGGAACGAGGCAAAAGAACTTCATGAAGATGATTAAAACCAACGCTGTCAGACCCAGAGGAAAAAAAAATATCAAGAAGCAGATATTAAGAAAAAGGGAGGACAAATAAAGATTTCATGACGTAGAACCATCCAGAATGAAAATAAACGTATAAAAACACAACAACAAACAAACAACCATCTAAGAGCGGATTGGATATCGGTGTGTTTGAGAAGACAATCCCGTCATGCAAAGCGTGAGGACGGGCTTGTCAGGTTCAATCACGGCTTGAGACACGCTTACGTCGTGATTGGGTTTGGCAGTTTTGCAGCAGTAATACCGGTGTGCGGTGATTCGCCTAAATGCTGCCATTTGCTTCCCCGTAGGAGAACAGTGGGTTCGGAGCTGCGAAACCCAGAGAGATCAACGGGTCACTTCACATTTATAAATCAATCCATGTATAATAGTATTTTTCCCTCTGCAATCAATGCGTTCAAGCCGACGTTTAGTGGTATAACGTTTAACATGCTTTAATGATAAGTTTTACATCATTTTAGTCATCAAGTTTAGGGTTAGACCTGCAACTTAATACATAATTTGGAATGAAACATCTTTGTAGATTAAATAAACGAAGTAAAAGTGAAATATGACCTAACTGTTGTTTAAGTAACCCACTCATATCGAAAAGGTGTGAGCAATGATTACAACACGAAATTTAGGAAGCAGAATAGACAGGGATTCATAGGTGTGTGTGTGTGTGTGTGTGAGAGAGAGAGAGAGAGAGAGAGAGAGAGAGAGAGAGAGAGAGACAGACAGACAGAGAGAGAGAGAGAGAGAGAGAGAGAGAGGGAGGGAGGTGTGTGTTTGTGTGTTGTGTGTGTGTGTGTGGGGGGGGGGGGGGTGTTGAAAATGGGGTGCCAACTTTGGAAGAACTTCAGAATCACGTACGTCACGTCTATATATTGACCTGGATCTCCGGAGACGCTCTTCAGTTGAACTTAACTATCTCATGTGAAGGGGGCACTGTTCTGCACGGCGGGACGCCGCTTGCCAATCTGAGCTGTTTTTTCTTGCATGTTTACAGTAATTTCGGGGCTGACATGAAGTGTAACGAACCGTGCCCACTCAAATTTGATGGGATAAATGACCATCTCTGATCCCAATCCCTGCCGTGTCCAGCGGGCTGGAGAGAAAGAAGTCAGCGCCCCTGACAGCGAGCCCGCTGGCCAGTGAGATGCGTCGAGTATCTGGGGCGATTGGTCGCGAGCGGTATAGAATGATCAGTTATAGAATGATCTTTGCCTGAGCTCGATAACATTTTCTTTTTCTTTATTCATGCGGGATTTGTCTTTCTGAACTTGTGTTCTCTCATTTTTTTGCTTCATTATGAAAACATGTTTATACCATCTTAAATCAAGTCATGTAGTGAATACCGATACCACTGTCATGCCAGAATCTTGCGTTGGAGCTAACACTGTGCACAGTGTGCGCTAATACACGTACCAGGCGTATGAAGTGATCGCCGCGATATCGATTTTTCTGTGCAATGAAGCAGGATGACCTCGAAATCATTTTTTGGCTAATAGGCGAAGATTAGGTCAAGGGTTAGGGTTAGGATTAGGTTCATGATTAAGGTCAGGCATACGTTTTGATCTCATATATTTGTTTTTTTTTTGTTTTAAACAGGTTACTTTGCACATATATCACGGTGGTGTTGCCCGGAACCTAATTATTTCTACTTGCCATGCTCTTTAGACACCGCTTTGGGGACGCGCTGTTATGCCGATATCAAGAGTATGTCTTCTTCGGTCAATCACTCATGGTTATCATTAATTATCATCCTAATAATTATTTCCGCTGTTCTTTTTCCAGATGCCTCTGTTTTTTGTCCTTTTTCACATTTCTTCATCTTCTCTTTATTTTTCTCCATCTTGTGTTTCCCTTTCTTCATCGTATGTTTTTCCTTCCCCTTTCTTCTTCTCCTCATCTTCCATCTATATCATTCTTGGATTTCGTCCGGTGCTGATGCCGGCCTTGGATCTATTTCAAGGGTGTAGTCTCTAATGTGCTAATCGTGCTATCGTGTTAATAACCAACGGGCGGGAAAGTGATTCCATTTCATCATTTCCTGCCCATGTAATGCGAAAAAAAATCTTCATAACATGTCCACCATGTCCACGTAATATATGAGCAACATACGCTCATTGACGTCTTTCAGTATTGCTAGATTTCAGGCACACAGTGATCTTTACGTACCATGACCCTTGGCTACGCCTCAGGCATGTCAGGATTATTCATAGTTATGAGATTACTTTGTGCCTTTAGTAATTATAGACCCGTCAAGATTTGTATGGTTTCTTTTTATCTATTGTGCGAGCATGTACATTATAAATCCAACATTGATAACAGAAAATATATGCCCACTGTCAATCAAACAAAAAAGTGGACGGGGACGGTCTTTAGATTATGCACAACTTTAGGCTATCAGTAACTATGATGATAAGAAATGACTGGCCTATCATAACCGGAAATAGAACTGGCCCACATCGTCAGTCCATAGAAGAAACAGACTGAACACAGAGAACAAAGTAGCTGTACTTTTAAGCTATCATTGCCATCTAAATAATGACACCTCAAATCAAGAACACACGCAGAGAAGTCAGTGTACGGTTCCTATCACCTCGCTTGTGTTTACACTACGGCAGTATACATGACAGCATACAATATTAGAACAGAGCTCTGGAACACAGAGATCCAGAGGAGAGAGCGATCGTCCTGGATGATTGGTCGTTATCAGCTTTTATGTTGGACATCTGCCGAGGCTGTTAGTGCGGGTAAAGATTGGCAGCTGTAAAGAGAGGGTGAGGATGATCGGCAGAGACAGAAGTGAAATGAAAGCAAAATAACGCGCGGCGTGACAGCTCCAGAGTTACGCCAAGTGTAACAGGACGCAGATGGATATGTGTGGGACTGAGGAAGGAATTGCCATTTATCTCTTACGCTCTTGTTCACGTCATGGCTCACCTTATCCGTTGAATGCCTCACAGATTGGTGCTATGGATATGAAGACGTCTACCATGACGTACTCTGATATTTACATTCTTAATAAAACAATTTGTTTGACTGAATCAAGGCGATGCAAGAGTTGAGATCTTTCATATAAGAGTCAAAACAGAAACCTTTGAGGCGAGCATCCCAAGCGGCAATTGATCATGCTAATATCTCGAAAAGGGGTCTATATAGGCCTGTCTAATTGGATTCCAAATCATATGCGACTATCGGAAATTGGTCATGACGTGTGAAAGCGTTTACGTTAGCTTTATTTATCTGGTTCTGCAAAACAAATGATCAACCATTTTTTTCGCATCATAGAGTGGGTAGATCCTGAAATTATGTCAAAACAGTTTTGTGCCTTAAAATAATCAACCTCTCAAAAGTACCAAAGACGTCTATGATTCGACTGTATTTTATAAGTAAGCTAAATGCCATTAATGAATCGGTCATATAATTCTTGCATCATTTAGATGAATGTCAA